>CALYLX010000155.1:600000-955492 GCA_944990035.1 Clitopilus passeckerianus | reverse complement strand
GTACTTCGTTCAGTTACGTATTGCTAAGGTTAATTGCGTCCTGTTACGAGAACTCATCAGCTAAACCTAAACCCTAAACCCTAAACCCTAAACCCTAAACCCTAAACCCTAAACCCTAAACCCTAAACCCTAAACCCTAAACCCTAACCCTAAACCCTAAACCCTAAACCCTAAACCCTAAACCCTAAACCCTAAACCCTGTTTGGCACTTTATGTCCGATTTTGTAATGCCTTCCGATGGTATGTACATGGTACCTAGCTAGAGGCTTACTCTATAGAATAGAATGTAGGGCTGCAAAGTCGGAAAGCGGTCTATCGTTTCGTAATTGGCTGGAAGCCCCAAACCCTCACCGAAGCAGGTAGTAACTACTATAGAATGACAGCATATGCAGAGACCGTAAAACGTAGGCGATATCGTAGGCGTTCCGATACATATTATGCATTCCAAGAAAGTAATGTACTCGCTTGCTCTATGTACCTAATGTCCCAAAAGCCCGAGTAACAAGTAAATAAGAATGTAAATAGGTAGCATAGCAAAACTACGACCGATCCGCTTGTTTCCCTTTCGAAACCAATGTCCGTTCGTCTAGTAGTTCTAATAGTTGCTGTAGCATGACGCCTTGAGATTCGACCGTTGCTCGGAGGTCGTCAATTTGACGACTAAGCTCCGTTTGGTTCTGAGCCAGCTTGCGGTTCGTCAGATCCCCGGTTCCAGCTCCCGGCGTCAATGGGTATCCGAATGGTATTGACGAGTCCACCGGTGATTCGGGCTCATGTTGCTCCTCGCGTTGCTAAAGATTTTTTCAGTGTTGATGCAACAAGTGGTGTTAGGGCTTACCAGCCGACTAGTCATCTGTTCCCAGACGATACTGAACTCTCGACCAAGCACGAAACTCGGTAACGTAATCAGCAGCAGCCCGCATACCAGTATGGGTAGCGTGATCAGCCGACCAAGGAATGACCGAGGCGTTATTTCGCCATAACCGACAGTCGTGATTGCTGTGGAGGACGTTGGTCGAGAGCAAGGATGAGAGAGGTAGGATAGCACGTACTGACGAGGACAAACCAGCCAGCTGCAGGTATAGACTGCGATTCGATTAGAAATAGGGATGGCGCAGTATACTGAAGTAGCTCACCGAGAACTGGGTTGGGTCGCCTTCAGCGTTGACGAAGGTTTCGAGCATTGGGTCCCATGTTCCCCTTTCAGCGAAGTATCTGGTGGAGACGTGAGCATGAGCATGAGCATGAGCAGGCAGCAGTAAAGACGCACAGGAGAGTGCTGAATACAGTGAGGATCATGACGACAAAGAACCCAATAGCGAATAAGGCGTGTTGGGATCGCCTGACGGAGACGTACATGACCTCGATCGTCCTGGCAGTAGGGTGTCAGAGAAGATCGGGAAGAGATAAGGAGGAACAAAACATACAGGAGTACGGTGTGGTTGTATCGGAATGGTTTGAAGACCCTCAACAGCCGAAACATCCGCAAGATTGAGAATCTGAAAAGAACGGACTACGGCCATGAGCTTTGGGGATAGGAGCATAGTAAACGCATGCTTACCGTGTCCTGGTGTAGGATGAGTTCGATGTAGTAAGGAACGACGGAAAGTAGATCTATTATCCCGAACCAAGCTAGGTGAAGGAATGAGGGAGTATTCGGCATCAAGTGCACGAAGAAACTTACATGTCATCCATCCAAGCAGACCCAGCCATGTGGTGCTCCACGCAAAGCAGCGTGCAACGTATTCCACCGTGAATATCGCGACCAAGCTCGTCTCTATCCCGAACCACGCCCTAGTTGATATGGTGTGGAATGCCGGCACCGTTTCTAGGACCGTCACGAGCGCCGACAGCAGGATAAGAAAGAGCATTGTCATGTGTATGAGAAATGCTGCTGGCGACGTTTTTGGTTGCTCCAAGAGCGCGTAGAGGTTTCGTCTCCATCGTGGCCGGACCTCAGAAAGCGTAGCGTCGTCGACCGAATGCGAGGTCGGAAGATGATTTCCCGCTACATCTTGCTGACTTGACGAAGGGCTGTCTTCTGTTAGGAATCTTGAGTATGTTGACGAATTAAGCCGCGAGAGCTCGATGGAGGCGGGTCGGGGTGCCAGCATTTGGCGAGAAGGAGTGGTCAGGAAGTAAAGATTGGCATCAACTTGCCACGTGCTGCAACGACTGCGATGAAATACTCCGGTCCGGAACTTCCGAGGAACCACTGGCTTAGGCGTAAATTGCTTCGCCAAGATATGACATCCACACAGGAAACGAATAGATTTCTTTTGAAAGGTAAATAGTACGACAGAGCTACGATAAAAATCCTAGCCTCCCACGTGGGTACCATTCTTATCAGCGCATTGCCACCAGACGCTGCAAGCCGGATAAAGCCCGGACGGCTCATCACCAGCATCGTTCAGCAAGAGTGCAACGACACCGTGAGCTGGAACGTTCTTGGCCGTGAAGGTACGAACAGCAGTGCCGTTGTCTGTGTGAGTCCAGAGGTCCTAGGGTTTTTGGTCAGTCGGTTACTTAGTGATGCTGAGCATGTGGAGGACGTACCCTGACAGAGTATTGGCGGCCAGCTCGAATCCAAGGCGATTCGGTAAGGTTGAAGGACAAGGTGGAGGGTTCGTTCAGCGTGTTGAGCTAGACGGATCTGGTTTGAGCCTCGAATCAATTGCAAACCATATGACGTACGAGCATGAAAACTGTGCCGTATTTTGACGGGCCACTCCAGTATTGGGCTGGATGGGTGCTATTGCTTGTAAAATCGGGCTGAAATCGGCTGAATGAGACGGAGTATCTAGTCAAGTAAGGAAGAGACGTACGTTAATACCCCAACGGAAGGGTGAGATACTCTTTCCAACAACGTCGTCTTGGTTGATAGCAAGGATCTCCCTGTTCTTAACGATTCCGAGGATATCTGGCGTAATTGCAGACAACTGAAAAGACTGATGAGAAACCGCGATATTGGTCGAAGAAACCTCAGCATACGTTGGTTCCAATCTGGAGGGCATATCAGCTATGATGAAAAGACGAGTCGGGCGAAAAAGAACGTACGAGAAGGGGCGACTTCATAAGTGCCCATGCCGTGAAATGCGACTTGGCTTCGTCGTAGGTCAGGCCTCCGTTTCCCCTGATCACCGGGTTAATGGGTGAAATGTCACAGCAACATATGACTCTCACAATTGGAGCTGAAGAAACGAGGTCAAGAGGGTGCCGATAGAACGTTACGGTCGATACTCACCATATCCAAATCGTTCCTGCCATAGAAATCGGTGGCCTGGGTAAGGAACGAATTACTGGGGAATCAGTCAGTTTCACTATCGAGGAATACGTGAGATGACCTTACAAGTTAATGATGTTGGCAAGGGAGTCCCATTTAGGTGCGATATCGCCAGTGGTCTACAAGGTCTGCGGTGAGCTATCGACCTCCAGAACATCGCCAATCGCTTACCCTCCAACTTTGGCCAAGTTGAGCTCCCCAGCTGAATTTCCACGATTAGGACAGGTTTGTATGAATCATAATCGACAAACTTACAGCCAGACTTGACTCTACGCGATTCATTAGCACATCCAAAAGAAAGTACGAAGCTCGAGCGTGACTCACCCATCCCCATTCGCAAAGAGAATAGACCAACGGTGGCTTTCCGGACCTTTTCGCGAGAGTGGCGATTGCATCCGCCATCCTTTCGTACTCTGCCAATCGAGAGTGAGGCCATAATATGAGGAAGAACCAAGCATGAACTTACTGCCGATGATACCTTGACGAGTGATGCTGTCATACGGGACTGTAATGCAGTGTCAGACGCCGTATATAAAACGTAGCTCGATGATGGCATACTATAGCAATTATCGAATTTGAGGTAGCTAAATCCCCAGTTCTGGAAAGTCGTCGCATCTTGAAGCTCGTGTTGGAAGGAACCAGGATACCCTCCGCAGGTGAACCAACCAGAGTCGGAATACTGACGACTTCGATGAGAATCTGCGTCTTGAGCTGAGAACATGGGGTACTAACGATACCAGTTTTACTGTGGAAATTATCAGAGCTTGAAACATTGAGTGAGTTAAAGCGATAACTCACAATCCGAGCGCATGAACCTTGTCATTCAGAACCTTCATTCCGCTTTTGAAACGAACGCGATCTAGATGAAGAAGTCAGACGTAAGTGAGGCATACAGAAGAATTTCACCATACCTGCGATAAGCTCTCCAGTGGCAGACCTATTCTTTTCAGCGTAACAGTCATCGATATTGACCCAATTGTATCCAGCAGCCCGTATCATTCGTCAAATGCGGCTCGAGTTACAACGGAGTCCAGGAACGTACCTGAAGGCCGAGGGATTTCATCAATTGAGCGGTTTGGAGGATTAGATTCTCGTCGATGTTGCACTGTCCGAGCGGTTTATCTTAGTAAAGAACAAGGGTTTCTATGATGACACGTACTTGGAAAGCGTTCCATGCTGCGAATGCTGTAAGTTGGTGTATCCGGAGCCGATGAAAGCTTACTCACTGTTATACCCCAGAACTGAATATTTGCATTAGTTTTCAAACGAGTGGCCATAATCCACGAGTTACATACCTGGAAGACGAGCAACGCCATTATTCAAGGCATTTACCCCGATGTTTTGGAAGGTAGGCAATAAAATGGCCCCAGCAAGAGCAAGAGCGTTCGTACGAGAGAGCATCGCAGAGGTTCGCTTGACTACGTGGATCCCCTCTCTCTTCGGCCTTTATACCTCTGTCGACAACGAGAGTTAGGACACCTGTTCCATGATCAAGCAATGCGAAACGCGTGGAAAGCTCACCTAGACAGAAATTCTCGCCCCTGTCCACCGAGATATACCCGAGTGCAGGAAATGGTGCGACTTCACGGCTCGTTCTTGGGCGAAGTGTTCAGTCTCGAGAACGATAGAAAGAACACATGATGTTCGTCTAACGTTACTCAGTACCGAATGCACATGTGCCAACCGAGCCAACCCTTTCTAGAAGACCGTACGGGTGGTTGAGGGCGGGAAACCCACCCGGGCCATTCGATCCCGCTAAGAATTTGGTGCAGAAAGATGATGTCCAGGTGAGCAATGTTTCGGTTCTTGATTACGGTTGAACTAGGTATAACACTGCGCATTCGTATAGCAAACATATGTGCGTAGGTGAACCACGGAATGTAGATACATGGTGGGGAGAACGAAGACAGGGCGGGAAAGGCGGTCCGTAGTCGACCAGAACGGCAAAGTGGCGGGCCTTCGCAATGTCGAGAAACCGATGGCGGCAATAGAGGAAACCTCGGAAGAACCACAGCCGTTTGAGATCAATACAACATCGTGAAGATCAGAAATCTAACCCTTGGTGAGAAGGAATTTGAATCCGCTGAATTAGGATCGTCTCGAGACGATGACAAGAGTGTTGTCCTTGGAAATGCCCGACCTTTGGAATCAAGCAGAGACAAACAAAATGTCGCTGCACTATGAGTCGAATCAGAAACACGAAAGGAAGATTGATAACTGCCCTGGGAAAAGCAAACACCTTAGGATCGGATTCATACAACTACCACTACCACTATCCCTACATTCATGATAATGCATGGGAGAATTTTATGATCAGAATTTGCTTTACCGCACCGAGGCACCCAATTAACGCAGATCTCTGGCATTTCCTTCAGAGGAAGAGGATCTGCGTTATAGATCCGGAGGTCACGAAACTCTAAGAGTTGAATTATCGCCTGATGCACAATTAGGTTCAACTCAGTATTCAGTGTTGCGAACCCATGGCGTCTTTATCGACCTCTTATGCTGGGACTGACAGGATTCCGCGTGCTCTCTGCACGGTTTAGACCTTTCAAGAAAATCTCAAATACAACGTGCTGCTTGTCCTTGCTGCGGACTTCGGCTTGAGATTGCCAGATCGAAACAAGGAATGGATGAATACTTTCTGTGGCGACGCACGGCCACTTTACAGCCTTCCTCAAGCTTCCTTCGTTAACCTGAGGCCCGCCGACAACGACGGTATATGGAAGTCACTCGTGTGACAAGCCAGCGTGAGGTTCTTGATCAGTATGGGTTAAAACTATCAAGTTGCCGATTCGGCTGGTGTGCGGCAACATGAAAGTCCCATGGACACAGCGCCCGCCAATACCTGATTGCGTTTTCTATGACACAAACCTGGCGCCTCCACCAATTTAAGGTTTTGGCCCAAGAATACTCCAATAGAACGGGAGTACCCCACCCAATTTCATCCGGAAAAAAAAAAGTCGCTAGATGCGCAAATCGTGTAAACAAGTTAGCCCCTACCTTGAGCTCGCCAAACAGCCATGGCGCCCGAATGACAGAACGGTGATAATGAAATCACGGCTAGATGGCGAGCCATGCGATGATGACGAAGGCGGCATCGAAACCGCAGCTTGATCGAAGTGGTGTGCATCAGCTCATAGCCACAAGCGGCAAATTGCGGTCACCGTCTCCTTAACCACTCCCCGTCAACGTCTGCAACGACATCGTCAACAACCTCGCTTTCTTCCTCCTTTTCATCGCTGTCGCCGTCGTGAACGATGGCGCCAGCAGCTAAGTTCAAGAGAGCTCTCAAATCTGCAGCCAGATTACCGATTCGTGTTGCTGGAAAATCACATTCCAGCAACCATGGCTTTAATCCTCAGCCCAACGAGGTGCCTATCGTCACCATTCGAGTCCAGGTCTTGGGCTGCAGCAACCTACTGGCGAAGGATAAGAATGGATCTAGCGACCCATTCGTTGTCGTCTCTGTTCTGAACTCGAGGCAGCAAACCCCTGTCATCAAGAGAACCCTCAATCCGACATACGCGCCCAAGGATTCTACCTTCGATTTCCCGATCTACACTTCCCTGGCGGATAAACTGGGTGCTGTTGAGCTTATCGTGTGGGATAAGGATATGGTTGGGAAGGATTACCTCGGAGAGGTCGCGATTCCGCTGGATTCGTGGTTTGGAGAGGACAGACCATTAGGATTTGAGGATGGCGCCAATCAGGTATATTTCGTACATCTTTATCAATATCCTTATACTCATCATACCTTTCCAGGCTCGGAACGTCGAACTCGTCTCCTCTAGAAGCGACACCCCTGTTCGCGGCACAATTCAAGCCAAAATTGGATTCGTGGCCCAGGCTTCATCTAACGCCGACTTTGACGAGATTCTCGCAGAGCTTGTCAAGAGATCTCGCCCATCTCTCGTCTCTGTCCCTCCGGTACGTTTCTGTTGTATCTTAACACATGCTTCATACCAACAGCCACCTAGACTGAAGGTGTCGGCACCATCCGCTCCACCAACAACGACGGTCGGCCAACCCTCCACCTTGCGTTCGAGGACGATGGCGGCCTCTCTTCTGACGAGGAAGACGACGATGAAGCTTCAGAAGTTGAGGACGACGACACCATCCAGGCTCGGGAAACCCGTCACGGTCCTCTTTCAGCGTCACCTAAGGAAATCTCGTATTTCCCTCAAGAACATCAAGGTCCATCCAAACTACCACCTCCACCGGAACTCAACCTTCAGCCTGCGTCTCCTATCAGGGATAACGATACGCCTACCCAAGCACAGACCTTTTCGGCCATCACACCCACCAGTGGTGCCTCCACCGCTGGCGGCCCAACGCCCGTCGCTTCTCCCGCTGCTGCTGCACCTCCCTCTCCATCGCAACCCAAGACCACTCCCAAGAAGTTATTCTCCATCCCCATCCCACGTCGCCTTTCCGGCCTGACCTCATCGTCATCATCGTCATCACCATCCCTGGCTCCATCATCTCCCAACCTGGCGGCTGAAGCAATCAAGGACCCCATCACCGGGGAAGTCGCACCTGGAACACCCGCTCCTCTTACTCCCAATAGCGAAAAGAGCAGGAAGCAGAAGATGGGAGAGAAGATTCGTCGTAGCTGGGGTGGAGGATCAACACCTGGTACCCCGAATCCGGCTGAGAGCGGATTTGACGAGGCGGCTCTCTCGGGTACTGAGGGAGGGAAGATGAGGCGGAAAGGGAAGAGCGGGAGGGCGTATAGCTTGGGTTCTGCAAATGATATTTTGGGTATCGTCATGTTGGAGATTTTGAAGGCTGAGGATTTGCCGAAGTTGAAGAACAGTAAGTATTTCAATTTCGTAAACTTTCCACATATACCCATGCTCCCCTTTAGTGACGAGAACTGGTTGGGATATGGATCCCTTTATTGTTGCTTCGTTCGGGAAGAAGGTTTTCCGAACTCGAGTCATTCGCCATTCGCTTAACCCCAACTGGGACGAGAAGCTACTATTCCACGTCAGGAAATACGAAACTACCTTCCGCGTCAATATGAGTGTTCATGACTGGGATAAAATGAGCAGCAACGATTATATTGGCGACGCCAGTTTTGAGGTATGTGGTATACCCATTCATCATAAGACGACGCTAATTGATGACGTTAGGTTCGGGAACTCATCGCCAAAGCTCCCCAGAAGGACCCCGAGACTGGTCTTTACGCTAAAGAAGAAACCGGAGAACACGATATGACGGAGTTCAAGTTACCAGTCGATGCCAAGGAAACTTCGGCTGAATGGGAGGCTAAGCACCAGCCCGTCGTCTATGTTCGGTACGCATCGCATGTAATTCCTTTTCAACATCTCGCTGATGGTATCCGTAGCGCCAAGTATCAACCATACGAACTGCTCCGTCAGAAGTTCTGGCGTCAGTATCTCAAGCAGTACGATACCGACGACACCGGCAAGATATCATATGTAGAGCTTTCGGCAATGCTCGACTCTCTTGGTTCGACGTTGACCAAAGAGACTGTGGAAGGCTTCTGGGCGGTGCGGAGCAAGAGTCCTCATCAAGACGAGTTGTCATTCGACGACCTCATCATCTCATTGGAGGAAGCTCTCGGGAAGCCGGATAGCGAGAGGAGGAGGATTGATGAAGGAGGAACGAGCACTGCTCCTACCCCATCGAACCACGCTCAAGCTGCTGCTGCCGACAAGCCCCTCGATCTCGAGAAGATGGATTTCTCGGGTCCTCAGCATATTCCCGAATCCGAAAATACCGACCCTTCCGTGATGCCTATGAACATTCCCCACAGCAACAGCAGCTCTGCGTATTCTAGCAGTTACTCTAGCGACGATAACGACCTTGAGGATGACTCGTCGGCTCCCAGTAATCCTCCTCTCACCCCGTCTGCCGCGGGAATCCCTCCTCTCAATGCTCCTTTGGATGCCACGCCGAAGAAGTCCAAGTTCAAGCGTCGAGTCAGAAAGGCGAAGAAGGAAGCATCTAACGGCTCCCCTGATGGCTCGGACGACACTGTTGAACGTGTCATCAACGTCAAGAACTGTCCCTTCTGCCACCGACCCCGACTCAACTCGAAAGCGGAAGTCGATATTATCACCCATCTCGCAGTCTGCGCCAGTGCGGACTGGAACAAGGTCGACCAGATCATGGTCGGAAACTTCGTCACTGCCAACCAAGCCCAGCGCAAATGGTATACGAAGATTATTGGCAAAGTTTCGAGTGGCGATTATCGTCTGGGCGCGGTACGTTGAGTCCCATTTCTGCGTTTTCAATTAAAACTTACCTTTTATCCCAGAACTCGGCGAACATTATTGTCCAGGATCGTCTGACGGGACAACTTGAGGAAGAGAAGATGCAGGTATACGTGCGTCTTGGAATTCGCCTCCTGTACAAGGTATGTCTCTCCGCTTATGACTTACGCCTATTGCCTAATTGACTATGTCCAGGGCGCAACCAGTCGAATGGAAGGTGGTCGTGGTGAGTAAATAAAGTATAACCCCAGAGTTCGATCTAACCGCTTTCCTAGCTCGACGTCTCCTGAAGTCGATGTCCGTCAAGCAAGGCGTCAAGTACGACTCGCCCGCATCTGCTATAGCGATTGTGCCTTTCATTCAATTCCATAATCTCAACATGGCGGAGGTACTCGATCCTCTGGAGTCGTTCAGTACGCTATTATTGATTATATTTGATATCTCTATGTTGACGAACGTCCCAATAGAAACGTTCAATGAGTTCTTCTACCGGTATGTCTTCCATCGGTACAGTCTAGCCAGCTACTAATATACTCTTTTTCAGAAAACTGAAGCCTGAAGCTCGCCCTGCTGAACAGCTTGACAATCCCTACCGATTGGTCAGTGCAGCGGACTGCCGCTTGATGGCATTCTCCACCGTCGACGAAGCTACTCGTCTCTGGATTAAGGGTCGCGACTTTACTGTCTCCCGACTGCTTGGTGACGTTTACAAGCACGAGGCTGAGAGGTACATAGGAGGTGCTCTTGTCATTTTCCGACTCGCCCCACAAGATTATCACCGTTTCCATTCTCCCGTGGATGGCAAGATTGGCCCCATGACGTACATTGCTGGAGAGTACTACACCGTCAACGTACGTATACACTTGTCGTCATTTCCTGCTTCTCTCGCTTACGTCTTACCAGCCCCAAGCTATCAGGAGCTCGCTCGATGTTTACGGCGAGAACGCCCGCAAAATTGTACCTATTGACAGCCCTCAATTCGGTCGTGTCATGGCCGTTTGCATTGGTGCCATGATGGTCGGGAGCATCAAAACGACAGTGCAAGAAGGTCAGGAAATCAAACGCGGAGAGGAGTTTGGTTACTTCGCCTTCGGTAAGTTTGGTTGTCCCATGATACCTTGGTCGCTTTACTCACGCCATTTTAGGTGGCTCTACCATTGTGTGTTTGTTTGAGAGAGGTGCTGTTGAGTGGGATGAAGATCTTCTCGTCAACGGTAGGGCTTCTTTGGAAACATTAGTGCGTGTAGGGATGGGAATCGGAACAGGTAGGAAGGAAGGGGAAGTGTAGAAACCCATGTAACATGTATGATGTATCGTATAGGAAACTGATCTATCTAGGTGCATTGTAATACCACTTCTGCCAAATGTTCGGCCGTAGGAACTTCAGTAAGAGTCTGGACATGGTAATTACCTCACATTCGACCCACATGACAACTTGGGGCACTTCCACATTGTCTCGAATCTTCAAACGGCATACTCATTCCGGAACCAACGTGATAGAAAGAGAGAGGAACGAACAAGTCTCCGTGTGGGGGTTAGGAATGCGCAATTTGTTAGTTCCCCTGCTGGGTGTAGAGTCTAGTCACATGTCATTCATGTTACTTATGAATACCGAATATTGAGACCTTTATGTCCATCTTAATTGCGCCCTCCTAAGTGACCCTCTGCCCTCACGCTATCGTTGCCGTAGGCGAGAGAGTGAGACTATTGACATCCAACTTTCACCACTATCACTCACTTTATCCGCGAACAGCATACGCATTTAAATCCTCAACTATTATCTTTTCGGTTCAAGAACTGCAAATGTCTCCTGATTCGAACGAAAGCAGCGCACAGACGCTCAGAGTTGCCATCTTGAGCAATGTAATCACAGGTTTTCGAGATAGAAACATAGCGCTCATGGATATCAGAGAAGGACTCCGCCTTGCACTGAGGACGTACGGGGAAATGCAGCCTGGTGGAATTTATCATGGGTTTACTTGGCTAATTGTGTAAGTCTTCATCATATCCCGACGCAAGAGCTGCAACTCACGGAAACATGCTGATTCCAGCGCCGGTATGCACCCAGGGTTCCCAACCTGCGACTTGGTCAAGCATTACACCGCTCGAGCGTTGGACGCTCAAAATCATCCCCGCGGGACATTACATCTATACCCTGTGGAGACGACGACTGACAAGAACGGCACGATTAAACGCGTGGTTCCCATACCTAGTCTACATTGCGACGGCGGGGTGCACCACACGAGAAAGTATACAGGCGATGTCACCTATGTCAACGTACCTGAAGACTGAGCCCTTGATGCTAGCTTGTGCGTCTCTGCCCTTCTCATGCCAAATGTACCATATCTTACACTTTGTGATGTGGTTCATTAGGACAGCTCTGCATTTCTCATATTCTGACGTTGCGCTCTTCTCTTACAATCCACCTATTCGGATGTTCCCATTTCTTCGTTCCCAGTGTAACACATGAACCGTTCATAACGCAGTAGTTGAGCTGCCATTCAGTATGTATAACATCGCTATCATATTCTTTGAAGTTTCTAGCTTCTCCGTCGCAAATGAAAATACCCCTTAGAAACCGAATACTGTAGAATCGGGGCCACGAACTAAAGATAGCCTGGTTATCCTTGCTGTCGGCATTCAATCTCTAGCATATGATGATAGATTTATACGATATAAGATGTGTCTAATCACCGGGCCAAAGTTGGTACTACGTAATTCAATCCCAATCCCTAGAACCAATGGATAGTTTGATTCCCTTTCGCTCCGCTACTTTTCTAAGCGATTGCCAGAGGGCTGGTTCTGAATGTCATTTACGTTCGTAATGGATCACAATCTCATCCCATGTGGACGACTCAAACACTGAGACCAAACCCTTCAAAGAAAACTACGTTGGGACATCATCGAGAGACATGGAATGCCTTTTCCTGGTGGCCAGTGGATGGCTGGGTGGGCCGACAAAGGGGGCCACTGAATAGCTCACTTCGACTCGAGAGCATCGGATTTGAAGAGATGTAAGCGCCTTTATAAACGGTAGGGTCAGGTCGAGGGCGTGCTTATTATTGTCGGCCGATGTTGGGTGGGAGTCGTACGAGACTCATATGTTGATGGATCCTAGTTTCTGCAGTGACGAAGAAGTAGCCATGAAAAATTCGCGCAACTCATGATTACTAAACGCGATGGAATCCAGGAGCAGCTCCCTGAGTCGATAGGGTAGCTCAGGTCGTAAGAAAGAAAAAAGAAATATCAGCCTTGTGCAGTGATCGGAACCCCGTCAACCAGAGTACTTCGACCAGACATTCTGGCACCGGACTGGGGTCCTAGGCGGCCAAAGAACGTTAAGTTTAATTGCTTCCCGGACGTCATTGGAACCTCCAAGACTCGTATTTGGACTACACAGCGTCGTCAGCCTATGCATACCGAGGAGAGGTAGTATCGCTTACTTTGTCGAGATGGCTCTACTTCCCGTTAGGCGAAGGGTTTTCAGGTCTGCCCGACCTTTTATAGCCCTCTGAATATCCTGGATCGTCATGGCGTTTTCCGATCCCGAGTCGAGGTGGAATCTGCCAGATTGAACCAGTTTCATTTTCTCCCAACTACTTTCGAGCAGTCCAAAGAGATTGGCCTCTATTTGAAGCGTTTTAAGGGTTTGAGCACCTGCTCCTACTATTTCTCGGCATGCATTATCGATTTCATCGTACGGTCCTGGGGCCTTTCTAAGACGCCTACAAAACCTATGTCCCGCTGCGATCCGGCGTCTAAAACGACTGATAAGGGATATTCATTTCCTTTCATCATAGCGCCGTATGTGTGGGTTCCTGCGTAATGACTTATAGTCATCCAGAGGCTCTTGGAATTACCGGCATCTCTCACTTCAGGCAGAAGTCACTATGCGAAAATGTGTTTTTTCACATAATTGATTATGGTCGTGTCGTATAACAATGCCCCATAGACCAATTATGCAAACTCACAGCCAAACTTCACATTATGTGATTGTCTATGCGAAAAGATCAATTTCGCGTAGTGATCCTTGCCTGAAGTGTCTCATGATACTCGGTTGCTCCTTACCCACTGGCAGAAGAACCCTGATATCATCTTGAACTTTAGGGTAGGCAACGGGTTCCTCTCGGAGGCAAATATTGACCTCGTGGTGATGAAAAACCGCCACTCCGCCGAAGACCAGTGCACCCAAAGCGGAGATGCTGATATCTATAGCCCACTTCGCGACCTTTATCTTATCAAGCACGTCATCAGACATATACTCTGTGCCTGAAACTCATGCTCGGTTTAGGGCACTGACGTTACCTGCTTCGCTCCCTCCGACACCCTCCTTCCGTAGAGGACGATATGAGCGTCAACCCATGTTCAGCGTCTCATATTCCGTGGAGTGTACCTCAGGTGGTCGTGGACGATGGGGATCCAAGGATCAAGTACGATAAGGGCTGGTTCAACAGTGTCGGTGTGTCGAGCAGCACGTGGGGCGCTTCTTTGACTGGTTCGACACATCGGTTGATGTTGACGAAGGAATCGTCTGGGTTCAACTTCACTTTCAATGGTAAGTAGCATGCCCACCCAAATCATGCGACTAGGGCTAAATGCTTCTTTTATTTAGGTACTTCTGCGACCGTGTATGGAAGCACTTTCTCTCAGACGGATGATCGAGGCGAAATCATCTTCGAGCTGGATACACTATGCCTTGTCGACGGGGAGCAGATGGGTGGAATAGGTACCGGTCCGGGTGCCCTCTGCGCGATAGACAACCTCCCTGATGGCGAACACACGATCTCCTACTCGGTCTTCTCCACGGCAAACCACTCGTCCCTCGTTTCTTCCGTTGACTCTATCCAGTACACCCCGTCCCTCACCGATGCCGGGGCTGAGACTAACCTCCTCCTGGTGGACGCGTGTGACCCTTCAGTGGATGTCGGAGACGATCTCAAGAATTGGAGTGCGTTCAACTCAACTATGGCGGTTACCCTATCCGGCATGCCGTTGGGGTACACCAACCGGTATAAGGGCATACAGACGAACGCCCCAGGAGCTCAAATTCACTTATCATTTACAGGTATTATTATATTCTTCTTCTCCACACCTCGCACTAATCACGTCTATATCATAGGAAGCAAACTTGAATGGATGACGACCATCCTAAGCCCGAACGACAACGGAACTTCCACAACTGAAGCTTCCAACGCCACCTTCGTTATCGACAACTCACCCGACATGACCTACCATGTCCAACTCCCGTGGTATTCGAACGACACCCTGTACAACCAACTCGTATTCCAGACCCCTTATCTACCCATCAGCAAGCACAGCCTCAGCGTAACATACAACGGCGATGGGAACTCGCTTCCCCTCTCGCTTTCTTACTTCTACGTCCATAGTGGGCAGGAGACCCCTGTGTCCGCTTCGTCTCATGGTAGAAACCGGATCGGGTCGATACTGGGAGGAGCGTTGGGTGGCGTCGCGGGGCTCATGCTCGTTCTACTCTCCGCTTGGGTGATGTACCATAGACGACAACGAAAGATGGAGAAGAGGGCCTGGGATGTTGTTTGGCAGAAGCGACATCCTCAGCCCGAGGCACTTGAGATGAGGTTTGTATTCTCTTTTCCGTAATGCATTCATCCCGCTGACGTTGGTGCCTTTCTAGCCCACCGAAGCCTGAGAAGGCTTAATATCTCTCTCATCGTGGATTCCAGTAAACTCTTCTTCGCTCTCGAGGTCCCGAGATTGTACTTTTGATGTTTGTATGCTTGTACGATAGTTGCGAGTGTAATTTTACCGTACCATATATTGAGCTCATGTATATAGGAATGTACGAATAGGCTCCAGTCTTTACTCGGAGCATTGACGCTCTATTTGATCCATAAGCACCGAATTTGGAAACCACATAAGCCTCGTATTAACCTCAACTACTTGGATCAGAAACGCACCCACGAGGAGTATTAATAGAGGACATCCAGGTTCCTGAAACACGATCAAGCACTGCGATGGCGAATACTGTAATATGCTGTGGACCTTAATATAGGATGGACAACTTGTCAAGTCTCGGGACTTCCATCGCCCCTCCTCGCCCACCAAAGGTCATATGGGTTGTACGTAGTCCCAACAGTCTCGACCACTTCCTTGGACCCCCGAATACGCCTTTCAGGATCAAGAGCGGCGTGTCCGATGGGCAAAAGAGCAATCCAGAGAGTCCCGGACAAAATATGCTCAAAAGATAATACGGATCGCTGCTCTTGAAAATTCGGACGCAATGGCGAAGGAGAGGAAATGGAAAGTCCAGGTGAATTGGAGGAGCGAGGCGGACGTGGCGAGCTTGGTAGATGGCAGCCGTTTCGATATCAGCTCTTTAGCGAGGGCTGCTGTATTTTAATCTTTGTTTGGTTCATGAGTAATACGTACCCCTCTGCCATTGTCAATGCGACGTTGAATTAGAACTTGACTGAATCTCGGAAATCCTGCCGGCGGAGTGAACGGGCCGCGTTTCCGCATGTTTGGTTGACCTACGTTTGGCAAACAAGAAGACGCATCCGATCGCTTCCCATCCACTTGTTGACGTTCCCTCCATGGACACTCTGCTGGACCAAAAGCCTCATGCTTCCTCTTCGCTCTTTTCTACGTAAAATATGCAGAACCCAAAAAATTGCCTTCAAACTCGCCTTCAAACCACCATCTCGAGCCAAAAATGTGCAAAGTCAGGTCTCTAGAAACGGCTTGCACTACGCTTCAACAAGGCTTCAAGCAGCGGCTCTGTTGCCAGTACCGGCATCAGCAGGTCCAGAACCACCATCCGCAATGATTGTACTGTCGATAATTGCCGGAATCCCTCTTGCACTATGGACCTATAAGGTATGGTCGAGTTTGTTCATATCGAAGAGTTCTGGCTCATTCTCACCTCCTAGAGCATGATGATGGTTCTATTTCAACGGCGAATCATATATATGGGTAAGGAGTCCTTTCACTCTTTTTATACAGATGCTCAATCGTGTCGGTAGGATATGCACCGCTTGGCGCCAGGACAGAAAAGCTGACTTACCCCATCCATGCCAGAAACCTTGACGGCATACGATGCGAGGAAGTTGGGCTGGCGAATCCTGAAGATGGAACCAAGCTCTCCGGGCTTTTGGTAACAAGCAGCCGGAAGAAGAAAAAACCAGAAGTTGTGGTCGTATATTTCCAAGGTACGTGCCTCCAACGCTTGTAAAACGCCGATGCTTATAATATTTGAGCAGGGAACGCCGGAAACCCGCTCCACCGACTCCCCGTCTTCCAGAGCCTTCTATGCTCTACCCGAAGCATCTCCTCCACCCGAACAGGTGCCATCCCCCAAGAGACAGGTGGTGGTATAGCCATCCTCGCTGTCGCACCCAGGTCATATTGGACCTCCAGCAAACGGCGCCCAACTCAGTCAGGGATACTTTCCGACTATCGGTGCGCCGTCAACCATGCCACAGAACGATTTCCTAGCGCCCGAATCGTCCTCTACGGCCATTCGCTTGGCGGAGCTGCGGCAGTCTGCCTCCTTGCTGAACACGACAAGCACACGCAGCTTCAAGATTCCAAGAAAGTGCTGAACAATCCATCGAGGATCCGCGGGCTGGTGCTGGAGAACCCATTCGCATCTATTGCTGGGATGATTCGGGCCCTATATCCCCAACGTTGGGTACCGTACCAGTACCTGACGCCGTTCATTTATGACCGTTGGGATGCGTTGCAGGCGGTCAAGGACGCCTGCGCAAATGTCTCCGTAAGTTCTCGTTCGCCTGTGGTGTTGTGTCCCGAAATTTACTTCTCGTTCTAGGCCGCAGAACCCTCTCCGTTGTTGCTCAGGGGTTTGGCCTGCTCCATGCTTGTTATGGTGAGCGAGCATGACGAGGTCGTACCCCCAAGCATGGGAGAGGGGCTGTTCATGGCGGCCGCCAATCCTACTCCAGCTACCTCATCCGCGACAGAGGCAGTGCTCGATACAGCACCGAATCTGAGGGAGGGGTGGAAGGAAACAACTGCACGTTTGGTCACCGTACCAAGGGCACTTCACGAAAATGCATGGGACAAGCGAACGTGGGAGAAGGAGATGGCACATTTTCTTACGAGGTACATATGAAGGAGGACATAGTTGACAAGCAGTACAACTCGTCGTTCGTGCATCCATACATATGTACCAGTCGTGCACTCCATTGGCCCTCCTCTTATTCGAATAATGATGGTGTATCCTGGTTATCTCTACGAAGAATGTGACGGGGTAGCTTAAGGGGATCAGGGTCCTAAGCCAGTGGTTTACCCTCCTCTAGTTCATGACGCATATCTCCCTCAATAGTTGCATCATTGGCGTAGATTAATGGTTTGGTTTTGCTTTCAGGGACCTTGTCGATAAACTACTTGAATGTACGGAGATGGTTCTTTAGAGGCTCCTAGGTGTAACGTCCCGGGTGCTCGTACAAAGATCCGAAGAGAACGGTGCTTGAAGACAGCTAAACGCGCTGCGAAACTCGTCAGCATAGACCCAAATGGTGAACGACATGCACCATTGTGAAGCAGGATTCGTCGTGCTTCAACCATTCCGAGTAGATTGATACCAAAGTAAGAATAGACTCACAGCGGGCCCTCAATGGTTACCACCTTCCAGAGTAATACGACAACATTACGCCAATGCTTAACTAGGTTTGGCAAGACAAAATGTTTGTCTTTCTATTTGAGAACTAATAGCCCTCGTTATTTCACCCAAAAGCCATGATGAAAAATGTCTCGAAACCAGCAGCCATTCTGCCTCACATGGTTGAACAAGGCTAAATATAAGTATTCCGCCTACAGAGGTTACCTCGCTCTGATCACCGCTTGCATATCATCGACTCTGGGCAGACTGATTCATACCCTCTATTGATCACAAGGTTCCCATGCTCTCACCCAATCGCAGACGAAGTAGCTCGGCGTCCATGCCCTCCTCCACCTACCGTCTGAATGCCAAGGTCTGGTAATCATCATGAGTCCGACAGCATCCCTGGTTTGCTTGGCTCACACATGTCCCGTTCTCCCCATAACCACTGGTCCGTAAGTGATGTTTGCTGTATAAAGAGTCCCTCGCCAGATCACGTTGGGTAGACACCTTTCTTCTGCAAACATGACTGACCGTGGACCTCCCGACGGCGTCTATGAGATATACTACACGACGAGCGAGTACAAAAAACCATTTGGGCTTGATAGTCTCTATGGAACCCCGCCTAAACTCGTAGAACTCCCTGAAGGCTCAAAGCCTGAGAGGGTAAGCCTTCCGTTCTCAATTTCCATGAGCCGCCCTCACGAATTCCTCCGCCTTACAGTTCACCGTTGAAAAGGTCACTGGAAACCAATATTATATCAAGGTAAATGGATCGTACCTCGCCCCTGACGATATATGGATCCGGCCCTCCTCGACGCCTTTCGCATGGGCGCTCGTCGACTGGTCTGGTGCTGGACCCATTATAGGCGCCAATAGCCAGTTCGCGTAAGTTATTATTTCCGCTCTAAGAAATATTACTTAATGTCGACGACTCGCTTCAGTGTCTGGCTCCCGGACAAGTCCGCAGGCTGGTTCTACCTTGTTCTTGGACGCCGGGATCTTGAAAGTAGACAAGTCCCTATTGGCGAGCTTGAGGTGCGTTCCGTTCTGTAATCCCAATCTAAGCCCGCATTGACCCATTCAACTGCCTATGCAGATGTACCTATATCCCGATTTTGCGGGCTCGTGGTGGTTTAAAAAAGTTGCATGAGTCCATGTACGTAGCCGGTTAGTCTACGCAGTCCTTTGTCGCGCTGCTCGTAGTATCTATCGTAAATCTTACATTGTCATCAATCATCCTGTTGGAACACTCGCGAAGGATTCAGGCTCCAGAAATTTCATCCAGTATGCTGAGAAAGTAATACAGGTCGTAAGCACTGGCAAGATCACAGATATTTACAACGGGTTCCTAGACACCCTTCGTAGGCAGAGATGTACGTTTCAAAGCAGTGGAGACGAATGGGCAGAGAGCCCAGCACCTTCATGGATGTCGTTGATGTGGAGGGTTATTATGGCAAGTTCGATCAAAGGGAAGCAAGAGTTCAAAGCACTGCTTTCTGCCAAGCATTTAGCTGCAGAGCAGCTTGGCCGTAGCGTAAGGTGCCTACGGTACCTACAAACAAGGAGGTTATGAGGGCGTAGAAAATCTCAGCTTGATCATGATGGCTTGAGAACGGAGGGAGGTGTCGGAGTTCGGAAAAGGACTCACGCTCTCCCCATCATCATCGTCTACCATCCTCTCCCTTCGTCCTCCGCTACTGAGGTCCAAATCCGTTTCAAGTAGACCATGAACGCCTACGGTCAACCATGCTGTGTTGCATCTACGGAATACATCGACACAAGGTAAATAATTTGTCTGTTCTGGATAGCTGGTCGTTGACAGCAACTCCGGTAGCCGGAGCCCAATATCGGCCAACACGACAGCATGAAACCTCTGACGCCAGTGTATTGGTATTTTGATGTATACAGAGTGACGGAAGTACTCTAGTACAGGTATGCTTGTTCACCTATGTTGTCTCCTTACGGTTGAGATTCATCTTCTGTCACGCGGTCTTAACGAATCTGTGCATCCTTCGGAAGCACTCTAGGAACGCGGCTGCATACCTACAGATTCAAGATGCAAGAGATGCAGTAGGCTTAAACTTGCCTGGGAGAATCCTCGTTGGAGGATATGAAAGTTTGCCATCCGTTATTCAACATGGCTTGAGAGCCCACCGCCCTGCATCAAAGGAGCTGAGGTTTCTCTCTCAAATCATCCGTATTCGCTCGAGGCATACTACTAGCAGAGCTACCCGGGAGGAATCCTCAAGGGTATGTTCTGACAAAATTGGGCTTTCTTGTTAATGCTCACGCCAATTCTGGTAGCACGAGCACAAAACCTTCGTACATGCTGGAGGATGTCCAGGAACGTACCCAAGCTGTGCTCCATGGAGCATCAGCATACCAGCTCGCTGGTATTCATACCCTGCCTTTCTTGCCGCTAGTACCTCTACACTGCACTACCTCTTCGTTAAGTTGCTTTTTGAGCTGCATCCGCAACCCAGCACGCTCTTGTCATTCACCGGTGGACGTCATGTCTAGTTTCTCGCTCCTAGCATCTTCGAGCTCGAGTCGAGTGCGGGCGGTTGGAGCATGCCAACGGGTGCAGGATATAGCTGCAAATATGACGAAGCCGGATCGTTTACCTGCAGCCTTCGGACGCAGGTTCCCCACCACTCATCTCCCTCTATCAACGTCGCACATCATCCTTGACGTCTACGCCTTCCCCCGCGAACGCGTCTCTATCGACATTTGCAAGCCCTGCCTCGTGAGGGTACTACCTCCGGCAGCTCATACCTTCGCCCATTCCTGGCGGGTGACACCACTCCGTCATCATCAGCACCCTCATTCACGTCGGTCGTGGGTACTTCACGCATTGCGCCTCTTGCGTTATGGAGAGCACGTCTGCTACCATTGGGCAGCAGAAGGAGAGGCCGGTGAGGAAGAAAGAGCCTCCTAGCCGCGGGGTGCCGAATCTACCGGGCTTGGTCCGGGAACCTGGGTTCGAGAGGAGTGGGGAGGAGAGAGGGATCAGTCGGAAACGTAGCGTAGCAAGAGAAGCCTACGGCTTCTCGACACAACCACGAATGTAATGTAGAATAAGAAAGAAAACTGAATGACCTCCTCAGCTAGCTAATCTGTAACTTGCCGAGAAGGTGAGGATCCGTGTGATCCTCGATACTGAAGATGAAATTGAGGGAACGGTCACTGGTTGACCGTAAATCTGATTGTGGTGGTGAGGTGTAAGGAACCTAATTATTCAAAGACGGGCGACGCGCGCGAGAATACATGATCACGAGACGAATAGAAGTACTACAGTACGCAAAGGGCAGGTCTACAACCGGATAAGGCAACCACAATCCAATCAGCGGCCGGGTGGCAATGACTCGGGGAGATTCCACTCGCGTAGGCGCACTGTGACCCCAACAGTGCCTTTCACGTGTCCTAGGAGTGGATCTCAACCCTATGTCCACCAAGGTACTGATCTTCATGATCACACCCGCACCAGAAGTGGCCTGAAATGAAGAATAATAGTAAAATGTAATGTACTGTAATAAAGAAACAATAAACAGAAATGCGGCCTTGAAATCCTTCCCAATCCATCCCAGGGAGGATGCGCGGCTTACACGAGGGAACCGGAATCTTGATGGTTCTGACGCACAACGTGGATTCCGAATGGAAATAGTAGACTGATCCCCGAAGGGATCTCTTGACATTCTATGAACGAGCTCCGGAATCTTGACAGAGAGCGAGTGAGAAACCATCTTGAAGGTCGGAATGACCCGGTTTCGGAAATCCGCAAGGAGGGTAGGATACCCTTCCACACCGGCAGGTCTGATCATCATCCGTGGTGCACTTGCGTATAGCAAAGGGAAATGGGAAATGGAGATGGGAGGTTTCCTCCGAGGTACCTGTACCCGTATTGCTATGGTCATTCTCGGGCATACTACAATACCTGTTCATTTATTCGTCCCTACCTATGGTTGTATTTTGTTGACTGTGTGGTATAGGACGAGTATATACACGCTTCCAATGTGAAACTAAAAGGACGACTCGTAGAGTAAGTATGATCTATCCGTTACTAATACAGTTCCTTTCAACATTCTATTCCACATTACGCGTATCGTTCTCGCTCGCTGTATGTGCCAGAATCCCAGGTAGCATGGCCGCTAAGGAGGGCTCAGTGACTGGAGGTCTAGGGATAAAAGGTCTTCGTCTAGGCTGTACGGAGACCTAGGAGAACCGGCTCAGCGAGATAGTCATCCCCCACCGGTTGGTCTCGACGTAGGATGAGGCGAACATAGATACAACCCACGCTGTAACCGCGCCCAATTACTCTGGCGAGCCGAAGAGCTGACCATCGCGAATAATTTAACGTATCTATTCTTAGCGTGTAATAATTACATTGAGCGTCTGATGGGACGGCAATGAATTGACCATTGGACTTTTACCTGACTGTCGCCAGTGGGGAGCGGGTTGAGTCTCCTAAACTCACACTCAACGGCCATTTGTAGAATGAAAGAATATTTATTACGGAAGCTAATGGAACCAGACAAGTAGAACTTGAAGGTCAGATTTCACCTAATAAACACCCGGTCTCGACACGAGTCAGGGAGCACGGGCACGTTCCTCGAGCTTCGTTAACAGAGTTCGCTTCATCGTCCGAAAAGCGGCTGCGGAACACGACATGCAGCACGCTTGGCTGACATCTTGAATACAGTGCACACAAAGCCTAAAAGTGAAGCCCTGCAAGCTGGTCGTCTATAAAAGCCACGCCAGAAATTCCCGTTCGACCAGAAGTTCAAGCTACTCAGCTATCTTCGCCTACGAACACCATTCGAACAAATTACCACTCTATCAAATCATCCGACATCATGTTATTCAAGCCTTTTGGTCTTCTCATCGCCACCACCGCCTCTGTCAACACGGTTGTGGGCTCAGCGATTGTTTCTAGGGACACGGCTGTCCAAGGGGTTTCTAGTGCTCCGTAGGTCGCCCGAATCATGTTCCTAACCCCAGCCCTAATTCACTCATGTTATCCTCATTAGACCCGATAACGGCCTGGACTTCCAAATCCACTGCAACCGTGGCAATTGTATGTGGGAGTGCAAGAGCCAGAAAGACTGGTGCTGGACGGCTCACAGCGGCCATCTTGACTCAGGAGGCTTTGGATGGGTGTATACGGAGTGTTCGGTTTGGCAGGATTGCGAGGCCGTGAGGGCGATGGATACTTGCAAACACAAGGCGGGAGGGCCGTATGACCTTGTCTGTTAATTAGCTATCTTCTTTTCGAGTACGGGCTTGTTGTACCTCCTGGATATTGACCGCCTTCATCTAATTCGATGTCTTGATGAATGATGAATGACTTGTTCTTACTCATTTAAACAGGGGATGCACATATGTGACCTAAGGTACTGGGTGCTCAACGCAACAGGCTTAAGATATTTCTCAAGCGCATTGTAGGTAATCACATGACTTGTGACCAAATGTGACTTTCCCCAAATATCCTGTGAGATTCAGACTCCGTTGATCTGCCGAGCTCTGCCGCCGTGCGTTGGGTGAGACGCGACGTAGACCATGGCACATCGCGAGAAGCTTGAATTAAACAAGTATTATAAGCTATGTTGACAAAGTATAAGTCTATGTAGTATATGCGGAATTGTAAAGTAGATTATAGCACAATTATAAGGGGATTAATCGAACAATAAGGTGGAGGTTAAGCAGGAATATCATCCAAGGAAGCCAGAATATCAGCAGGAATACAACGATGGCCACGGTATTTCTTGACTGCCCAAGCTGCTTGTGCGCCATTCAGCCCTTTTTGATACGCGTCCATGAAGCGCATGGATCAGATCGCAAATCTATATCACTAAACTGTCAGTGGTGCTCCACAGGATATGATGAGTGTAAAATGCCTTCTCATCATCGTCAAGGTCACCTCGCTCAGCGCCTACCGGACATTCCTCTCTAAGACATCTTCTTTCGAGGATGGAGGATACATCCTGTAGATCCTCTTCGCATAACCCCAACACTGCTCGATGAAATTGAGCTCGCAATGGAATTTCGGCAGGAACAGGACCGAGTATCCCTGCTCCTGGGCATCTTCCTCTAAGATCGGCGCCACACTCGAGAAATCTGATCATTGTGAGGCTCTTCACCAACCGGTAAAGCAGGTTCTGCGACGAGTGCTGGATTCCCGGCTACAGGCAAGTGATCAGCGTCATCAGAAAGAGAATTTGAACTCATTGTGTCTCCTTCCATTCTATCAATTTCCATACTATCCTGGCCTCTCTCTGCCTCATCCGACACTTTAGAATCACGGATGCCATTGGGCTTGCTTACAGGCTCTAAGTTTGAATGGCCGGGCAGTGGTGATGCAAGAGATGGGATGTATAAGGCGGGTACTGGAGGCCAGACAGGCCAAGGATATGAGCTATGCATCTCAGTGAGCCCCTCCGAGCCGGATACTTCAGAGAACAATCGGATCTTGGGAGATAGAGGCCTTGTGGGCAGTGAGCAGGTGGGTTCCTGTCATGCAAGCTCAGATGAGACCCCTAATTTCGTGTTTTTTGACGTGTTTTGGCTTACATTTTCCCCGTTCTCGTTAGTAATCTTTCGTTTTGACTTCTTGACAGCATATTCTCCGAGATTCCCGACGTGACTCTTTCGTTTCCGACCCATCTTCGAGGCTGCCTAATGACGCGACACCTTTGCGCGTCCGTCGCGTCAAGCCCTAATTGGCGACAGCGGAGATTGATCTCGGTGAAGAGGTAAGTGGCGGGTCTGTATTATAGCGGAAATCGAACTAATCCGACTTCACTAATCAACAAACTCGATACTAACTACTTCGAATTCGTGGGCTTCGTGTAGATAGCACTCTTAGACACCGGGATACCCTTAGGTAGCGATGTAAACGTGTGTGTGTGTAAAATTGAATATATTTCAATTCTAAGATCCCTCAGTAACGAATGATTATAAAACTAATACAAGTCTCGCAATCGAAGCAGTGGTACCGTCTCAAATCTAAGTAGCACACCCGCAGTTGTGATACCGAATTTGGGCTATCGAATACTTGAATTATGCGCAATGTACTATTTACAACTTTTATACTACAAAGAACTATGCACGGACCATGTAAAATTAAAGATCTTGGCATTCGGCAACTTTGGCAGCCTTCCTTATATGTTAGGAAAGGTGCAGGAATAGTTTATGAGAGGTCCAGAATGACCTGCTCTCGAAAACTTGGAAAAACATTCAAAGTTCCGGCGTTGAATAGTAGACGCGATGGACTTTGCCGGTCGGTCCGTGAAGTTGATTGATCTCCGACGCGCGTCCGGGCGAATGGGAAGCTGCCCATCAGTCGGAGCTCGAATCCGCCTCAAATGCCTCAATCTCGACAATGGTCCCGTAATCTATAGGTGAGTCAAGTTAATCCAACTATATGCCTATTCTACTCATGAAACTCCCGCTTGTAGGAGCTCACCAGACGCTGAGCAGGCTACGGAGAAGGTCGCTAAAGAATTTAATATCAAGGCCAAGGCCTACAAGTGCGACGTCACTAAGACCGAGGATGTCCACAACATCATGAAGAAAATCGATCAGGAGATGGGCCCTATTACCGGTTTGATCGCTGTAAGTAGCGCATATAGTCACCTCCGACACTCGTGTTGCTGATTTTGTATATGGGTAGAATGCTGGTGTCTCCGTCGTGAAGCCTGCACTAGAACTCACCCATGAGGACTTCTTCAAGGTTTACGACGTTAACGTCTTCGGCGTCTTTAACACCGCACGCGCTGTTGCCAAGTGAGTATAGTCTTGCTCCGCATCCCATATATTGTAACTAAGATTCCACGTCTCAGACTATGGATGGATCGCCAATTCAAGACTGGCTCTATCGTCATCACGTCCTCCATGAGCTCACAGCTCATCAACATCGTAGATGTGAACAAGCCGTTGACGCAGGTAAGTACAACATCCGGTTGAACCTTAACGATCCTCACACCTTTCAGGTCTTCTACAACTCCTCGAAGGCCGCCGTCTCCAATCTCACTAAAGGTCTCGCCGCTGAGTGGGCACCCGCGGGTATCCGCGTCAACGCACTTTCCCCAGGATATAGTAAGTGACAGGAATGTCATGTTCCGGTGCTTCAGCTAATCGTTCTCCGTGAAGCCAATACCGACCAGACTTCTCACATGGATAAGAAGGTGAAGGATGCTCAGGCAGCGGGCATTCCCTTGAGGCGCTTCGCCGAGGTAGGGTCCTACCGTCCATACTGGAATAATTGCTCAAATTCGCATTCCCAGCCTCATGAGATGACCGGACAAGCTCTCTTGCTCCTCTCTGGGCACGCTAGTTATATGACTGGCCAGGAGTATTTCGTCGATGGGTGCGTTTTCCTTGATCATTTCCAATTCTTCGAGCTGATGCATCACCCACAGGGGCCAGCTTATTTGGTAAACGAATATTCGTTTTCGTATCCATGGAGGCTAGCGTGTAAATCAACTGTATTTTAGCAGAGCAATCAAGTATGTCTTTCGTGAATCCTTATTCGCGTTTCCGCGAGCTTTTCCAACTTGTCCAGATGGCCTGTGTGGTTCTGGTAACCCTCACCGTGAGTTCGTCCTCAGTCATTTATCCATTGCCGTCATCGATCGCTCTTATGTGCGTTGTGACCGTCTATTCAGCCCATTTGCTCGTGCTCACTCACCTCCATCCAAACTACTTGAGGGTTTTGGCCTCCGATTGCTAGATGGTGGTACATGAGGCGAAATCGTGATCAAAAAACGGAATCCTCACAACTGACGACCTATCGCACGAAACTTTGCATCTGTAGGGCGCGTGGCCACCTTAAAATTGCTACCTGAATACTCTGACGTAAATGAACTTCCGACGTGCTCGTGTCATGGGAAATGGACTAAGGTTTCGATCTTGAACGTGTGGCTAATAGGTCGCTCTTGGTTTCAGGATGAACTTCGTTTCTCGCTTGCTTACCCTCGGGCTGGACGATGCTTCAAAAGCACCCCGCGGCTTAGGCTTTCATAGGTAGTGCTGACAACCTATTCCCCCTAGTTCTAGCAGCCCGTCGTCCACGTAGCCCATGCCCACGGTTTTCCTCTTTCCATGAGGTAGAGTTCGTGCTCGGGCCCGCTTGGATTGAACATTTAACATTAATACGCCATGGAAAATTCTGGCACTCTTGAAGGAAGTATTGTCCAATCTCAGTTCATTTTCATGGCCAACAGGCATGATGACGACGCATATGTCCGCGATGAGAGAGAGTCACTGTCAGGGGACGCTCTGAAACGTTTCGTAGCGTCCTGAAATCTTTCGAGAGAGCCGGATTTTCTTGCCCCTTTCAGTCATGAGCCCTATCCAGATGCTTGTCTATCGTTAAATTGTCCTATTTGACGGATCCAGGCCCGCTATGCACAAGAAATGTGGGTCAAAGGGAGAGAAGGTGAGTTACGGAGTATCCTCGGAGAATGATCTCCAGTTCCTTAAGCCTGCCCTGAATTAGCGGGTCCGGAAACTGGCTCGAAGACAACAACCAAAGCTCCAAACCTTCGTCCGGAACCTCGCGAAAGGCATGATAATAATCTGGATAGTCCAAAAAATCATGTCAAATGCATCACCTCATCCTCGGTTCGATATGCGGGAATGACTCCTTCACCACCTGCTAGGGTTTATCGGAGATCCCTTAAATCTGGACTTCATTGTCCGAGAAAGCTAGGCAAAGAAGTTCGCATAGATATCATCTCCAAAGCAAACTTCAGCGCCTATCCTCTACCCGCCTGCAGCTGTTGAAGAGCGCCAAGAAGCGGTAAAGCCTGTTTAACGCGACGCGTTTGCTTGGTTCAGAGGGATCAGCTCAATAAACCGGACGCACCCGTGAGAGGCACGAGGTGTCTCTTGCAACACCAGCCGGATGACGACTAATGTGACTAAAAGAACGGAACCCAAGCGGACTTGTGTCCTTCTGTACATGAAAAGATTCTTCAATGAAGTTTTGACCTCCAACCGCATGGTGCACCAGTACGTCTGCATTTTTCTCCCATCACTGTGAAACTGATACCGCATTCTTCAAGAAACTTAAGGAAACGATCGAATCAGCAAGGCGATGGCAACTGTTGGAAAAAAGCGCTGGGGTAAGCCTATGTTTCTTTTATCCAACGGTACATGGATACTGACCGCTTTCGTTGCAATCATACTGTAGGTCGATGTGAGCGTCGAATGCCGTCGGCCATAGTGTACACATCTCCAAAATCTCGATGGAGAGCTTCATGATTAATGGAAAAAGGCAGCCCTCTGAGCAGCCTTCCCCCCCACCTAGACCTTGTGCTGCTTGGCATCGTTCAGGTGGTTTACAACGGATACCGACCCTCTATGAACGCCTTCGTCAGTCCTCGTACTTTTCTCATGATCCAATGCCGTTGCTGACAACTGCGTTAGCTTATAGAACCTCCAAGGTGGTAAAGTTTTTGCAGGCATTAAAACTGAGAAAGGTAAGCATGTGGAGCCGGCGTGTATTGTCGATGACCTAAGATTGTTTTCATAGTCCTTGTTGCGGAGGCAGAGGCAGAATTCGAGGGGCCTTGGGAGGCGGTTGTGGTGGGGATGGCGACAATAAGGTAGATGGCACCAAGAGGGTGGACGGAGACGTCAATTTTGAGAAAGGGCACAGAATCCGCTGCTGAGCACATCCCGCTTCGTCTAGGTCCCTTAGTCTCTTTCAGCTTGACCTGTCCCATATCACCTGGTATGATGCGCCCGAAAATGCCATGCTTGTTGCGACCATACTCATTTAGAGGTCGATACCTTTTGGACGTGTACAGAATGAGGTCATTTCCGTGAATGCATATGCCCCTTCATATCTGGTGACCACAGGTTTCTCCGAGCTCGACGTCGGTAACGAGGATCTCGGGGTCGAAATGGTGAAGAATCTTTCTGAAACCCACATGATGCCGTCAAAAGCTAGAAGGCATCAGAAAACGGGTCCCGACAATCTCTGCGATGGAGATACTTCGCAAGATTTTAAGCTAGCATTTGCACCCGAACGATTCCAAAGGTCTTACGGAACAACGCCTGTTGCTTATAATGACAGGCATTTTTGCGTCTGGGATGCAACCATGCAAATATGCTCAAGTTTCTGGGCTTTGTATCACTCTCAATTGCCATCTCTCCAGCACTCGCTTCAACCCCTATCTGGGGACAATGCGGTGGTCAATACTGGAGTGGTGATAAAAGTACGCCTTCCTCGGTCACACCCCACCCCAATATTGGCTGAACTGACTCGACTTGACAGCCTGCGCCCCCGGATCTACTTGCTTCTCCTGGAATGCTTGGTATTCTCAATGCGTCCCCAGCACCACTACAACTGCGCCTCCATCTACGACAACCACCTCTGCTACCACGACCTCGACGACACCCCTTCCTACACCAGCAGGTTTTGTGAGGACTGCTGGAACCCAATTCACGCTTGATGGTTCCAGATTTACCCCGGTTGGGTATGTCGCCCCAATGGAACTTCGTAACAAACACCTAACGATTTACTAGGGCTAACTCCTACTGGGTCGGCCTATCAGGTCTTTCGGATGCTGACATGAACCTATCTTTCCACGATGTAGCCAACGCCGGCGGCACCGTAGTCCGAACCTGGTATGTGTCGCACAGCGCTAAAACCTTCCATCCTGGTACTAATACACCCACCAGGGGTTTCAACGAGTTCGTCGGCACTCCCTGGGGTCAGCCTTATTATCAGATATGGTCTGACGGCGTTCCCACCATTAATTACGGTGCCGATGGTCTCCAAAACTTCGACAGGGTCGTGGCTGCAGCAAGAGCCAATAATGTTCGCCTAGTCGTCGCACTGTACGTTGGCCTTAGGTGTTTGGGACCACGCTCGAACCGTCTACCTCGATAGCACCAATAATTGGGGAGACTACGGCGGAATGGACGTTTACGTTAATCAGATTCTCAATTCGACCAATCACGATCTCTTCTACACCGACGAATCTGTCAAGACTGCCTGGAAGAACTATATCAAGGTCTTCGTTGGGCGCTACGTCGACGAGCCGACGATCATGGCATGGGAGCTTGCCAATGAACCGAGGTGCAGAGGTAGCACTGGGTAGGTCTAGCTTTATAATACCATCTACGAAGGTCACGCTTATGCAACCCACAGAAACACGACCGGTACATGTACCACGGAAACCGTTACAGCCTGGGCCAAAGAGATATCGACCTACATCAAATCCATCGACGCCAACCATCTTGTTGCTCTCGGCGACGAAGGTTTCTACAACCAGCCCGGTAATCCTTCCTACCCATACCAAGGCTCGGAAGGCGTGGACTTCGAAGCTAATTTAGCCATCCCTACGCTCGATTTCGGGACCTTCCATGTGAGTTCTTTTGACCTCTAGGTGAACATGCACAATGCCCGAACGCGCACTTAGTCCTACCCCGAGGCATGGGTCTCGGATAACTACAAAGACTGGGGGACTCAATGGATCGCAGACCATGCGGCTTCAATAGCCAAAGCCAACAAACCTGTTATTCTCGAAGAATACGGGGTGACCAACAGTGACCAGCTCGCCACCTACACCGACTGGCTGAACGAGGTTGTGTCATCTGGTTTGACTGGTGACCTTATTTGGTGAGCTTTTATTTGGATTCTCGACGATAAATCTCTGACTGACATTCGGTGTTATTAGGCAGACTGCATCGCACCTCTCTATTGGTGACATCTTTGTGGATGACCCATTTAGTATCTACCCGGATACAGAGGCCTACTCTCTCCTCGCTGCACATGCCACTGCTCTCAAGGCTAGACATTAGTCGTTGTCGCCTCGTGAACTCCTTATATAGTCTCCTACCATACTAAACTCTTACGAATGTTTCAAACGCCCTGAAAGAGTCTTAAAGATTGCCCCAATTGGTGAACGACATGCGTCATCGCGAAGTAGGATTCGTCATGCTTCAAAGATTCCGAGTAGATTGATCTCATAGTAAGAATAGACTCGTAGCAGGCCCTTGATGCTTACCACCTTCCAGAGTAATACGACAACATTACGACATATTTAACCCGGTTTGGCGAGACCAAGTTCGTCTTTTTGTCTGAGAATAATAGCCTCCCTCGTTATTTCACCCGAAAACCACGATGATAAACCTCAGATGTCGAACAAGGCTAAATATCAGTATTCCTCCTAGAGAGGTTACCTCGCTCTGTTCACCGCTTGCATACCATCGACTCTGGGCAGACTGATTCATACCCTCTACTGATCACAAGGTTCCCATGCTCTCGTCCAATAATAGACGAAGTAGCTCGGCGTCCATGCCCTCCTCCACCTACCGTCTGAATGCCAAGGCCTGGTAATCATCATGAGTCCGACAGCATCCCTGGTTTGCTTGGCTCACACATGTCCAGTTCTCCCCATAACCACCGGTCTGTAAGCGATGTTCGCCGTATAAAGAGTCCCTCGCCAGATCAGGATGGGTAGACATCTTTCTTCTGCAAATATGACTGACCGTGGACCTCCCGACGGCGTCTATGAGATATACTACACGACGAGCGAGTATAAAAAACCATTTGGGCTTGATAGTCTCTATGGAACCCCGCCTAAACTTGTAGAACTCCCTGAAGGCTCAAAGCCTGAGAGGGTAAGCCTTCCGTTCTCAATTTCCATGAGCCACCCTCACAAATTTCTTCGGCGCACAGTTCACCGTTGAAAAGGTCACTGGAAACCAATATTATATCAAGATAAACGGATCGTACCTCGCCCCCGACGATATATGGATCCGACCCTCCTCGACGCCTTTCGCATGGGCGCTCGTTGATTGGTCTGGTGCTGGACCCATTATAGGTGCCAATAGCCAGTTCGCGTAAGTTATTATTTCCGCTCTAAGAAATATTGCTTAATGTCGACGACTCGCTTCAGTGTCTGGCTCCCAGACAAGTCCGCAGGCTGGTTCTACCTTGTTCTTGGACGCCGGGACCTTGAAAGTAGACAAGTCCCTATTGGCGAGCTTGAGGTGCGTTCCGTTCTGTAATCCCAATCTAAGGGCGCATTAACCCTAAACCTTTGCAGATGTACCTATATCCCGAATATGCGGGCTCGTGGTGGTTTAAAAAGGTTGCATGAGTCCCTGTACTCAGCTGATTGTCCGAGGTAGCCCTTTGTCGTAGTACTCGTAGGATCCATTGTAAACTTTACATTCTGTCGAATCCTTTCTTCTCTAGTGTGAACGAGCCCAAAATGACCACGAAATCGCATGTTCTGTTCATCGCGCTTAAATCTCATACCCTCGTGCCAGCCGCGGGGAGGGGCGTTTGACCGCGACGCATCTGTTTGGGTCGGAGGCGTCAGCCCAACAAATACTCTCGTCACACTCCCTGGCAAGACGCGGCTAGCATCCCTATCTTCCCAGATGCCGGTACCTGGCCGCAGACTCATTCCTTGATTCCGGTCGAAGATACAGGTACATTTGTTGTCGTCAACTTGCCTCTATTGAACATTCCGTAAGGGCTCAGTTCCGAGGCCAACGGCACTCACCGAGAAGATAGTGAAGTTCACAGGGGTATCCTACCTTGCCAAGGGAATATCAAACAAATTCTACGTCCTAACGTACTTTGTTTTCTGAACCTCTGGTCTTCATGACGCCATCATACTACATTGGTGATTTCCTTCCATATTGTACTTGGTTCAATATCAAGGCAAACCAAGGAGGCGTCATATTACTCATTATCATCAATTAAATCTTGGAAGTCGGGTTTATTCGGAATTACGCCCACTCGTCCTTATCTTTGCCTCTTTATGTAAGCATCGGGTGACCGAACTGTTAGGCATCACACCTCCATCGTCGACCACAGTGACCTCCACTATCGGCCTCAAGGCCCACCAGGAACCCCACCGTGATAACGACTTCACTGGATTAACCTCATCTCCCATGGTTCCTTTATTCACCCCTACTCTCAAATTTCCCTGCTCACGAGAGAGAACCGACGGTTTCTAGCCTTCCGTGCTATATGCTAGTGCACCCCCGAACTGGCATCTCTTTACGCCCATAAGCATTGGCCAACACATTTCTGGGCATCCGGAAGTAGGCGAGATTTTATTCTCACAGTATGACCCTCCTGACCCTTTGATTTCAGCGACCTCTAATGCTTATCTCTTCGAGAAGACTTTGATAGACCTTATCTCGTCAAAGGTTGATAGCCTTATCTCTTCCCCAGTTTTGATAACGGGCGCGGACCGGGTTTGGAACATGCAAAAATCGACTGTATAAAACATACAGGCCTTCTTACCTTCGCTTTTCGACTTGCTGCACTCGCGCTCGCTTCAGCACCTCCTATCATCCTCTACAACTCACAGAAGATGTCCGACGTTGCTAGGGTTTTGCCGCAAGGTATGCTCGTCTTCCCAGCTGTTCGGGCGTCATAATTGACCGTCACTGTTTCTTCAGGCGCAGGCTATGGGGTCGTGTGCGGAATCGGCTTGTTCTTTTCGGCCTTCATGTTATGCTTGACATGGATTCAAGCTCGTTACACCGCCTTCAAGCCCAGTAACTCTGAAGGTTCGCCAATTCTCTTTCCCTTGACACTCGTGTGACCTCTAACATTGAACGAACAGAGTTCACTTCTGCCTCTCGTTCTATTAAACCTGGCCTTATCGCAGCTGGTATTGTGAGCGCCTGGACGTATGTATCGTAACCGTGTGGTATACCTTGCGACTTGACTAACGTCCGAACTTGCTTAGGTGGGCAGCTACACTCCTTCAATCAAGCGCGGTGGCGTACAAGTACGGTATCTCTGGACCGTGGTGGTATGGAGCTGGTGCTACGATCCAAGTTCTTCTCTTCGCCCAACTCGCTGCCAAGCTCAAGTTGAACGCTCCGGTACGTGTTTTCGTCAAATTTCTACTAGGACCTCGAGACTCAAAGTAGTGCCTTCACAGAACGCTCATACCTTCTTGGAAATCATCGATAGGCGGTGGGGTACCTTCGCCCATGCCATCTTTCTCTTCTTTGGGTTGGCGACGAACATCGTGGTCTCCAGTATGTTGACTCTGGGAGGCTCGGCGACCGTCACCGATCTCACAGGAATGAACACCCTCGCCGTACGTTGATGTTCAACGTCCTTCTCAATCGTCAACTGATCTCTCCTTCTAGGCTTGTTTCCTTATTCCGATTGGTGTCGCAGTCTACGTCGTAGCCGGTGGAATGCGTGCCACCCTCCTTTGCGACTAGTAAATATCATCCTTGGTTCTTGACTTGCATTCTCAATATCCATGACATCTGCAGTACCCATACCGCCGTCCTCTTCGCTATCATCTTCGTTTTCATGTTCACCGTCTACGCCACCTCCGACAAGATTGGCAGCATTGACAAGATGCACGAACTCCTGACGAAAGCCGCCTTGGAAACCCCTGTACCGGGAAACGCTCACGGCAGTTACTTGACCATGAGAAGCAAGAATGGGTTGATCTTTGGCGTCATCAACGTACGTCCATCGTCTCTCCCGAAACTCTTCTCTCAACTCACAACATCTTTTCACTTCCTTAGATTATCGGCAACTTCGCCACCGTATTCAATGACCAAGCCTACTGGCAACGTGCTATCGCTTCCCAACCCGCCTCTTGCGTGAAGGCATACCTTCTCGGAGGTATTGCATGGTTCGCTATCCCCTTCGGACTCGCGACCACCCTGGGATTGTCCGCCGTTGCTCTCCGAGGCGATCCCGCTATGAAGATGCTCACCCCAGCTGAGGTTTCTGCCGGACTACCAGCTCCATCTGCGGCTGCAGCCTTGCTCGGGAAGTCCGGAGCGGCAGCAATGCTCATCCTCCTTTTCTTGGCTGTAACGAGCGCTACCTCTGCCGAACTTATTGCGGTATCAAGTATCCTGACATACGACGTGTACAAGGTAAGTCCTTCATTCAATCTGTCTTTGTTGTATTCTAACCCAATTTCCCCAGAAATACATCAACCCGAACGCGACTGAGGCCCAGATCTTACGCGTTTCTCATTACATGATCGTCGTTTTCGCTTTGGTTATGGGTATTGCCGGGACCATCTTCTACTATATTGGCGTCTCCATGGGTTGGCTATACGTAAGTCTACCATATTTCATTTTCATTTTCAGCTCACTGACGACTTTTCACAGACTTTCGTACGTTATTTTGGCGTTTCAAGGAGCCGCATCCTTCTAACTTACTATCCAGATGGGGGTTCTTCTCGGATCTGCCGTCGTCCCCATTGGTGCGTGTGATCCCTATAACTGAATAATGTTCTAGCATTGACGATGTTCCTCCCACGTTTTCAGCTCTCTGCGTCACGTGGAAGAAAGCCAACAGAATTGGATGCATGGTCGGAGCCATAGGAGGTCTCGTTGCTGGTATTGTGGCTTGGCTCGTCACCACCAGCCAGCTCAACAGCGAAATCAACGTCACTGTACGTACACCCTGCTTTTATCAAACTTCAGAGTACCCTTACTGATCCCGTCGCTTTTCGTCATGTAGACCTCTGGAGGAGATTATGAGATGCTTGCTGGTAATCTCGCTGCTATCGGCGTCGGTGGTATCGTTGCTACGGCCTGGTCTTACGTTGTCCGTCTTTCCTTCTTTGACTAACGTCGAGGTCTAACCATTGCCTCCGCAGTCACCCGACAACTTCGACTTCGATATCACTCGCTCCATCAACGCTCCTGTGGACTCCGTATCCCGCAAAGAAGCCGAAGACTCAGAGGATGAGCAAGCCGAGAAGGACGAGAAGGATTACTCGGATAAAAAGGAGCCTAGCGTTGTGGTCACGGAGGTCACTCGTGCTGGTATCACTTCCTCGAAAGATCTGGATAGAGCGGCGTTGAAGAAGGCTTTCAAGTTTGCTGCTTGGTCTTCGGTTGTCATTGTAAGTATCCGCACACATTCTCTACCTCCTATCGTCGTTGCTAACCATGATGCATAGACCGTTATCATGATTATTCTAATCCCACTCCCACTCTTCTTCGCCTCAACGGTCTACAACGTTCCCTCATTGAAGGCTTGGGTTATCGTCTCCATTATCTGGGCATTCTGCTCCGCCTTCACTGTGGTCTTGTACCCTCTTTGGGAGAGCAGAGTCGCTATCTCCATGGTCATCAAGGGTATCGTCAAGGATATCTTTAGCCCTGGTTCAGGCAAATACGTGGAGAAGGAGCCAACTCACGCTTAACCTGGCGATGTCAGGAGTGCTTCTGCGGGTGTTGGTCGGTAAAAGTGTGGAGAAGTATTTGCTCGTCGCGGTAATGACAGGGATTGTCTCGATAATACGGGCTCCTGTCCCGTGGATGGACTCAGAGCTGTATATTTGGAGTCAAGCATCCGATGACCCCTAGTGGTGGTAGGCTACTGCCTTTCATACGTCGTTGTTTATGATTTTCGATGTACTATACGCGATATTGTAATTACGATAAACCAATACAACAATTATACCCAACCTTCTTGAGGCTGGAATCCAGCTAAGGCTATGAAATCCGCATGGTCGAGAGCATGACCTTGTACCCCATTTTCGAGGTGGTTGACAGTACTTTAACCCTTACGCCGTGCCAGGAGAGAACCTAACGAACGTGCGTCTGATGCTGGATATCACCGCGGCCATCATGCCTCAAGGTGTGAAGCCTTCAACCATGCAAAGTATGAGTTTCCAAGATGATGACTGTTGACATTCGACTATTGGTAGCTTACTTCGGTGGAATCCAAGACATACACTTTCGATAACGGAGCCAGCTATTTGGACTCTCGTCTCCTATCCACAGCGACTACCACTGTACAGTCAGTACCGTCTCGGCGAGCGAAGACGATATCACCCCCGAGATCACATCTGTATTGAGCTCGCAGGAACCAAAAGGCGCAATTGACTGGAAGAATGACAGCATAAGTATCGATGGGATAAGCTACACTGTGCAAATAGCTTGTACAAGGTGACTTAATGTCCGTAGCGGCGTTATAGTGTGGACCCCAGCTTTGACTTCTCTACTTCTCAGAGTTAAACAGTGCCAATACTGGAAGCTGGGAAAAGGGCACTGGAAAGCCAGTTATCAAGAGCCGCTCCGTGCATGGAAGGTGCGAGAAATAACTATGCCAGGGATTTTTCTTACCCATTTCTCGATCCAAAAGATCATGGAATTTACGGACGCGGGTAGTGGTAGCCACGACGTTGTGTATACTGGCAACTGGGCATCCTTCGACCCGTATCAGAAGACCAAGTTCCGGAACGCGAAGCCTGCGGTTATTACGGCTAAGGGCGCAACAGAAACGGTCATTCCAGCTGAAATACCAATTCTTATTTATTCTGAGATTCGACGTATCAATGCTCCAAAGAATTGGGGCGAAAAGACCTTTGGGTGGCCCGATAAGACGATGACGGGCATCGGAGGTTGGTCTGGTGCTGTACAATCTCAAGCGTGACGCCAGAATGTCTATGTATGTGTGATATCACTCGCATGGCGTGTGATGTTTAAGGCAGAAAAATAGATTATCTCAGGTGAAATATTGATCTAGAGATAGAGCTTAATCGTAATGAACAGACGGCCTTTAGAGCCCAGAGCCAACAGACGACGTCCACCGGGGCAACAAGGAGGTAAGAAGTACGATGTGATCCCCTAGGACGAAGGGTGATTGGAGCCCAGGGCCAGACACCTTTAGGGTCTTGACTTCGCCTTAGAAAGTTCCATCCAAAGCTACCTCATGATGGTGGAGCAACGAAGCACTGGTTCTGAGGCTTCGTGGACACCCAACTTGCAACGACAACATCATCAAATATACAACGCTCGTATTTAAGTCTGTAATTTTCTGGCAGGAAAGCTACAACTCAACCTCCCTCGGATATTTCATCTTCATCTTCGACATGGCAAACATTCCCCAAGGAATCTGCACCATCAGCTCAGCTCTTCTTCCTCCTTCCTTTGCGGTCAGGCGAGGTGAGAACGCTGTTGCCTCTCAGTCTGAAACTGGAGTCGTAAGTCATGTATTATCATCCTGAGTCTTATCAAATCATAAGCTGAATATCGCCTATCAGTTCGAGGTTCAGAACGTAGGAGACAACATCTACCGCATCAAGGTTCCGGGCGAGAACCTGGTGTGGTCGCTCCTCGAAACCAAAGGGGAGCGAATCATCTTCCTCACTCCGGATGAAAATGAGGAATGGCAACGCTTCCGCATCGACTCCTCTGAAGGCCATAAGTAAATACGGTCTTTGTTCTGTATTCCGATTATTACTGACCTTCAACTCTCAGGGGACATCGCATCGATGTTATTGATGGTGGCCGTGTCTTTGTGCTGGGGTTCGGTACTAGTCTAGCTGGTGACGCTGTCAATGTAAGTCAGCTAATCCAATGCAACGGTTTGGGGGACCTCAACCAAACTTCGTCAGATCGCTGGCTTCCCTGAACTTGGTGGCCCCGTCGTCTACTGGAACATTCGCCCTGCACATGAATAGTGAGTTGCCGATGGAAAGTCTGAGCTTGGACTAGTAGTTCTTGTAGCTGTGTATTGGATTTGCAATTGAAAGATCGTAGTCGTGTAAACCTTGCCTTTAAGGTGTTTATTCTCTTGCGATCAGGGAGAGGGAGACTGAGGGAAATATAGTGAACTTCCCTCAATGGTGAGCAAGAAATCCGACAAAGAAACGACTTGGATCAACCGGGAGGTATATGGGCCCTAACGGCGGCGCATAAACGTCGTACCAGAAATCATAGGCGACATCGACTACGCCAACAAGTGGGAATAAGTAGGTATCATAAAGAATTAAGAATGTGGGTAGTAGATAAGCGAGCCGGGGTGAAGAGCACACAATATTATGTCCACGAGCAAGTTCACACTGAGAATAAAATGACGATGGATTATCGTTGGAAGATGATATAACAGAAGTCAGACACGTCTGTAGTCTAGAGATCGGCAGAGAATTCCGACGGGTAAAGAACATCGGCACCTGTTTCATCGACCGAGGCTCTAGAATGGCTGGGGAATAGCTGCGAAGGGCGTAAAGCACGTCAAATCGACAACACATGAGTACGTGAGGGCAGGTGCACGTACTATTTTGCAGTTGGCAGCTTGGTATGCATATGGCTGCTGGGAGCAGTTCGTCTCCTGAGAAGGAAATTCGATGACCTTCCAGTCTGAGGATGTCGACCATGGGCTGATGGACGATTGCACCTCAAGGTGTGGAGATTCAACAGGCAACTGATCCAGAAGTAGGCGAACAGTTCAGTAAAGTTGGATATGCGTCATGGCAGATTTACAGACCTGAAAGCACCAGAAATCACATCAAAGACGTCCGCAGCAGCAGTTGATTCTGACCCCAACAGGGCAGTCGCCATTGAATTAGGTTCAATGCTGCGGACTCCTTCTACCAGGGTGTCGACTTGTGAAACGCAAGGGTTGACCGCGGCGCTCGGCATATGGAAGAACCCATAATAGTGTGACCCGGAAACGACAAATGTCTAATAGAAAGGTCCAACATCAGAAGGGACTAATATAATTGGGTGCATGTGCAACATACATGCCTCGTCAACGGACCGGAGACGTTAAATGTGGGGCAGACTAACACGGTCGAGTAGAGAGCCGGGAGAAGGGATGGAAACATGCCTTCATGCGGTTGAGCGGCACCTATGCACCGTTTTGTCCCAAAGTCTGAAAGAAAAATCGCCGTTAGTTGGGACGAAGACAAAAAGGTGGGCGTCTAAGACATCCCAGATCCTGACTCGTCCTCTCATTTGTGTGAGCTTACATGAATGGTCAGGGCTCAGGTGTAGTAAGTGAGAATGTTGGGTGTCGCCGTACTGATTGAGCGGCGTATTCCTCATGGATATTGGTTGGATATTGGGATCTGGAAAAGGCGAGGAAGAGTCGGAAGGAAGGCTTGTTTGCTGCTGTTGTGCAACGTCGTCGAATAACTCCGACTAATTTCCCTCCTTACTTCAACTAACTTTCCTCGGTGCGGTCACCCTCAGCTATGTTCATACAGGCCCAAATTTCCGGTATACTTCAAACCTGCAAGCTGCGCTTTTCTTCTTGTTTTGCGCCCTGCTGGAATCACTTACGCGGATGGGATAAGCATTTCAAGGCACCATACAGGCTCAGGTCATATTGCCGATGCTCCACGTTGGCACTATCCCCATCTGCATATCAGAGTTTCTCCGTCATCAGCACCTGCGCTTTCGTCATTCGCCTACGCATATCCGCACATCCTTCATGAACACCACCCAGGCCATAACCCCCGGGTGACCCACATTCATGCAACTCATCCATGAACCACGATGACGATCACCCTACCCTCTGAAATCCTGCTTCATATCGCAAAGTTCATCCCTTCTGAAGACCTGGTTCGTCTATATGGAGTCAGCAGGATGTTCATGAAGCTCGCCTTCGAAGAAAAGTACGGTCAAGCTACAATTGGCTCCTTGTTCTGGTGTCCAGTAGAGGGCGAGAAATACGTGAAGCATCTGGCGCGTTTATCGTGAGTGTGCCTGCCCTTCTACGCTAGGTAGTTTTACGAACTCATAAAACTCCGATGGATCTACTTAGTAAACCTCACCCCTCGCATCACGTACATGCCCTGACCATTTGCTCGGACTTCTCCCTCAGCCAAACCCGGGAAAACTTTGCGACTCGAACTTGGTCTGCTTTCAAATACGTCTACTTGCCCATGCTCTGCGGGCCGTTCGCTGTGCAGGTGCGGGTCATCCTAGGATCGGGTCAGTGGAGATACAACAACTTCACTCGTCACGCGATCCGCCTTGTCGAGTCTCTCTCCATGCAAAAACAGATCACCCAATTGTCCTTGATCTTCCCGTACAAAGCTATGCGTTGCGAGCATGGCAGTAAACCACTCCTCAACCTCCTCGTACCTTCCGTCACTTCCGGAATACGGGAGCTTCGTCTGGAAGGGTTAGCTCAGCTAATTCTAGACGCCATATCGAACAAACTGATTTTCAACCATCTCGATTGCCTAAGCCTAGAAGTGACTGATAGCAATAAGAGCGAAGTCATGTATAGCAGCTCAATGGACGGTCGAGACGCCGGAGCCAAACTTGCGCAATTCATCAACTTACATTCCTCAACATTGAAGATACTAGAGATTAAGCTGCCGTCGAAGTGTAAACTCGACCCGGAGCTCATCTTCGCACTCCTATCCTCAGAATTTCCTCTCCTAGAATCTCTTTCTGTGAAAACCCGTCCCTACCTTCGCTCACGCCTAAGCCCTTCGCTGTTCGATTTTATCACTCGTCACTCCACCCAGTTACGAGAACTGACAATACCACCTCCTGAAGACGACGTTTCTTCCGATCGCCACGAACCATTTGTTCCGTACCCTCATGCCCAACTTCCTACCATGCTGCGCTCCCTGGAGATAACATCACCTGCCCAGTTCAAGGTTAAGATGAACCTCGTTGAGGACTTTATTAGGGCGTCCGCTCGGACTTTGACCAGCCTGAGCCTGCACTGGCGTCCCGGATTCAGCGACGTTCGAGAGGTTACAAGCGTTCTACCCATACAATTGATCCGCAACCTGCGTCACGTACAACTGAGGATCCGTTCGCTTACTCCGGAAGGGCTCACCAGTATTCTGGATGAATTCCCTTATGTCTCGTCCATGGAAGTAATAACCGGTAACATCCCTCCCGCAATAGAGGGACAGATGCTAGGTGACTGTATCAGTGAAGACGAAATCCGGATGGCAGCCGCAGACGTACGCTGTTCACTAGGGTTTTCACACATTTTCCTTGCTGACTTGAATATATGCTACAGGTTAACGAGTTCGTCGAGCGGATGCAGGCTGCTCCCTTCAAGAAATATTCTGTCATGTCGCTCGACATTCAGGTAGACGACTTCAAGCAGGATTACGATGGTTCCGGATTGAAAAAGTGGATTCCTTCTCTAGAGAGGGCGATGTTCCGAGCGGGAAGGTAAAAAGTTTTGTGTAGCATGCTCCTAGGTACATGACTTGTAAAGCTGTACTGTATGAGCAACCTCATCTTCAGAGAACGGCGAATCAACCATCCCATATGCTTCAAGGATTTGATCTCCGTAGCACCGGGGATCGGATATACGAAAGATGTGAACTCGAAATTTACCTCCATAAGGCTTCAAACCTCCATCACGGCGAATAGAACACCGTTGCTGGTACAAGCCGATCGTGTTCTTGTTTCCTCCCACGTTGTTGGCCAGCAGAATCTTGTTTCTTTCCTTCGGGCCAAAAGCATGGCGAGCCTTCCCTCCGAACTATGGCTTCACATTCTAAGCTTCGTACCAAGTAAAGACCTCAAGCGCCTTTATGGGCTAAACCGGATACTACTGAACCGTGCTCTTGACGAAAAATATGGAAAACTTACACTGAAGGGTAGGAATAAGGAGATTGAAGAAGGAGAGATTCTGAAGTATTGGAAGCATATAACGTACGCTCTACTTTTTTAGCCCGGCCTTATTCATCGACGCTATATATGTGTATGTAGAGAGCCCTACATCCTTCCCCATGTTGCCCACCTTCATGTTCGCCTGGACTTCAGCTTTACGCCCACAAGAAAAGGTCTTAAGACGGTCCTATCTTCGATAGCGTACACCATGCGCACCGCCAGCCGCTATCCTTTTGATGGGAGCATGCGTGGGAAACTTGTCACCCGTTTTCAAAAAGATAGCGAATTTCGCATCCACCTTACCAAGCTCTTAGAGAGGCTCTCGTTTGGAAATATCACAACTCTATCACTCTATCTCTCCGAGGACATCATCTGGAAGAAATATAACTGCAAGGACTTTCTGGCGATGCTTTTTACGTCAGTTTCAAAAACTCTGCAATCTTTGAAATTGGGCCGTTTACCGCACCGAATTGCAGAGCTTTTAGCTCCAGCACCCTCGCTTCCGGCTCTCGATACCTTTATGATCGACACCACTGGTGATCCGCTCTATCCTATACATACAGATCATCGGGCGTTGTCGATAAAACTCGCCCAGATAATCAACACCTACTCGCAGACCACCAAGAGACTGACGCTTGTCTTGGATTCCGAGAATGTACAGGTTCGGCCACTATTTCATGCCCTCGAAACCTTCCCCGCTCTTCATACCCTGTCGGTTCGCATTAGAGATACGTACCAGACACTGCACCACGTTCCCATCCAAGACTTCGTGAGCAAGCATGCCACCAACCTACGAAGTTTGGAGATGCATGTACCTGACTCGTCGACTTCCCTTGCCGAGTTAGAGCCCTTCCCTGTCAATGCACATTCCTTGTCGTTCCTTCCTCTCAAATCCGGGTGTACCAAGTCGGACCTCGTGGCCGCATACATCACGCCATCAGTCAATACTCTTCGTAGCCTGTCACTAGATTATGCATATCTAGACGCAGATGTCGTGGAGGATCTCCTGCGTTTATTTCCCACTCCCTGTCCCCTATCTTACCTTCGTGTGAGGATAAGATATCTAAACCCCCGGATACTATTATACCTAGCGCAAAGGTTCCGACATTTAGACCATCTTGACGTTGTGGCCACCATGCTCGTCTCCGAAGAATGGCATAACCGACTTGCAGAAGGAGATTCATTCGCTTGCGTCGACTGGGAGGCGGAAGGGTGGCAAAAGGTGATTTCAACTTGTCAGCCGTGATGCATAGTCTCAACTTAATTAGGACGCTTATAAGTTCCTTGACCAACTGGCAAAGCTCAAGCTCCCGAAGTGGGGGTTGCGAGTTCTGGATATATGGCTAAAGGAGATCGATCACTCGGTGCATGGTTTGCCTGAGCTAAAGCGGCTTATTCCATCCTTGGCAGAGGTTCGTGTACATAGAGGGGGAACGCCAGGGTTTTCATTTTGGAGCGGGTTTCAGTGATGCCACCGCATGATGACCTAGAGCGGAAAGATAGGGCCAGACGTGGCCTAGACCTTCGACCGATGCTGACCATGACGCCGGGCCCAGAACTACCTAGTCACTCTACACCAGCGGAGCGGTCGTACATGTGCTATAATGTGGAAATATATATTATCTGATACACTATTACACTACGATTACAGAGATAATGACATATGCAGATGTTATCAAGCCGCGGTGCTTCATTTCGCCCTCAACTCCGTCTTTTGGAGCCAGGTAGCAACTATCTGGTTCTTCATCAAACGGACAACGTAGTCGGTGTCGATAGCAGAGGTGGCATTTGTCACACTACGACAAAGATGTCATTATGAGCTTGAGTCACTAGAACGGCACAGGGAACGCAAGGACACCTACAAGCAATGTATTTCAAGATTACTTTGATTTCGGCGCTTGAATTTGTTCCATAGATACATCGCGCAGGCCTTTGGGTCATCAGCGTCCCCAGTATAGTCCGAGTAACAGGAGCTAAGCGGCTTCTATCGTAGTCGTGAGTGGATATACGTCGTTGAGGCAGACCAGTACACACCGTTTCCAATTTCCGCCTAAAAATGTCGGACCGATTCAAGAACACGATGACCTCGGTGGTGTCGCGCCATCCAGAGTTGACGGTTGCCTTAAAGTCGGATAGGATGGTCTGAAACGTGGGCTGAACAAAAAGCATTAGCCACTAATCGAGAATGCCTTGACGAGAGACTCACAGAATCATACTCGTCCAGTGGGACGCAGAAGACGATAGCCGCCGTCTTGCGTTGTTCCTTGAAATCCTTGGCTAGCTGCATGGTTCCGGGCAGCTCTTTTATGGCGACTCTGTAGCCTCCAAGTTAGAATGCTTCCATGAGTTGAGAGCGCACGTACTGTCCGTGGTGAACCTTGAGATTTACGTCCCGGGATTGTAGGCTACCACCCTGCCTGACACGTAGAATATCCACAGTAGTAGGTACGAATTCATGGCCACCGATACGGTCTATGTTCTGCAGGAAGCTGTCCAATTGTCAGAGAGGGCAATGTGGGGCGAATGACTTGGGACATACTATCGTGTTGACGGAGGAAGAGGATATCCTCGGGTAAATGCACGATGTCGATCAACGATTGTGGTCGTCGTAGGGTCCTTGTTAAGGCGGTTCAAGGCACTTATCAGGTCGGGATCCAAAGCTTCAATGTCGCCACCGGCCAAGCCAGAGGTAGTTTTCGTCAATGTCTCCTCCAACGACGTGTTGGCGGGATCGCTGAACTCCAAATTCTGGGTTTGCGCAAGTTCAGTGATGGCTGTTGCAACGTTGATCAGGTTTCTGTAGACTTCTTGGCGCAGGTCTTGAAGCTCCGAATCTGAAAAATCCTTTTCCATGGCGAGTCTCATTTGCGTAATGATCGTACTTTTGCCTGAGCCTTCGGGACCTGTAACGGCACAAAGAAAAACCAAATTAGTGGTCATGTCGTCCCAACGACCGGATCGCGGCAGCAGAGACACGTCCAAGGTTGTCAATAGCCTCGACCACTTCTACGACTGTGCCATCGGTATGGAAAAGGGGGGGTGAAGGAGGGTGCGTCGAAACACGAAGGCTACTCACCGAGGACCAGAGTCCAACAAGTCCCCCTAAATTGGTCTTTTAAACCTGGGATGGTCTTTCCTTCATCGAGTTGCTCATAAGGCGCGCGTTCTGTTGGATTTGAGACGTTGTTGCCCATGGTTGATGTAGTCGGAGGGGAAAATTGAGGTGCACTGTATCAAACGCACGCTCCTGCATGCATACCACCGTCATAAGGCGGACATAGCCGATGTCATAAAGATCAAAAACGTGCCTCTGGTGGCGCCCATTATGATTATACAGGCAACTGAGTAATTGCCCCACCGATCTCCCAAGCTCTGAGTATGGTTCTGGCGACGATCATGGTGAGCCAGTAGGGAACTCGTCCCATTCTTTGTGGACCTTTTCCCAGTTCGATCTGGGACACTCATTTGACCTTTGAGTTGTCGCGGCCCAATATAACAGGTTTAATTAACAGAGGTCATTTTTTCACTGAGAAGCGACGTCGCAATGTACTAGGTAAATACGTCTGAGTCAGACCAGGTGCTCGCTCATTGCAAAAAACGACATGAGGCTAGCCCGTTTAGGAAGAAATTCCGCATTTGGTGCTTAATTCGGTGATAGCCTAATGTGGCTAATCTCGATGTGAGTTTATCGGTTCGGCCCGAAATCATGAAAAGGGGAATTGCTTACCCAAGCCAAATTCCATCGCCTTCCCTCGGCCGACGGCCCTTACTGGCTCGATTCCCATATATACTTTGCCCAGTCGGTCACAAGCCTTTCTCTCACTGCAAGATATATGGCTTTGATACAGTAGAATAGGACTACCTGGATTTTGTTTTCGCCGACTTGGGTCCATCAGTTTTCGGTTCCACATGGCAGGGTTTCTGGATACTTAAGGGTCCCAGGAACTATCATGTCAGTTTGTTTGCTTCCCTTCTTGACAACGACTTGGAAATGCTTGCACTCCCCGAAGAAGTATGGCTCGAAATCATCCGACACCTCCCTGACAGTAATCTGCGGCAACTCTATACCCTCAATCGTCTGTTCCTGGAGGCGTATGTCAAGGAGAAGTATGGAGAGCTCGAAATTGGAGAGCTCTTGTACCGTTTTCGAGGGAATCGTGCCCTCAAGTATCTTGAACACCTAGAGTGAGTTATTACGCAAACTTTCAGCGTTCCTAGTATCCTGACGTTGCTGAGCAGCCAGCCGTACATTTCATCCCGAGTCACGCACTTGGTCCTGCTCCTCGACCATGAGCTGCAGTCTGCGCCAGTCTGTGTGGAAATCTTGAAGTTCATATCAAAAGTCGACCCACGGCATACGCTAGGGCGCCTACTGGGTCATGCCACCGTTGGTGACTTCTTTCATCCCCACCCTGCTCGCCGGATTGGAAAGCCGCTGGTTCAGCTGCTCCGAAGGCTAAGGAACATCACCACATTGACCGCCAACGTGCGATACGATGGGGACCACAAGCATAATCTCATTATTATGGGCTTTACTTGGATGCGATTTGCCTCCAATCTGTCGACGTTGAACCTCACCGGTTCTTTTGAGGCGACTCTCAATATTCTTCAATCTGCGCCTGCGCTTGACTCTTTGACAGCCCTTTCGATTCGGTTCGAAAAGTTCCCCAAAGCTCTCAGAATGAGCAGTACCAATATCGAATGGGGTGAGCGCGCGGCACCATTTGCAGCCTTTATCCAGGGATGTCCCCAGCTACACTCGTTGGCCTTAGAGAGCGAGGTTGCGGACGTATTCCAGTCTTTGGCTGCCGCAATACTCTCATCCGTTGAGTCCATCCCCAAACTCTCGCATCTTTCGATTAGAGGCCGAAATTTGAAGGAGATCGATGACCATTTACCCGACATCTCGGCATTCATATCACGTCATGCGCACCAACTCACCCACCTTATTCTGCCACCGTTTCCGGCAACTATCCAGCATTGGAGCCAAGACGGGCTAGTGCCAAATCTTCCACGCCGTCTCGTGAGGCTTGCGTTCTCCGTTGACGCCAAATTTGTGCCTGAGGACGAGCAGATCGGCATGATACCTCTGTACCTCGACTCGACCTACAGTACTCTGACGCACCTAGGCCTGGAAGCTAGTTTCTACACATTTGATGCCATTCATTCCCTTTTGCAACCATTCTCTGCATCGCTCTCCCAACACTTACTCTGCCTACAATTACGCTCTGCCACCCTGACTCCAGCCCTAGTGGACTATCTATCGCGAACCTTGATAAGCCTGAAGGAACTGTATTTGGAGGTCTTATTTATCGTGCCCGACCACGTTGTAGGGGGGTATAGCGGACGATACTCAGTATCAGATTACGCAGTGCGTGTGGTCTAAGTTTGTCCAGCGAATAGAGCTAACACATCCACTAGGGCTTTCGCGAGGGCATAAAGGGCCGAGTGTACGACACATGGTATTTAGCAAATCTGTCGATACGGCTTTCAAGACATTCTGGAGATCCTCCGCCAAAATGGCAAGAGATCCTCAAGGCGTCCATTCCCTCGCTAGAAGCGTGCTTATTCACAGTAGTATCCACGCTTTAACTCACACCGTTACCATAGCCAGACATATCGCCTTTATTTCATAGCCTATGTTACTGGATTCGAGGAATATGTAATATAGCTTATTTGATAACGGCAGCCTGATAGCGACGATCTTCCAAAGCAGTAATCCGTGGGTATCAAACGTAATATGAGCGTCACATGAACATGAGGCTTTGGGGAAAGCCTGGTTAGTCCACAGCTCGCGCTTACTCTCAACCTTCATCATCAATACACAGCATGGCCAGTTCGTAGTGAGTCTCAAAGCAAACCATCTTTGCATGATGCTCAAACTCGGAAAACCAGCACAGGGCCACCACCTCCAGCCTACGAACCTTGGTATAATGCGACAAACAATCATCCTAGGTTCATCCGTTTACACTTGCTTGAGGCTCTCTCGATGACCTCTGGACAGGGAAACGACGCCACTTATGTCAAGAAACGACGACGACGATGACATCCGAAAGAAAGAACGGAATTTTTGGATGCACCTTTTATACGTCCTCCTCCTGGTGCTTCTGGTCTCACCTATCGCTATCTCAGTTGATAGAGCCCTCGCGAAGCCTGACCCTCTGAGTGACCGCGAAAGGGAGAATACCCGTTATCGGTGGAGGCTTGAGACCGAAAAGCACGAGAGAGAAATTTCGGACCTCAAGTCGAAGATTTCCAACTATGAACGTCAGGAGTCAGTACTCCTCGATAAATTAGGTGTCCTCCGGAGAGAGACTGAAGCGCAGATGGCGGAAACTGAGAGGTCAAGGAGGCAGGCACTGGAATTTGAAGGCAGAGCCCGTCGGGCTGAGATGCAAGAGAAAGCTGCGTTCCAACGCTTGTGGGAGTACGAAAGAAAATTGAAGCAAGAAGAGGACGCAAGGGCAAAGATGAGGCTCTACTGGGATGATCTTCTTGGTGACGAACGATGCCTTAGTCACGACCGCATTCACTATCGAGCTCTACTGGCTAACGTTCTCCCCACTATTGACGCCGTCGATGCCTGCAAGGCCACACCCATTACTATCAATGGTGTACTCTATGAGTCCCCAGCTTGGTGTCAGGACGTCGTGAGTTTTGTCTATTGATCCTTTTTCATGCAGTCTATGAAGATCTCACATCGATAGGGTAACTGGAACGTATATGGCCACTGGCTTGTCAGAAACGAGGGCAAATGCTCATCATACTGGGAGTACTTCAAAGATAAGGTGCACCCCTTGAATCCTTTCCTCAGCGCGTGAGCTAACTGCTTGCCCAATAAGGGATGTCTTGCTCCGGGTTCCAGAACTAGGGTACGTGCTCTTCCATGATCCCACGATGGGTTTTGAAAACCATTCTTGACTCTAGCGATTCGAGGCCCCTCTCGCAGGACCGCTCCAGGGGCAGGATCAAGCCCAACTTTGCCAAACGACCCCAGCTACGATTCTAGGCCAAACCTTTGACTCTCCGGGTGCTTGTCCGTACTGGGTAAGCTCGCATTGTATACCATCGCTCAGAGTGGAGGCTCATTGGAAATAGGGTGGACATGGATTCTGGGGGATCTGGGATGTGAGAGATGATTCCTGTTGATCGACTGCCTGATGCTGTCAGCCGTAGTATCTTCCTGTCAATGAAAATTCTTGTATTCTATGAATGTAGCATATCTACTACTGCAAACACTTCCATGGATCCCTTCGAGAAGATACGTGGTTTGAGCGCTTCCTACGAACGTATCACGTAATTGACTGCGCACACGCCATCTGGTCTGTTGGGAGCCTTGACAGACGCCATCTCACAGCTTGACCTTTTCCTCATCCACCATCAGCCCTCTGCACTAATCATGGTAAGAGCATACGCAGGGTAAGCTACTCAGAGGATCCACGGAACATGCCTTAAGTCAATGCTTTTGTCGCTTTAAGAGCTCCGAATGGACCTCCAGATTACGACTCGGTGGTTCGCGAGAATGGGAATCAGTTGAGGTAGGGTCTGCGTGTACTAGCTTTTCATCCTAGACTCATCGTTTAATAAGCGAGAACGAACCTCTTTTACGGGCACCATCAAAACCACAGTGGCTTCCGCCGTCTCAATACAAACGCCTGATTGTGTTTGTCGGCGTCTTTGTAGTGCTCCAGATTTGTACTGCTTCCTTGGCAGTTTACACCGATCGTGCTTTCAGGGTGGAGGAAATCTCCAAATGGAAGAAATCTGTCTCCGAATTGAGAGAATCCGTCGACAAATACCGCGCCGAGGAGGCTCTTCTCCTCGCCAAGATTATCGAAAATCGCCAGGAGATCGACAATGGGACCAGGACCATCGAATGGCAAAGAAAGCTAAATTCAGAGCTTCGTCAGGAGTGGGAGGGCTGGCAGAAAGAAAAAGAGGAACGGGAGAAGATGAGGCTTTATTGGGCAGATTTGAAGGCTGATGAATACTGTCTTGGGTACGACACTGTGGTGTACACTGCCCGACTAGCCAATCTACGCCCTACCATGGACGGGATAATCGCATGCAAGACGACACCTGTTGTAATTCACGGAAGACGCTACAACTCTACGGATCATTGCGAGGCCTTGGTGGGCGGTTTCATATGGAGCCCGTTCTTTGCTTAACCATGCTGTGTAGGAAAATGGCGCGGTGTATGGTCACTGGAAGGCAACCGGAGAATATAAATGCAAGACGTACTGGGAGGCTGGATACAAAGACAAGGTCTTATCTATCCGCTACGTCTTTACAATTCGTCTAACTGAGGTCTTTACCAGGGGTGCACAGCTCCAGGCTCGGGGGCTCGAGTGAGTCTATTTCCTTGACACATCCCAGGTTCCAGGGCTTATGGTTCGGCAGCGATTCGAGAAAAGGCTGGGTAGAATTGACCCCGATCAGGACTGGGAGTCTCTGTGTTATACCACCCCGGCGACGATCAAGTACCAATATTTTGAAAGCCCTCTCAAGTGTCTTGATTGGGTAGGTTGGGATCCAATTTTTCATCGAATGCCGGTTGATCATTTGACTTCTTTACATAATGGTTGCAGGGCAAAAACGGGATATGGGGTATTTGGGACGTTAAGGACAACATCTGTTACTGATACATTTCCAGCAAACGTAAAATTGTCCCCCAAATGTCATGTTAGAATGCAGTATTGTCGTAATTGGAAACAAAGGTTCAACGTAGAAGAATACATTTGGAGAGAATCGTACGCCCTGAACGGAATTCGGTGTGAAGAAAGCGGGATGGTAACAATAAGACATGAAAGCATGGAGGACGAGGCCAAGAGATCCAAAAAGAAAATGAAGACGATAAAACGACCACGAACTGGTACCCGACTTTTATGAAGCAAGTGTGTAACGTTCTGATATCAGGTAGGTATTGAGTAGGCAGCTCATGTGTAAAACGTTCGACATGTCATCACGCAAACATGGGTCAAAATGGAAACCGGTAGAGAAAAAAGCGAGTAAACCTGTATGTTCGAGCCCAATACGAAATTGTACGAAACATCATCATGATCAACAGCAAACATGGGGATGAGGTTCCTCGTCTCATAGGCGAGGAGATGAGTTCGGGAGTCAAAACGGCGATCTGCTCCGGTCCTGTCTTCGTCATCGCGCCAGGGAAGGCGGGGGCCTGCTGCTGCTGCTCCTCCCGAGCGCTGGTCCCCAGTTCCTTTCCAGTTATACACGACATGACTGCCGTCCTCCGCCTCCCCTCTCCCTTCGTCCATCCACCAACGACATGACGTAGCCCAACTTGGGATCAGGGCAACGTGGAAGGAGAAGGATAGCGGTAGTCCGGACCTGCGAGCATAGGTGGTTCAATGCCGACCCCGGAGCGACGACGGTGCCATTGCGGTGTGGGCCGTTCGAGGTGAACTTTTGAAGGGCAGAGCAGGTGCCTGGGATACCGCGGTCGGTGAGATAGGGATTGAGCACGACCACCTCTCAACGACGGCTGGGGCAGATTTTCGGACACCTTGGCACGAGCAAGCGAAGGCTTGACTTCCAGTAGTGCTGCTGCCGTTGGCGCAGGCATTGGCAGAGGGGTATTCTCCAGTATGGCACCTGATCTTCCAGCACAACGGGCCGTTGAAGTAGCTGTCCTTCTTCTTCCACTCCTTCCCTTCTGCTTCATCCCCTCTAGGACGACGATACCCCCATTCCAGACGGAGGCAGCCGTCGGTCAGATCCCTGGCCAAGGCTCGCATCAAATGAACATGGAGGATGCCGGGACGAGTCTTTGATTCCAGGTGAATGTTGGGGGATGGCAATGACGTAGGCCTTGGTAGCAGTTCGCCAGGAACGCTTCGCTATGTCTTGAGGTGGGGTAAGAGTAAGATGGAGGGTTTGGGAACCAGTCTCCCGGGATAAGGGCGACGACGGGGAAGGCTCCTCATAGTGGGGTGCACGGGCCATCCTCTATCGAACCCGACCCGCATTTGGCGTTGAACGATAACGGGGGAAAAGATGTGCAGAGCAAGCAACGGCAAGTAATAAAAATGGCGAAGGCACCAGTGAGAGGTGGAGCGCATGGGAGGACTTGGCCCGAGCGTTGCCCAGGACACTCAGCAGGCGACGTGAAGGACGGCGGGGCGAGTGGTTGCAGAGGAGTGCGCGTTCGGGGATGACAATAACGTAGGTCCATGCCGCAGGTCGCCAAAGGCATATGCTACAGCGCTGGTAGGTCTTAGGGTGGGGTTAAGATGAAATATTCGGGGGCTGGGAGGTCGGGAACAACGACGACGACAAGGAATATCCCTCATGGAGTCGGAGGGCACGGACCACCTATGTCTGGTATCAGGCAACAGCGGGGGAGAGCGAGTGCAGGGGTGGCGCCAGCAACTGCTGCAAATGGCGGCATGTTTTTCTGGCGGGAGCGAGGTGCTCGTGTCATTGACATTCGGAGGTGGGTTTTCATCGTCTTGTACTCCCACTGCCGCTGATACTGCATCAGTCCCTCTCCAACTCCTGCTTCTCCTGTCATAGACCCAGGCCTGCCTCGATCATCCACAATACAGCTGCGCCATTCTGTGACTGAGAACAAGCATGAAGGTGGTTGTCGCTCCCGCTGTGGTTGCCGAGGATAACAGGTATATTCCCAACCTCGATGGAAGGCGAAGTGGTGGTGGTGGTGGAGGCGGCGAGAACATCAACGTGAACGGGGTTTGGTGGACGCGGAGGAGCCACTTCTTCAGATATGGTCTCTAAACTGCTCGTTGTTTCGTTTCACGTCAGAATTATGAAGGGGTATGACTGCTGCTCCGTAGCGGATTTTGGCTACAGCAGTGACGTGGGAAGGGTTGGTCGAATTGGGAGGAACATGAATTTTGGTTCCTTTTGCACAAGACGGTAGTGAGGAAGATATGTTCCTCGGTGAAGATAGCCAGAATCTTGAATTCGACTTGGTGTAACGCAGTGTGTTCAGCCTTCAAGTTCTAGGTCTAGAGCTCAGGATGTCTGATGGGCGACCTCCAAGGAGACGGACGAGGAATCAGGGTTACACTCCCTGGTATGACGGGACTCGGAGCCTCTGGCAGCGGATGGCGACAGGCGGTGGAGCAAAAATGGCTATGTGGGAGTTGGCGTGGAGGAACGTTCCAGAGAACCGGCGATATCTGGGTCGTGACGGGGCCAGATATTTCCTCGTCATCCTCTCCCGCTCCCGCATCCGTGGCACGTCTAACCGGAATTCGTTGGTGTTGCCGACGGGTCCTCACTGCGACTGACGAAACTCGTATATGAACCGGGTCACCCTCGAGGTCGAACAGAAGAAACGTACAATATGTTCCTGCACCTGGAGTAGCAAGCTTGTCACTGTTGGCGAGAATGGCCACATGTCTGGACAGCTGTCGATGATTCATGCGATGAATCTGTCGCAGGGACGGTGGTATTGTTTTTGATGTTGCTAGCGAGGTTAAGGCAGAGAAAATTCGTCGTGCCGATAACCATGCTCATCGGACAAGCTGGGTGTGGCCGTCGACGTCGAGCTTTGGTGACCGCCGTTTGCAATGTCAAACATATAAATGAGTTTCAAGCCAGTCCCACGAATATCGAGCATACAGGACATGCCTTCACGCTCATGCAAATTCAGAGCGAAGTAACAACAACAGGACCAAACAACGCGTAGTCGCGTAAGCATTCTCATTTCTGTACATCTGTAACATCAGCATTGTAGCTGTCGTTCACCTGACTGGCATCCTGGAAAATGCAAGACACTTTTGGAACTATTCTCGTCCGCCCTCACAGATTGATTGCATCCGTACCACCACGAGAGCCGTACGTCATCTCACGAAATAATCGGGGCAAGCCAAGGACTCCTGGTACTTCTTGCTGGCTGTCATCCATCGATCGCGAAGACACTTCTGATCTACTAGACGACGGCCCGCATCCGCGACACTCTTCGCTTCTATCTCTGACACTTAGCAGCCCGTTGACACCTAGGCTCCAAGGAACTACTACTTACCGCGAGGAAAATGACACGATCTCGAGCCTTGTGCCCCAATTCTGCCAAGCATCTGGGTCATTGCTCCCGCCGAACGTGTCACGCGGCTTGCGAAAAACTTCATTACACGGCGTTCCTTCAGCCCTCGTACAGCGGCGTATGTGTTGGAGCGAAACGTCTACGAAACAAGAACGCTCTTGCTTCCATTCATCCTTCACGCAACCTGTCGCACCCAAAAAGTCTAGATAACCTGATGCTGCTGCGACATTCTCCAAGCCATCGGCCATCTTTTCGGATATGTATAAAACCCCACCATACCCTCCCCCACCCAACAACAACAACGACCTCCCCCATTATTCATCCACCACCCACCACCTCCCTACATCATCATTACCATGAGCACCGCCGACTTCCCAATTGGCCTCTATACCATTGCCTCCGTCGTCGGCCAAAACGGCGGCATCGTCTCCCGCACAGACCACGAAGACCTCTCTCTCAACCCCAAACCCGTCGTCAAGAACCCCGCGCGGTACGAGCCCAGCAAGGTCCGCGTACGTATAACAACACTATATCCGGTACCAAACCCCTCCCCCTCCTAATGGCTATCTATATCAGTGGGAGTTTTTAAAAGGTCTAAAGGGCGGCTACATCCTATCCAACGCCGGATTCCCCACAGCCGTCGTCAACGGTGCGGTCTTTGCTGACCCCGCGAAGTTATTCACCCCCGAGGAGTGGGTGATCACGCAGACTGGTCCGGAGCACTTGCAGTTGTTCACGTAAGCCACCCATTAGTTTCGTTCAGAGTGATGCATAGATTTACGGTATCTCTATTTGAGCATCCAAACTGCAGACCGTACAAGAGGCTGGGTGGCCACGGACGACGAGGTTGAATCCCCCGTACGTCTTTACGTTTTTCGCGTAAGATATCCTGACTGACTGTTTTGTGACCACGCTATTAGATCGCGGTGAGACCTCTCGATGGCGGCCCTGTGTTTCCTCGTACACAAACATTCCGTATTCGCCGCATTGAGTTGTTTTGATGTGGTAGGACAATGATTTGCAGGCGTAGAGTAAGATGTGAATGATATTGATCTTATGCAACCGAGGAGAACGTGAAATGGGGCTGTCACCGTGTCACCGAACATCACAAATTTGGTGGATATCCTGTCGGTGTGACTTAGAATAAGTCTCTTGCGAAGGGACGAACCCGAAAACCTGCCATGGAAATCGCGAAGGCATCAGAGGAAAGGTAGGCAACGAGAACGCGAACGTCCTTTGGAGTCGAAGTGAAACAAATTTTCATGGTTGGGCAGTTGAAGAATCTATTGGATCATTTCTACCAATACAGTCATATATTTCCAAGAAGTACATGTTCTAATAAAAGAGCTAAACGAGGAATCCTTCCCCTAGGAGCGACATGACGTTCTTGGGATCGATCTTACGCTTAATCTGCTTCATCCTCTTCACGCTCTCGCCAAATACGATATCCAAGGCTGTCCCAGGGATCGCATAATTTGAATACACCACGTCACTCCACTTCCCTTGCCCCTCTTTCACCACTACACTCTGCAGATCCTTCCCCGCTTTCTCTATAACGCCATGGAAATAGTCATAATCCGCTGCGTTGGTGTAGTCGAACCAGAAGTTGGATGGTGTCACGGGGTTCGATGGAGAGTAGGGGTACGCAGCAGGGAACGTCGAATGCGCAAAATGATTATGGAACGGCTCTGCGAACCAAATCGTATTTCCAACGGATCGGTTGGCGGCGACGGCTGCAGTGTGGACGGAATCCACAATGGATCGACCGGCTTGTATGATAGGTATTGTGTAACGTAAAACTGGGACACCGTTGATCAAGCAGCCCACACCGCTGTATTTAGGTGATGTCAGGTTCAGAGAATCTATAATAAAATGATCGACAAGGGGACTTGACTTACGGAGGCAGAGCACCTTCTTTGATGAATTGACTGTGCCTAGTGATCTTCGTGGTATCGCTCTCTGCGGGGATGGATAAGAATTTTGTGAATGGTGCGGGTGCTGGGTCTGGGGCGTCGTAGTAGAAGAAGATTAACCAGGCCGTCTGGACCAAATATGTTATCGGCATTTTTCATTACGGGTATTGTACCAAAGGGACGTACCTGATCGGGTGTAACAGCATAACCCGCGTTCATGATGGCTTTCTCATCCTTATTGTTCATACTGAAGTCTTCAAGAGCTTTCATTACTTCGTCGCTGTGGTCCACAGAGTACGCTCTATTGCCAGCCTAGCCGATTTGTAAATGTTAGTTCCGATTCCACCACGAGGAGGATTTCGACATACCCAGACACCTCCCGTAGGCCAAGTCTTGACCGTAGCACTCGTGATGATCCCAAAGTTGTTCAACCCACCACGAAGACCGAAGAATAGATCGGGCTGATCTTTCTCGGTTACGTTGACGTACGTCCCATTCGGTAAAACGAGATCATATGCAATGACGTTGTCGATCGCCAATCCATACTGGTTGGTCAACCATGAGTATCCGCCTCCGTAGAGGAATCCCATTCCTATCGTGATGCATTGATGAGCCCAACATCCGTGGACGAGATATAGTGAATATCTCACCAATGCCCTCAATCCTCGAGCCCACTACCGTCCTATTGTAAGGATCCAGCTTGTCGTAGACCTTATCGAAGGTCCAACCAGAGCCCAGCTTCACGGTTTGGGCCTGTTGGTCATAATCGAAGTCAAGGAAGTTGTGGAGAGAGATCTGGACACCTGGAGTTGATGAAAAGCCCGGGTTCATGATGTGGCCACCGGATTTGATCTAGTTGAGGCGGGACGGTCAGATGAGTGGTTCTGTCAAGGACGAAGGAAAGCAGATCACATACTGCGAATGGCGATCGAATGTCATCCCTTCCGATGATTTTTATCTTTAAAAAGACGTAGAAAACTTAGTTTCTGGCGAACCCAGATTCGTAATACTCTTACAGTAGTCTGGACGTCCGCAATAGTCGTCGGGGCCACCCCGCACGTTGAGTTCTGTGACGAGACTGATTCATAGTGCTGTATGGTCGTCCTATACTCCGAAGTGTCTGTGTGCCCAATTTTCATATCTCTTAGCTATGATTTTGATATCAAAGGTAAGATCTCGGACCTGGGAGATGAACGATAGAGGGGATTTGCTGTTCAAGCTCCTGGCATGCCTTTGAAGCATTTGGAAGGTCAGGAGCAGCGTTGACGCTGGTTTGAAGGGCAGATAGTAGAGTTATGAGAAAGGTGGGTCGCAGTAGAAGTGGCGTCGATATGAAGACCGTCATCGGTGTCGATGTAGAAATTGGTAAATACCTGGGACAAAACGAAACACCTTTTATACCATTATGACAACGCCTTGAAGAGGAGATATGGAGCGGGCAGTGGTCATTTCTTGCACTGAGTTCAGGTGAGCATGCATGACCACGCGTATCGCAAAAAGTAGATTCTTACCGTTTGCTGAACGAGGAGTGAATTGTAAGTTGGGCCTTGGCGCTGCGTCCGCAGATTGACGGCCTGCCTCCAACCAAGCAACTGGCTGATCTGCAGAGCATCAATAGTTCATCCAGCCACGCTACCTCTCTGGATTCGCCGTAGTCAATGATGTGCTGCTCTGACAGCAGCCAAACCAAAAGCGAACCCTCTACATGAGGAAGCCTCACGAGATTGGCCTGATATATCTTGTCGCCAAGTGTTTTGCCTGGCCCTCAGGTGTACGTCGGATTGCTATGGAAAAAGTTCTTCCGGTACCGCAAGTCTGAATGCTGATAGTGGCCAAGAGATCGACGTAGCTGCCGAGAGAAAACCCCTCAACATTAGCCGTGCCTGTTCTGCGGTAATCAATTCATTGGCGCGCTGACAGCGATTTTCGGAATAGGCGTATGGATAGCTATGAATAGCAGAGCGGGGTTGAAGGCTTGGTTGATCCCGAGATCGGACCTTGGTATTGAGAGATAAGCCGTGAGTCGATCATGCAACGCTTGGCAACTCCGGAGTTTAGACCCATACATCGATTAAATGACATCGCTCGAGCCAAGATAGAACGAAATTCCCAGCTAAGAGCGACAAGAAGCAGTGCGATGTCAACTCTGCTCAATGCATTTTTCAATCTCGAACACGTACTCGAATGTTTGAATGTTATCCATTCGCCTGGAAGAGACACATGGCAAACACCCCGGCTAACACGACGGCGCACAGAATGTGACAGAATACGACGAACTGACCACGGAGCTGGTACTGATTATTGATTATAGGGCCTTCTCCTTCAGCGGACGTTTGCTTGAACACCCTTGGAACAAGAGATGAATAGGTTACCATGTGATAATGCGTTCAATTCAACACATACCTTCAAGGAATTGCCACAGGGAGCCTCATACAACGAGAATGCGGTTCTGCACTTAGAAAAATCAGGAATAGGTGTCCAGCCGGACAAACCCATGCACCAAATCATGGTGATTATGGTGCCGGAAATGAGTTCATTTTGGGGAGATTAACAATGTGCAAGCCACAACCTGAGGCAATCAACAACGTAGACGAAGACTGACCGCTTCTACTGAACCGAGTTGGGACGAAAGTAAATACTATCTAGAAAGCAATACGAGGTGGGATATTGACATATGTTCAACCAGGTCCCAGACCCACGGCAGTTCCGTCAATCTCGACAAAGCGCATCTGTATCATGCCAGTGGTTCACAGCGTAGCTTACGTACCTGGTTACTTCAGCTTCAGTGTATGGCTCCTATGGATGGGTGCAGTCGTGGACGACATGATGGAAGGAAGAAAGAAACCAATTCCGAGCCCAGACAGACTGCCGCCGATCATAATGATCGACTTAGTTCCTTGCCTGTTCATTTGTCTCTCAAAACATTCATCCTAAACCAGCAAACACCATATGCAACATGACCGAGTTTTATGCTCTCTTGTAAAGATGTCACACCATATAAAGACAGAAATAGATAAACCGAGAAAGGAAGAGAGAGATAGTGTCCTGAAGGCGCAATCAAAACCATCTTATATCTCAAGCAAGAGCTTGACCACTCACAATTCCCTGCTATCATATCCTTGCATGCCTGAACCAGCTTTGTAACCAGTCTCCCATCATCATTAACATATTTCCTGCGAAGTTTCTCGAACAAGGGTTCGAACTCGTCCGCCGTGGCCGAAAGTCGTCGTTTGACCTCGTTCATCGCCGTTTGCACATCCACTGCTTGCTCTGATGAGATAACCGCAATGGCGTTATAAAGTACGCCCCTTCCGGCCCCTGCACTGCTCTCAAAGGCTCGACACGATAAGAGAAAAATCATTCACTACCGCTATTTGATGGTTAGTGCGTGTGAGAAGCTTAACGATGTCCAGACCTCGAGCTTGACCATCTCGCCACCGACCGGCTCGTCATATGGTACACACGGAAGAGCTGTGCACCTTACGTACTCGTAGTAGTCAAAAGTGATGATAATTATGTAAGCAGCCTCTCGCGACAGGTCTGGCGCGTTGAAATAAATCCCTCCGTAAAATAGCCCACACATATTTTGACAACTATTCCTGCTTCCAGTAGGTATATACATGCTGCTTGTGTATACAGACAGGAGCGCAAAGTATCTGAGTGAATGGTGGATGATACAGGAGCATATTCATACGTTCTCAGACCAAGTTCAGGCCAATTGATGCCATAAAATCTTCTCATAATTCGAGGAGGAGGACTAGCCTTGAAAACACAATGAGATGTTGATTTTGACTAATTCTAGGATAAAATAAAAGATAGGCCTCTCAGAAATATAGGTGAGTCTGCTCAGTTTTGAGATATGCGCTAGATTGTTTCCAGCCTCCATTTGATGGCCGAACTGAATGGCCAGATCTCAGGTAAAACCGTTACCACAGCGTGTGTAACACGTTCAATCACCTTCATATGGTACAGTTGTACGTTTATAGATTATATTTAGCTATCACCCGAAGGAATTAATATTCTGACGCATGTGTACTATTGTACGTAGGGATTTGTCTCAACCAGCTCGACGTGAGCCGCTGCTTACATAATTATCATCACTTTTGACAACTACGAGTATCGAAGGCGAGCCTCGGGAAGGGATCAGCATGGACTTCTTCGGCAAGATGGAATCCTAGTCAATTTTGTGTACTCCACGTTTGACATTGACAGTAGCTACTCAGGAATATTCATGTAAACTCCCGAAGGAGGATCTATCTTCGGCAGTAGTTTGACGGTGCGGTTTTTCATGACATCAAGCCCTTTGCTACCAAGGTCCCGTGTACTCTCGAAACTCCACCAATAATTTCCCGTTACCCACGTGCCCATTCCATCAATATATTGACAAAGTTCGGCGTCAATCGAATCACCAAATGAAGGGACGTGGTCTTTAGCCGTTGGGAAAGTCCCTGCCACTCGATTGTTATATCTCTCAAGGTAAGCAATAGCATCTTGGAGATTATGGCCTTCCTGTCGCATGATGACTGTCACCGAGTTATGCAAGTCATCACCACGAGCTTTTTCAACATTATATGATAAAAGATCCTACGCACGAGGACGATATTAGAAGAAGAATCAACAGAGTAGTATGATTCAACATACGTTCGTAATGACAACCATAGCAGTGGCACAGATCCTGAGAAGCTCTACAATTGGATGATGGGAAGCTTCGTCTGGGATACTCGTATGCATTTCGATGTTGGTAAACACCAGGATCACGCCTATGGTGTAGCGCCGAGTTTTCAGAAACTGCGCAAAAGAGGGTATCTTCCCTTCCTGTATTTTGCCTGGGTAACAAGAGAATCAAGGAACAATGAACACTCTCGCACCAACCGCCGTTGGGTTGTGGGAGTAGATGAGTTAGATGTTGCCTCAAATGTTCTTAGGAGCACAGTTAAAGGAATAAAACATATTTAGGGATGTCGAAACTCACTGCCGTGCAATTTCTCCCCCAATCCACTCTCCCTCCGGCCGTGAATTTGTTGGGTTGGAAAGTACATCGTTTACGACTGTTCCCTTCGCAAGTGCTCCAGACTCATCTTCTGCATCTGTAAACTCATCAACAAAGAAAAAGAGATTCATCAAATAGCAAGCAGCCCTCGTAGCATCTGCGGCAATTGAGAAGATATCAAGAAAGCAGGGCCACCATCACTAACCTTTATTGGCTTTAGGTATGCCACAAAGTGCTATCAGGGCTACAGAAGGAGAGAATATCTCGTCAGCGGAGGGTGAATACGCTCAGGCGATTATATCTCACCAAAGTTGCAGGATGTGAATGCTTTTTGCATCTCGGGTGTAAATGCATTGAAAGAAAGCAACCATTTGTCGGTTTCGGGTGCTAGAGCGCCGTAATGAGGGCCTACCAGAGTGTTATAGGGAAGATAGCGAGAGCTGCGAGCGTAAAATTGTACTAAGCTGGGGCGGATACGGCCAGGAGTGCAAGAGATCAGGGATGGTGAACTCCTCTGCGATAAATTTCGATCTCAACCAAGCACGAAGTCGACGCCATAGAGCGTCGAAAGAGCCCATTTGTCAATATGTTCGAGATGTGAGAGCAGAGTGACTACAAGGAGAGAGCCAGGGACAACGGTCTTATGGTAATGATTTGGGCCGTCATTCTTATATCTAGAGAGAACCCATGGCTAGGAAGGGCATAGAACTGTCTTCCAACATCGACAGACCTAGGTCCAGGATCTGCATGCTCTCTGGCCGCTTCTTCCTCCTGATGGGAGGAGGCACTGGGGGGTAGAAACGATTGTAGAGAGGGGAGATGGTGCGATTTTGAGCGGAAGACACGAGTAGTAGGAGGTAATTGTGGTGGAAGAGGAGGCGGTTTTTGGTCAGGATGTGTGGGGGGCAGTAGCCGCCCGGAGGGAGAAACATCCGGCGATCGCGTATAGTCCAGAACAACAGTGAGTGGAGGATGCCGAGAACAGCTTGGAAAGATGGTGGAGTGGCGAGTGCAACTTGCTGCAGCGAGGAAATGGAGAGAGGTGGGGACAGGTCCTGCCGCTGGTGATTATTGTGGTACGTATCCCTCCTCCTCCTTGGCAGCGGCGGTGCATGCGTGAGGCGGCTGACCCAGGACCCGTGCGGTAGCTGCTTCCAGAAGCGGATGGTGGGTGGTTAGTTCTTACGAGAGGGCGGCGCCGTCGTTCCGCCGGTCCAGCTGGGGAATATCCACCTGAAACGACTAAGCTGCTCTTCTCCCTGCTTGATCTGCTAGCCTGTAGCGACTGTTTCTTAAGAGTCGAGGTGACATGGGGACGATAGGGATCTGGCATGAAGTGCATTCGGTAACAGTTTGGGGTTGTGTCGAGGTGGTGGGAGTGGAGGTTGTAAAGATTGAGGTTGTATTTGGCTGGACGACAATTTTCGCGGTGGTAACGACGACATCTTCAACGACGAAGATTGGGCCCAGTTCGTAGTTGACATCTGCGGTGTGCTTGCACCAGCAGCAAAAGGGATTATGCTTGGAGCGTGCTGGAAATAGGTTGCTGCCTGAGGAACCCGCTTCGAAGACGAGGCCGGATGAGCTGAAATGGACTCAAGAATTAACGGGTGAAAGGTGCAACGGGTTGGCCGAGCCTACCTTGAACGAAACCAATTGTCCAATCCAGTTCTTTGCCATTCTGGGCGTGAAAAACGAGGTGCAGCAGGGTGAAAACCTGGCTGCCAGATAAGTGATCGTTTGGGCTCAAAGTTGGCGGGAAAAATGCCAAGATCTTGACATAATTGGTCAGTAACGTACACAGCCAAAAGAGAATAACGTACCAAGTCCGAAGTTCCAGAAGGAGTTGCGAATATCTTCCCCTCAACCAGCCTCGCAGACCTGCACTAGCAGGTTCTCATATGTGCGCAGTTGCGAGCCGGTTCTCGAGTGACGCCGTCGGTCCAAGCGACGTCTCTCGTAGCTGCCCGAGACATGGCCATTGTATGATCTGCAGTGCTCAACGTTCGGCGCTAGTAGCGGGACGTATGTCGTGGCCTGAGATGCTGGCGTGTGATATGGGGAATTTCTTGTGCCAGTTCATGGTCGTACGTGCTCGCAAGTGCAGCAGGAAGTGGCCTCTGCATCTGAAAGAGTCAGATCAAGTTAGTAAAGTCAAATCGGGAGGGATCCAGACATACGAGATAGGGTTTTGTACCAGCTCCAGATGGAAGAATGAAGCGTGATATGTTCCTGGAAGGAGGAGTTGGTCGAGGGACATATGGGACGACGGAACTTGCTTACAGTTGAAACAATGCATCGGTCCGTCTCCGCTACAGGCCTCCACCTTCACAAGCTCGTATAAGGACCTATACTTTTCTTTGAGCAACGCGGATTGTGAACGTTTGAACGTTTGAATTTGAATGTTCGACTATTTGGGTGACGATTCTATCGGCTTCTCTCTTGCGGACACCAGATCCTCCAACTCCCATCACGTTCCAGCTGAGGGCAGGTCCAACCGCGTCGCCTCGGGTCGTTCATCACGCTAATAATGTGACTGGGCCAGCTGCTCTGTTCGCTATTCAAGGAAACATGCCGAAATATGGCAGCACACCCATTATATTAACTCTAATATAACGCCGTAAATCTAGGTGTATAAGACCGGGAATTAGTCACAGAGGACGTCCTGAACGTCCCAAACACCCCATTTACCATCCTTGCCCTAAAACATTATTAGAAAAATCCATTCACTACAGAAGGAGGAAGTAGAGAGTAACCTACCCGGTCAAGGCACATGAGAGGATGTCTGAGGTATTGGTGCAGGATGGTCACCGGCGTGGTATAGCAGAGAGCTTCCCAGTCCTGCTTAGAGTGGACGCCCCCTAATTTGGCCCGGAATCGCTTGAGAGGTTTAGTGTAAGTATCTCGGCCAAATATTGAGCCAGGACTGAATGCGCCCACCCGAGTTTCGGAACCAGGAGCGGTACATCCCTTCAAAAAAGTCAAGTCAGATAGTTAGATAGATCCAACGATCAAGCGTAGCTTGGTACCCTGTCCTCATAACCAGCCTCCCAGTACGTCTTGCATTTATATTCTCCAGTAGCTTTCCAATGTCCATATATCACATCCTCTCCCTATTCTCGATATTATCAGCCTCAAAAATTTAACTCGAGAGCCTATAGAAGGAATTGCTCACAAACACCTCGCAATGGTCTGGGGACTCGTAGACCTTCCCATGGATTGTAATCGGCGTCGTCTTACACGCAAGTAGACCATCCACCATCGGAAGTAAATTCGCCAACTGAGCGGTATACTCGACAGTGTTGTGACCCAGACACCTCCCAGCGGCCTTCACATCTGCCCAATACAACCGCATCCTCCTCCTTTCCTCCTTCTCCCGCTGCCAGCCCTGCCATTCCTTTTTTAGCTCTTTGTTCAACTTCCGTTGGTCCTCGACTGTCCTAGCACCGTCCGAGATCTCTCTCTGTATTTTGTGAATCCGGTCCAGCAGCTCGGACTCCTCGGCGAGGTAGTTGTCGATGGTCTTCCTCCACTTGAATATCTCTCTTGCTCGGAGATTACGGTCGATGTGAACTGCGAGGAAGCCAGTTGCAATTGCAACAAGAATGGCGGTGAAGATGGGGAGGATGACGAGGGACAGTTGTAGCCTTACGCTCGAGGATGCGTGTCGACGTCGTGTTGGCCGGGCGCCGGGTAGAAGAGATGCAGTCTCCCTAATTGAAATCAACTTTCCATGAAAATGAAGCTAAATACACTTGACTTCACCTTGGATGATTTTGAATTTCACGGACCACAGCGTCGTACGATGGAGGAGAGGAATCTGGCCTGTGATGCGGGGAATGTCAACGTAAGTAATAGTAACGAAAAATGCACAGCTCACTGCTGTGTTCGCACCATGATGAGAGTAGGGTAGCGGATAGGTTGTAGCTGCGGAAAGGCGTTTATACCCTGGAAGGCTTTATGTTGCGATCCCCATGATCCATTGACGACGTCAACAGGGCCTGGATTTGGCGACCACCTCGCCGCAAGCGATTATCTAAACATAGACATCACGAAATGGACAAGACCGTCCCAAGATCTGCGTCTGCCCCGTTCATCAACCTAACGAGCCTCAATTGTACGCCCTAACCTACCAAGCTATCCCCCTTACTTGGTCACACGAGCAGATAAAGACTCGAGAAGGGATTGTAGAGCATTGTGTCAGCATTGTGTCAGCTGATGTGGTTCGGCAAAACCGGTCCTGATTTGCCCCTGATTGTCAATGTGCCTCAGAAGCCTGACCAGCGGGTGTTCAGCATGGCTCGACACTGCCAAGACGATCAAGGGTAATATCGTAACATTAGGCAGCAGAAATGAAATTGTAGGAGTTTACACTTTAGATCAAATATCTTGGACGTATCTACCAGTTTCCTTGGACCAAACAACGATGCCAGACAAATATGCTTGGAGACTCTTGACATACCGCCTCATCATCTCTCCCTGGGCACTATCTCCTTTCGAGTCTACCTCCTCGTACAATCTACCCTCCAATGCACGAATTTCTTCTTCTACCACCATCAACCTTCGGGCAGCCTCCCAGATTGCCTCATCTTCAGAAGCATCGTTCACTCTCATCATGACAGCCACAACGTTCTTGATATAAATCGAAGACTCGGACTTGCGCCTAGCCTCCATCACCTCTTTCCGATAGGAAAACATGTCGTTTAAGAGAACCATATGCAGATTCGCTAGATAGTGGATTCGATGGATTGATGAACTGGAATTATCGACGATGACGGAAGGAAGGAATATGGAATTAGCCCAGCGAGAGGCGTGCCAAAGAGTCCTAAAACGAGAAAATCACTAAGCATACAACGCAAATCTGGATACGTAGCGATCCTCACCATGCCCCACACGTCAAAATCCTCTGCTCAACCATAGCTTCCACAGTCTCAACACGCTTCTTAGCCTCCGGAGACGCAGCAACTTTGAAAGTTCCTTCCAGCCATTTCACCATTTCTCGAAGAAGGATGCGGCCCGATTCTCTGGATTCGTCATCCTCCGCGTTTACAAAAGCTTGGTGGACGTCGTAAGTGATAACCTCCAGTGGCAATGTCGGGTCTGGTAAGATTTTTCCCAATATCAATCCCGCGTATCGCATCATTTGCGTCTAAATTGTGTAGCCATTGATTAATTCAAGCTAGCATCAGGCGGTTATAGCATGACATACCTTCTTACCCACATCCCCAGTTGTCGGTACCTCATTGGTCTCCAACATATCGTCAAAAAGGAAGCCCCAGGCATACCAGCGGGCGACAACCTCTACCCTATCTCTCAGCGCGAACGGAAGTGAGAGACCAGCAGATCTCTCGATTCGAGAGGTGAGATACCCGCACTTCTCAGCTTCAGATCTCCAGGGCCAATTAGAAAGGAAGTAGGATTGGACATTGGACATGACTATGTCATCCTCGGGGTGGCAGTAGAAGGGAAAGATAGATGTATAGGATAGACCAGGCGGGGAGGGGAGAGCCGAACGAGTAGGTGGGATTGGAGATGAAGTAGACATCGTGGGTTAAAATTGTATCTTCCTTTGGGAAGAGTTACCTTTACTCTTATGTAGACAACCGGCGACAGATGGAATGTATGAAAATTTATCCATCTTGATAATGTCTCCGGTGCTGTTCGGTAACACAATCATTGTTCAACTTAAAGGGAAGCGAGTACGCACAGAGCCTGGACAGAAAGAAGAGGTCACCTCTTACTAAATGGATATTGCATCCCTGTCCAAGAATGACACCGAAATGAATTCCAAAGCTTGGGCTTGAAATCCCTATTTCAGGTAATCATCGCGTGACCAACATGAGTATGGCGCTGTGTGTCCAACCGGAATGAAATGAAACAAAAAGACAGAACCTGACATGCATTCTTGGCCAGGCAATGAATTGGCAGGGCGGAGTATTGAATATTGAAGGTCGACAAGAACGAGAATACTTAAAGCAAACTGCTAGCACAATACCCAGTAAAAGTTCCTGGCTGCGAAACAAACCCCACCCCAAAAATGCAACAGGGTTAATTTTCAAGTAGATGAAGGAGGCACAGACGTGGACACTCGCTTCTCGTTTGACCCATTGCTAAGCAAGATTACTTGAAAGTGGTGTGACAGATACTTGGGAGGCAGTTGTACAGCGATGACATCATGGAGGACAGCAAGAAGCAATTCCGAACTCTAATAGCAAGAAGTGGCCTCCTGATGAGTCCGAAAGAGTTGAATCAGGTTGGTCAAGTCGTAGCAGGAGCAGAATGAGACATACAAGAAGGGGAAGCCGAGGTGGTGCGGGGTCTCTGCGTAATTACGATTAAACCCAACATCCGAGATACATATTCAATTGATTATGATGACGTCTGCTTGGTCTGAGTTTGTGCGACTGTCTTGCCAGGAGGTGTGGCGAGAGTATTAACTTTGATTTCCTCCACAACTTGAAGAGGGTCAGGCTACTTTGTTGGGCTGACGCCTCAGATCCAAACAGACGTGTCACGGTCAAATGTCCCTCATTCCTCACCTGAGCACTCCAGATCCACATGGCTAGCACGGGGATATGAGATTCAACCGCAATGAACACGACTTGCGATTTCGTATCAGGGCTAATCCACACTAGCGAAGAAAGGATTGGACAGAGTGTAACATTTACGATGGATCCTACGACTAGTATGACAAAATGCTGCCTAGGATGACCGGCTAGGTACGCGGACTCATGCGACCTTTTTAAACCACCACGACCCTGCCCAATCGGGATATAGGAAGATCTGCAAACGCAATTGGACAGGTTAACACGCCTCACATTGTGACCACAGAACGAACGCACCTCAAGCTCACCAATAGGTATTTGTCTACTCTCAAGGTCCCGGCGTCTGAGAATAAGGTATTCCCAGCCTGCGGACTTGTCCGGGAGCCATACACTAACACGAGTCGATCGACATTAATCAATAATAACAATATTTCTCAGAGTAGAAAAGAATGACATACACATAGTGGCTATCGGTGCCTATAATGACACTATCAGGATTAGACCAGTCTTTGAGCACCCATGCAAAAGGTGTCGAGGAGGGTCGGATCCATACATATATCGTCGGGGGCGAGATATGATCCGTTTATCTTTATATAAAATTGGTTTGTAGAGACCTTTTCAACGGTGAACTGTGCACCAGAGGTACTTGTGAGGGTGGCTCATGGAATTGGAGAACGAAAGGCTTACCCTGTCAGGCATTGCACCTTGAGGGCATTGTACGAGTTTAGGCGAGGTGCCGTAGAGACTATCAAGCCCAAAAGGCAGGGTCTTGTCGCTCGTTGTGTAGTAGATCTCATAGACACCATTACGAAGGTTTTTGGGAGTTGACATATTGGCAGAGGAGAGATGCCGACCTGACGTGATCTGGCAAGGGACTCTTTTATACGGCGAACATCACTTACAGACCAGTGGTTTTGCGGAGAACAAAACAAGTCTGAGCCAAGCAAACACGGGATGCAGTCAGGCTCGGGATGACTACCAGACCTTGGCATTCGGTCTGTAGACGGAGGGCATGGTGACCTTGTGATCAGTAGAGGGTATGGATCAGTCTGCCCAGAGTCGATGGTATCAAAGCGCTGAGCAGAGTGAGGTAACCTCTGTAGGCAGAATACTGATGTTTAGCCTTGTTCGACCATCTGCTGCTTCCCAGACATTGTTCATCATGGGTTTCGGGTGAAATAACGAGGGGTATTAATTCTCAAATAGAAAGACAACAATGCCTCGCCAAAACCTGGTTAAGCATGGCGTAGTGTTGTCGTCTTACTCTGGAAGGTGGTAAGCATCGAGGGCTGCTATAAATCTATCCTTACTTTGGCATCAATCTACTCGGAATCTTTGAAGCATGATGAACCCTACTTCACAATGGCACATGTCCTTCCCCATTTGGGTCTATTTTTACGAGTTTCACACCGTGTTTGGAACATTTGTAGGAGTTTAGTATAGGCGACAACAACTAAGGTCTAGGCTTGAGAGCAGCGGCATCTAGAGTGAGAAGAGAGTAGGCCTCTGTATCCGGGTAGATACTAAACGGCTCATCCACAAAGATCTCACCAATAGAGAGGTGCGAAGTAGTCTGAACACCAGGTACTGGATAACGCCCGCCTTCCTACAGAGTGTAAGGGAGAACGTAGACCCCGCGCTCATGGCAGCGATACCGCGACAGTGGGTACCCCCGTACATCTCCATGAAAGAGAGTGTAGAGGTTGTAAACGATAGGCCGTCGTTGTAAAAGATGGATATGGGTGATGAGGATGGTAGAGCAGCATCTCGACTCGCAGCCTCCACAGGATTCAGGATCCAGGACCCAGGGAATCAGAGCATCCTAGATAGGAGGGTAGACTTTGGTGGAAAGGTAGCCATAGGATAAGATCGTGTGAGCTGATGCAGATTCAATTAAGGATTGGTGGCGGTGGGGGTTGTCGAAGAGACGTGCAGCCATCCATGGTGCTAGCGGAGGGCAGGATACGTTGTGTTCATCGAGGAGATCATCAAGAAAAGCGATGGGAACTGTGAAGACCACTATCCTGGTCTACGCCTGAGAGGTGAGCATCGTGAGATAGGCTCTGATCCCGGTGGTTGGAGGGTACGTTGAGGTCTTCTAAACAAACTGCTGGTGCATCGAAGGTGTTAGTTGTGGATAACACATGGTGACGAGAGACCTTGCCTACCCTCTAAACTCAATGATCTCGTCACTTCCCTTTCTCTAGATTCATCAAATCGCCTCCACTACACGCATACATCTGCCCAAGACCGGTATAAGCACCATTTTACGTTCAAGGAGATAAACAGTTGACATACCGGAAGACGGGCCATAGTACGAGCAAGTGGACAATGTGGTCTTTGAGAAAGAATCCCGTCATGGTGGTCACTCCGTGACGTCGGTCTAGGCCACACACAGCCATGATCGTCCCTAAATCCGACATTACTTAATCTCAACTCGCCTGCGCAGGGTTGCTGTACACACGGTCATCTCGCAAATCGTTGATGGCGTCAAGCTCGAGTACAACACCGCATTTCCAGCCATGATATACTGTATGTTCATCATCTTCGAGCTTTTCATGAGCCAGCCAAACTGACCCCCTGTTTGAGACCAGAACAGCAGTTACCGGGATCTTAAGAACTTCATGTAGCTTAGGATTGTTCATATATAGTACTCTGGGGTATTTCAAGATAATGTATCAGTTGTAGATGGACAATATACCCTGAGGAAGGCCTTGCGAGCAAATCGGGCCCGGACGACTCGCATCCACGAGGACTTCAATTTGATGCTTGTAAATACCAAGCGCCCACTGCAAAATCAAGCGATTTGATGACAATTTCGGCGGGGAAAGGAAAGTCAATGACGGCCCGCTGTACATAGATGTTGTTGGTGAGAATTGCGAGCATGACAACTGTTATCGTTATGCGCCTTAGACTTATCATCATCATTATGGGCATCATCATGATAAGGATTAAACACTGGCAGCATTTTGGAGTAGTTGGCAATGATACAGTGACGGGTTGGGTCAGGTATTGTCAATGACGTGAGCCATGTGTACATAAATTGAGCAAATCATCTGGCATTTATGAGTATCCTATCATTTTGTATGCCCTAAAATCCCGCTTGTACTATGTTTTACTATTATTTATACTGACATATTCTTTGCTCAAAGTTGCAAGGATTTCGTGACATTATTTTGACTGAGCTGGGTCTGATTGCAGACAAAGCTCCTCCTACAGCTTCAACGAAGAGTTCAAATGAACCAATCTATTACACACGTATACTAGTAGGTTACATCTACTTGTGTATAAGAGGAATAAGCATCCCTATCATTCTACAATATTCTATAGACAAATATGCCTGGAAGCGTTCGACGCGACGCAGGACGTGGCTTATGTAATTCCCATCACTTTTTGTGGCAGCGAGTACTTTCTCCAAGTCCGACCACCCATATGACGTGAACAGATTACTTCATTTGGTAGCGCACTTAACCCAAGATTTGGAGTCAATTGGAGTTTCTAGAGCCAACATGGAAGCTGGACGTTGGTAAAGAGGTATATTGAGGCAATAGCTGCCGGAATTGGATTTCCATGGTCCCAGGTCAACTCGTGGGCGGATCGGTGCAGACGCAGTTACAACACACAGTTGAGGACGGTAGGGTACATTGAGATCCTTTGAGGCTGGAAGAGTAGTCACGGCAGGAGCAACAGGACCTACGAGGAGGCGTATTGAGACCTAAGAGGTGTGGCAACACCTGTCGAGAAGGTCCTAGATCAACTTGTCACGGGGTTAATGTGGGTTCAACCACATCCCCGGTGAAGTACAGGATCAGTGACGGTGGTGGATGGGTATAGGAGCGAGAAGCTTGTTGATGAGTATGGTCAACGTTGAGGGAGGTAATGTGGAGGGTGGTAGACGCTCCTCACAACTCTCCCTCTCCTCTCCCTCCTTCCCTATCTCCTCCCGTGGTAGTGGCGATTAGGAAAGAGTATGGCGAATCCAGAGTTCCCAGAATCTGTTCCAGGCGATTGTTACAGTTACCTTGGATACGCGCCCGGACTCCTTTTTCTTTTTACTAATTCACTGTTACTACTTCGGCCCGCTTACCCCTACTTGATTACCTTACAATGCTGCGCATTACTCATCTTTCTTACATTGATTACTCAGTATTCTCACGATCATGAGATACTTGTACTATATTTATTTATCGTGACTCATAGTGACTCTTACCCCGACTTACTCTGAGCCATACCTATTTCTACCTACACAGCACTGCTGCGCAATGCCCAACCCTTAGCCCTACCAATCTTGTATAAATACTTTCACGCTTTTGGTCTTGCTTCCTCAGCTTGACCTAAAAGCCTATACATCGCTATTTGCTTTAACTTCAACTTGCTCGATTACTCTCACTCGTCTCTACAAAGGCTGGTAGAAGACTAAGCAGCTGAACCCTTGATGTTAAGGCAGAGCCTAACAACTTAGGTAATACTGTTTACGCTCGATGTCTTTGATAAACAAAGACAGAGATTTGTCAGCAGCTGCGGCTGTACTGACGACCTGGTGAGATTGACGAAGCAAGAGACTTAAAGGCGAAGTAGAGAACTAAGCAGTTAGGTAGATTGCCTAGGTCAAGCTGAGGAGCCTTGACCAAATGGTACAGGTTTATATACCTATCTAGTAGTTCTAAATATAGCGCATGCGCAGCATGCTGAGTAAGTAATGAGTCATGCGCAGCATGATGAGTAAGTACATGAGTCAGTATGACTCGATGTGAGTCAGAAGAAGTCAGATAAGGTATAAGTCTCTCACGATTGTGAGAGATGCGGAGTAAGCATGGAAAAATATGAAAAATGCGCAGTGATGCGCAGCATATGTGAGTAATCATGCATAGGTAAGCGGGCTGGGGTATGTAAGGAGAAACATGTAAGCAAAATTATAACATTACCCTCTCGCTATCGTTGAAGTCCCCTGACTTTAATTCCTTCCTTTACCCCAGAAATGACGGTCTATGCCCTTGTGGTAGCGTTGTGGGCAGCTAACCGGGTAATGGCCTGGGCCACGATGATGGCACAGACGACACACAAAACGAAAGCAATGACACTGTCGGTGTCTGCCTCCACAAATGTAGCATCTGAACCATCTGGGTGGTGGTGGTCTGTTGGCAAGGTATCCGGTGCGCAGCGCCTTCTGGGACGATACTGTCGAGAGGGAAGGTTCACCAGCGTTGGTGAGTCGGACTCTGGTGGGCTTTCAAATGTGGAGAGGTATGGCGTCGGAGGGTTTGCCATTGGGGTCGATGTTTTCCTTGTTGTCGTTCTGTTCTTTTTTTGACGAAGGGGTTATGTTTTATTTTTGCGGCGATGTGTAAATTGGTGACGGGAGGAAATGCTCGTAGGGTTCCGCAAACTTGACGTGTAGTGAGGATCGTGACTTCCTCTTCTTGACTTTCCTCAGGCCCCCAGGGATTAGAGGCAAGGGTTTCGAAGTCTGTCTCTTCCGGGTTGTTGAACCAGTTTTGTCGTTCGGGAAAGAATTCATTGAGGAAAGCTGTTCCTCCAGTAGCAAAGAAGAGGTCTGTGAGGGTCTTCTCCGTTTCTCAATCAACTTTGTCCAAAAGTTGATCAAGATCGTCAGTGGTTTTCGCAAATTGGTGGCGCAGACGAGCCACTTCGTTGCGAGTTTCAGTTCGTCGGTTTTGGTAGAGGGTTCCTTGTTCTCCCACAGCGGTGAGAGGGTTGTCGTCGCTGCTCCAGGCAGTATGCGTACGGAGCGCCGTAATAGCGGTATTGGATTTGAAGGTGTTGCGGATGATGGTGCGGTCGTAGGAAGAGGCATTTTGAGACATTGTTATATAGTGGAAGTGAGTGGGTTTGCTATGTGGTGTCAGGTGAGTTTCTTCCTCTTTTTATACTCGGTGAGTATTTCCTCGGCGTTCCGCAGTTCCGACTCGGGCATCCATTCGTTGTCCGCTGATGGCCATCCCTTCCATTTTACGAGGTATCTGTGTCGCCCTTTGCCTTGTTTCTGATGGGCCACAATTGCTTCTATTTCGTATTCTTCTATTCCGTCGATTTCGTCAGGTGGCGGTTTAGAGAAGCTGGGTCCATGCGCTTTGGTGGAGATGTAACGGGTGAGAAGTGACGCGTGAATCACCGGGTGGATCTTCCATCGTCTTGGCAGGTCGAGTTTATAGGTCAGGTGTCCTTTTACCTCAAGTATCTTGAAGGGTCCTTCTCGTTTGGGTGCTAGTTTCTTGGAGATGTTTCCTTGATTGAGATTTGTGGCTTCTAACCACACCTTTTCTCCGACTTTGAATGGGGTGAATTGTCGTGTGATCTTCTCTGCCATGCGTTGCGCAGCAAGTGCATGTGCAGCATTTGCTTCATCGCGTGCTAGCAGAAGTTCCTTGATCCGTTTGTCAACTGCGGGAATTTTGCTAGTGGGAGCAACTGATGGGAGTGCAGGTGGTTCGTATCCCATCATTAGGTAGAATGGGGTTCGTTTGGTGACAGAGTGTGTTCGGCTGTTGTAGGAGAATTCTAGAGTGGTAATCCATTTGGACCAGGATTCAGGATTCTATGCACAGAAGATGCGGAGATAGGCATCAATCTCCTGATTGATCCTTTCTGTCGCACCATCGGTTTGTGGGTGGTAGGCGGCACTCATGTTGAGCTTGATTCCAAGGAGTCGTCCCATTTCTTGGAAAACTTTAGAGGTGAATTGAGGTCCTCTGTCTGAAATTCCATTGTCGGGGAGTCCAAAGCGATGGTAGACATTGTCAATGTAGGCATTTGCAGTTCCTGTGGCGTTGATTTTCTTTGTGCAAGGGATGAAAATTGCCCCCTTCGTAGCTCCATGGTCGACCACAGCCATAATGCTATCGAAACCATTACTCTCTGGGAGATCTGTGTGAAAATCGTACGTCACTAGCGAAAATGGCCTAGTGGTTTCGGATTTGATGGGCATTAATGGTGGAGTGGTGGGGTGGCGATTGATCTTCATTTGTTGGCACATTGCACAGCCCTGCACAAAGTTCTTGATGAACACTGACATCCCTGGCCACCAGTAGTCCTTCCGGACTTTCTCCAGTGTCCAGGGTGTCCTGCGCTGGGTAGATTGTGATAACGTTGGACTATCTTCCTTCGGAGGTCTTCGTCATCTGGTACCACACACTTGTCTTTGTAGTACAAGATGCCATCGTCAAATTTCCAGTCTTCCAGGTTTGATCAGATTGGTGGGGGTCCGTCTTCTTTGGCGGTGCGAATGGCGTCAACAATCAGTTTGTCATTGACCATCTTGTGTACAATTTCGTCCTTTAGTTCAATGTCAATTGAGCGAAGGAAGAGTTTGTCGGGGAGGAGAATGATGTCTTCGTTGTCAGTGTTTTCACCTGGGATGTGGTCTGGTCGTCGAGATAGTGCGTCGGATTGTATCATCTTTGCACCAGGGGTGTTTACAAGTTTGATGTTAAACTGGGATAGCATCAGATTCCATCTCGCTTGTCGTCGGTTCAACTTCCGGGCTTCTCGGAAGTATGTGAGGTTTTTGTGATCGGATAGAATCACGACTGAATGTTGGGATCCATGGAAGTAGTGTCACCAGGTTTCTAATGCGCGAATAATGCCTAGAAGTTCTCGGTTGTAGATTTCATAGTTCCGTTCTGTTTCTGAAAACGATTTAGATATAAAACCACATGGGTGCCATGATCCATTGGCGTCACGTTGTTGTAGGACTGCTCCTGTTGCATGTTTTGAGGCATCGCTTTCTACCACAAATGGTTTCATGGGGTCAGGCATCAGCAACACAGGCGCTTCCAGGAATTTGTCTTTCAGGGTAGTGAAAGCTTTGTGACATTCATTGGTCCATTCCCATTTCTTGTCTTTCTTGGTGAGTTCGTTCAGCGGTTTGGCAATTTCCGCATATTTTCCGATGAACCCGCGGTAAAAGTTTCCGAATCCTAGGAATGATCGGACTTCCTTTACTGAGGTATTCCACTCTTGTGGTGTCAAATTGGCATTTCTCTGCTTTGAGGTAGAGATTGTTGTCTTGTAGTCTTTGTAAGACTCTGCGTGTGCGTTCTTGGTGTTTTTCTGGATCATTGGAGAAGATGAGGATGTCGTCCATGTAGATGATGACCCATCCTTCGTCTATCATGTCTCGGAAAAGGTGGTTCATCATTGCTTGGAAGGTACCGGGTGAGTTCATTAGTCCAAAGAACATCACCATTGGTTCAAATAACCCTTGGTTGGTCTTGAACGCTGCTTTCCATTGGTCACCATCTTTGATGCAGATGTTGTGATATCCCCATCGAATGTCGAGCTTGGTGAAGACAGTTGCTCCTTTGAGTTTATCGATGAGTTCGCTAGCCAGCGGTAAGGGGTAAGCATTAGGTATTGTTCCTGCATTGAGTCGTCGGTAGTCCTGACATGGTCTTAGGGCTTCCGAGTCTTTCTTTGCAACAAAGAAGAACGGAGATGCTTGTGGGGAGTTGGATTCTCGGATATATCCTTTGGCTAGATTTTCCTTGAGAAACTCGTCGAGTTTTTCTTGCTCTAAGGGGCTGAGCGGATAGACCTTGCAGTCTTTTGGCACGAAATCTGTCTTCAGATCTATGGCGTGATCCCAGGGTCGGCTTGGTGGGAATCGTTCGGATGCTGCTTTCTCAAAGACTTTTCTGTAGTCTTGAAGATAGTCGGGGATGATTTTGTCAAGGGATTTCTTTGGTTCCTTATCTTCTCGTTTATGCTCCAGAGCTTGTGAAATTGATGTTTTCGCATGTATCCACACCTGCTGTGTGTGGTGTCTGGTTGCTGGATGATGTGTTATCACCGTCTGTTGTATTGTGGTAGTTGGCCTGATTGGCCCGTACACAAGGTAATCCTCTGTGTGTTCCTGTGTAAGTGGGGGTTCCTCCTTGGTGAATATTCCGACTGCCGGTTCGTTCTGGCAGTATGCGATGAGAAAGTCTTCATTGATCTCTTCTCCGTCTTCGAATATTCGGAAATAGTCGCTAAGTCCTTCTGATTTTCCGGGATTCTCTTTGGAACAATCAGGTGCTGGGGTAGGTGGTGTGTTTTCCTCTAGTAGTTGTTCTCGGATGGCTCTCATCCGCTTGATGTCTACTGCTCGCATCAATGTTTGCGACAGTTGTTGGGTAATGCGTGATTCGTCGATTTTGAGTGTGCCGTCGCTCCACGATATGATTGGATCTACCCGTTTTAGCCAGGGTAATCCAAAAATCAGGTGGTCTTTCCCGAGTCCAGTGACAAAACATCTTTCCTTGATGATGGCTGTCCCTATCTTGCCAATAACCCAGGTAAAGTGGGTAATAGTTCCTTGTTTGTTCAGGGTGCCATCAATGTTTCGTGCTGTAATCGGTTGTCGGAGTGGGAGTAGCGGGAGGTGATGTGTCTTGGCAAAGATGGAGTCGATAAATGACCCTTGCGCTCCAGAGTCAATGAGAGCTTTCATGCCGGCGATTGTTGTATTTCCATCTAGAGGGTCTTGTAGAGAGATTGGGATACGCATAGATTCAGCATAAAAATCAGTAGCTACAAGTACACTGGAGATATCAATCAGGCGAGGAAGTACTGACGTCGGCTTTGCAGTCTTCCTCTTCAAAAACCCTCAGCCTCTGCTTCGGTGTAGAATTCAGCGGCTTCTTCTTGGGGCATGTCAGCTAGGACTGCTCTGACATATTTGATCAACTTGGCTCCCTTCTCAGGTTTCTTGTGGAAACGGCTGTCGTTGTTGTTAGGATAGGTCCTTCCAAAGTTCTTTCTTTGAAGACACTGTTGGATCGTGTGACCCTTCTTGGAGCAATAGTAGCACAAGTTGTTCTTCTTGTGGTGTTCTCTTTCCTCCTGGGTGAGGCGGCGTTTGGGTGGATCAGTGGTGAAACGATCAACATCCATAGCCATTGGGTCTCGGGCTCCAGTAGGTGTTTTGTAAGCACCTTTGACCATATCAGATGTCTTGATGATACGGGTATGTCCCATGATTGTCTTGGCACGTCGCCAGTTGTTGTCAAACTGGACGGCTTTCTTGACCCAATCGTCGAATGTGGTAGGAGGGGAATCGGAAAAGAGAATTTTCTCTCGGAGTTTGGGGGTAAGTCCTTCCATAAAGATCTTGATCTTTGCAGTGTTACCGCTGAGATCGGTTCGTGCAAGAATATTCTTGAAAACGGTGACAAATTCGTCAGCTGTCCCATCCTGTCGTAAGGCTTTGAGTTGGAGAAGTGCGGCAGCTTTGTCGTCGGTAGAGGAAAAGGCTTCTTTGAATTGGTGGATAAACTCAACATAGGTGGCTTTCCTTTCAGCTGCTGAGTATTTATTGTGAAATTCTAATCCCCATGCTGCTGCAGTTCCTTCTTTGAGGAAGGATAGGGCGATGCGAATCTTCTTGTCATCTTCAAGTTGGTTGAGGTTGTTTAGGATGAGGTAGTCTTCAAGTTCCTGAATGAACTTTCTGGTCTTGGATCGGTCTCCGGAGAACGTCTGGGGTTTGGCTCCAATGTCCTTCTTGTTGTTGTTGTCTTGTGACATTTCGTAGTCGAAATCGAAATCGGTCTCTGGTTCAATTGTTTCTGCACTGGGGCGCTCCTCTGGCTTAGCTGTGGGGTTCTCCTCTAGCTGTTGTTGTACTTGGTATTCTTCTTCTTCCTCTTCGGGCAAGACAGAAGCGCTGGTAGATGGGACTAGTGATGGGTTCCTGGATATTGCTGTGGGTAACGGTGCGAAGCGTCACTGTTCCTCCTCGTCTACTTCAATGTCGTGTTCTCATTGAGCTCGGACAATAGCAGGGGTCTTATGAGGTCGTTCAGGGGTGGGGAAGTCTAGAGCGTGGAAGTGTCTGTTCTCAACAGCAACGGTGGTGAATGTGAATCTGCCAAGGGAAAGAGAGGCGTAGCACCAGCAGTTATTGTTGGGATTAAAGCCGCAGTAGTTTCCGTTGGTGAACTTGTAGATGTTGTTGGTTCCTTCTACTAGAGTGGTATTTCGTGGCGGGTGGTCTGCCCTGTGTACGACCGTGGTAACTGAGTGGTAGCCGCAACGGCAATCGGCCTGTTGCGTGCTTCTGCTGTGTTGTCGTGGGATGGGCCTGCGCTAACAATGAGCAGGCCTTCTGAACAGCTTGACCTTTTGTTAAGGCGGAGCCTAACAACTTAGGTAATACTGTTTACGCTCGATGTCTTTGATAAACAAAGACAGAGATTTGTCAGCAGCTGCGGCTGTACTGACGACCTGGTGAGATTGATGAAGCAAGGGACTTAAAGGCAAAGTAGAGAACTAAGCAGTTAGGTAGATTGCCTAGGTCAAGCTGAGGAGCCTTGACCAAATGGTACAGGTTTATATACCTATCTAGTAGTTCTAAATATAGCGCATGCGCAGCATGCTGAGTAAGTAATGAGTCATGCGCAGCATGATGAGTAAGTACATGAGTCAGATAAGGTATAAGTCTCTCACGATTGTGAGAGATGCGGAGTAAGCATGGAAAAAGATGAAAAATGCGCAGTGATGCGCAGCATATGTGAGTAATCATGCATAGGTAAGCGGGCTGGGGTATGTAAGGAGAAACATGTAAGCAAAATCATAACAGGGATCCCGTCATATCTTAATAATCGACTTTGATCAATTCAAGATCGACTCGAATCTGCTGGAGAGGTTCAAGGCCAGATTTCAGTAGACATAGTCGTAAATACACAAAATGAAATACCTGCCAGTCCTATGAAGGACTTTCTTATTTTATTCATTGTGCAGTGTGATGGCCCCCGTCGCTAAGACCAAGGCAAGGAATCCCTACAAACGAGATAGCGCAGCAAATGCTCTGGAGCACCTTCTGGTCACAAATCCGGGGGCGTTTCAGCAACGAAGAAAGCCTACTCGACTGTCAAAGTGCCAGAAAAATTCCCATGACACACAAGTCGAGGTATAATAACATTTATAAGTCACTTCCTCAGCCGCAAACTTCTAATAACGTTGTCAGAATGCCGATCTCGCAGCTGCAAGCATTGACTTGGCTTCACCAGGCCAAGTTCCCCCTCTAGATGAAATAGATTGTGAAGAACCTGCAGCGGCTATGGCTGCAATTGATAGTTCCACCGAATACCTTGCATCCTCCTCTCTTGGCGACACTGCTGCCCAGCAGGATGCCGCATCTCCTGCTAATACTGGGTCTACTAGTTCTCTGACTGGTGCTTCACAGCCTGCTCAAAGTGAAGCCAACCAGCCAACAGCTGCTGATCCTCAATCGATCGCTCTAGATGAGCCTGATTTATCTCAGATTTGCATTCCCGAGCTACTCAAGACCGCCAAATTCATCAATGAGCTCAAATCTGCTACCCTGGAGCAGAGCGGAATGTCTGCCGAAAACATTTGGTGTTTGCAAACGCCAAGTCCCTATCATCCCGTCGATATTACCGACAAGAATTTCATCATCGCTTTTGAAAGCTTCATGGGCTGTGCAAACGCTTCTCAGGAAACCTATGATAACTTCAGGTGCGCTTCAATGAGGCGACACTCTGAAGAACCCTTCCTTTCGTATGATCAGATTGAACATCGAATTGAGACCCTTAGCCGTGTTTCCCCGATCTATCACGACATGTGCATCAAGTCTTGTGCTGCATTCACAGGTCCACTTAGTGACCTCGAGAACTGTCCAGTTTGCGAGCGCCCTCGTTTCCATCCAGACTCACGGTGACCTCAAAAGCAATTTGCAACAATTCCTATTGGTCCAGTGATCCAGGCCTTCTATGCCTCTCCTGAGATCAGCGAGCAGATGCATCATCTCAAACAAGCACTTGCTGAGAATCTGGAGTACGCTCGGACTCATGATGGGAAAATCAAGACATTTGATGATAGCGCCTGTGGTAAAGATCTTCTTGAAGCATTTGCGTCTGGACAATTCAACAAAGATGATGTTGCGCTTCAGATCTCTATTGACGGGGCTAAACTCTTTTGACACAAGGATTCGGACTGCTGGATGTGGGTTTGGGTATTCCATAACCTTTCCCCAGATCTTCGTTACCAGAAGACTTTTGTCATTCCTGGTGGCTTCGTCCCTGGGCCAGACCACCCTAAAGACATTGATTCGTTCTTATTCCCATCGCTCTACCATGTCTCGGCGCTACAAAGAGAGGGACTCAAAGTCTGGGACGCTTCCCAGAACAAGTTGATCCAACGAGTGATCCCATTCTTAGCTTTCGCTACCGCTGATGGCCCTGCCTCTGCTGCCATGTCTGGTATGGTCGGTCACTTGGGTCGAGAAGGATGTCGACTCAAATGTCCAATCCCCGGAAGATATCGACCTCGTGATCCCCACTACAACCCCATAATGTTACAGCCTTTAAATTATTCTATCCAAGCTTGTAACCACCCGGACATTACTGTATCCGACCTCACACGGTTTCAGCGCGAAACCTTTCATGATTATCATGAGAAACTCAGACTTCTCCTCACTGCATGCAACAAAACACATTACGAGGAACTTCGCCTTGCAACTGGCCTCACCAAGCAAACTATTTTTAGCAGTCTTTCTCACACTCTCGGGATCCCTAACATTTTCGTAATGGACATCATGCACCTTGTCAACCTGAACGATCCTGACCTTCTCCTTGGACTTTGGCAAAAAACTATGAAATGCTATCCGCCCGACACCCATGCAAATTGGGACTGGGGAGTTCTGAAGACCCCAGCAATCTGGAAAGCACACGGGCAAACAGTTGCTATGACTGTCCCTTTTATCCCATCCACTTTTGGTCGAGCGCCTCGCAACCCTGCCAAGAAGATCAACTCCGGCTACAAAGCATGGGAATTTCAGCTACAAGATATGTGGCTTCGCCGTCTCGGTCCTCAGAGGCCTCAGGTTTTAGCAGGAATGACACATCTGACAATCAATAGTCTTCAAACAGAAATTCACAACGGCTTCAAGTTCTATGTATATGAATGAAGCCCCAATGAAGGCCCGTATCTAAGCGTCATTGCTCTGTTTGTAAACATATGACTGGCGAATTACACAATTATATTACGGTAGAAAGAGAATTCAGCTACACCGGTTCTGCAGTTGTAAACCTTCCCAGGCATTTCTGGACGAATTACATTAGGACTTACTCTCCACTGCGTGTACTCGAGCCTGATGGATACTAACCTGGTCTTGTTAATCGAAGAAATATGTCTATTCAACACCACGGAAATTTCGACGCTCCCACACTGTCTATGGATCCCATTTTGTTCAGACCCGCTGAGTCTATTCTTTGCCACCCTCCAGAGATTGCTCGCCGCTTCATTGGATCCAATTCATAGAAATCTCACAGGTCACCTCGCAACTCGACCCACGAATTGACTGTAGTACATGTTTTAGAAGCAGAGAGATGATGAATTACAGGATACAGATACTATAACTCTACACCTGGTCACCCCTTCAATGCTAATCTACGACTCCGGCAAATGATAATTAGGTGGCCACCGTGAAATAATCGGAATGGACTAATAAATAACGGTATTGGCGTACATCTTGGCGTGCATGCCTCCAGCTCGAAGATCTGAATATACACCTAGTCCCATGGGCAGCATCTAAGGCGCTCCGTTAGACGACCTTTGAATACGAATCCAATCACCATGCTGGTACCTGGACAAAAGTAGTGTTGGGTGAAAGAGGCATAATCTGTCCGTTGGTTTTTGGTCAGTTGTACTTCATACTGGTTTGATTGATCAAGACATACCAATGATTGCGAAGTCCTTCGGAATATTTCCCCGCAAAGTTGTGCAAAGTTCTCCGAGGGCTTTTATTCAGTGTTCTCTCCGTGTTATCCTTATTCGTTATCTTGAAGAAAGTGAAGCTGTGTTTCAGGCACGAAGTTATGGAAATCGAGGGGCGATTGACAGAGGTGCTTGAGAAATGCATCGTGTTTAATCTTACAGGGTCATGCCTGCATTCAATGGAACGAAGTTGATATGTATCTTTATGTATCTGGATGTCGGTGGCGCCAGATTACATGCGACATATGTAACTATAATCCTCGACAATCAGGCCAAAAACATTGAGTGTGGAGACCGCGACATACTGGTGTCTACCATCTAATGGGGGGGATATATCTCGACCTCCGAGTCAAAGTCTGCGCCGTAGTGATAGCTCCTTGCAACTCGAAGCGTCCGGGGGGGATGGAATCCTTATTTGAAGATGTTGCTACTACATCGCAAGATTAATGATCTGCCGTCAGGAAAAATCATTGAATGCAAGCACCTACCTGCATTGTTCACATAGTTCTTCCCGTGCGCATAGTTTTTAAGTCTGCGAGAACGTTGAATGAGCAGGCGTTGCTTTAGTGGTTGTGGTGGCCATGAAAGAAGTTCGCCAGTGTCGTCCCACGCGATTGACAACATTGGAGATGGCGCCCCACAGCGCTTGACCAAATGGGGAATCTCATCACGTGGGTGGTCGGACTGTGAGGTCGGGTGTATGCTTATATTATTCAGATATATCTTCGGAATCGGTCCTACTCTGCTCCGCCACATTCTTCCTCGACCGTATTGGCTCAACTACTGCAAGCTGGTTTCTGGAGTGTGGCTACTCCAGCAGTACTCTATCTCTCCCGAAGCTCTCAAGAAAGGAAGTAAACTTCTTGACGAGTTTGTTCTCGAGTTCGAAAATCTCTACTATCAGCGCCAAGTTTCTCGCCTCCACTTTGTTTGCCACTCTGTTCATCTCCTCACTCATATTGGCCCAGAGACGGTTCGTGCAGGTCCATTAGCATGCTATGCGCAATGGACTATGGAAACTGCCATCGGGAACCTGGGTGGCGAAATCCGAAATGAACGTGACCCTTACGCTAATCTCATGCGACGGGGTATCATTCGTGCTCAAGCTAATGCAGTCAAGGCGCTTATCCCGGTACTCACTATTATTTCCACCTTAACTTGAACTTAGGTGGAACATCAGCAGGCTCGACACTCGCGCTCGTCAACACGTTCTCACCACCTGATCCCACCCTCCTAACAGAGTCAAGTGGAGCTGTATACCTCTGCAAGCGGCTCGAGCAACTCAAGGTTATTGACATCAAGGTGATCAAGTCCGTCGTGTCGATGTTTCCCGAACATCAAGTGACGGAAGATGGAAATATCATTGAGACTGGAATGTCCTCATTATTACGGCACCCTCATGTTGGCTTTGTAGACATAGATAGCGACGACTGGGAAAGCTAATCATTGATGTACTATTACGATCTGACCTAATACAAGTTCTCTTCTACCACTGTAGTATCTGGGTCAAATTCAGGTTCAATGCTGTCGCCAACTCTCTCCTGTATCTGCCGGTGATATGTTGGTTTTATTCTTGGTCCTGAAACGAAGAACAACTTACACTGGGCTCGTTTGCACGATAAATAAAAATCTTTCCTCCTGGCCGAACTACTGCACCCTTAATGCATTGTACATCCCCGGACTCGGGTGAACCGCTCCTGGTGTCGGAGGCTTTACTCAGGCTGTCGTTTGCCGCGTCATTCTTGTCTATCATGACGCCCTTGGCCCTTTTCCACATTGATTCTAGCTCGACTCTGGGGAACTATCATAAGCTTTGCTGGTAAACTGAATCTAAGTTGTTCTGGCTCTTACCGAAGGTCTTCAATCTCCTTCTCCATCTCCAAGAAAGTGGGATTCCGGGACTCTCGTAGAGTAGCTTCACATGCATGGCTCACAATGCGTAGAATGTCATCTTTTCGGTAGACTCGTGCCATTTCTTGTCGTCGGATTTGGGTTGAAGAGACGAAAAAGATCTTGCTTCCTCGTGTGAATTTTGGTCCTCTCACTATTGGGCAAAATATTGATGCCCTTTCTCGAGCTTTCCGTATACCCTATGGCCGACATCCGAATGTTTGAACAAGGAGGCGGCAACAATGACTCCTTGACTGGACTGCTCTTTGCAGATTCTGTAATTGGTGCCAACGGCATGCCAATGCTTGGCGATCTGGGCGACTCTCCAAATAGTCTTAGCTCTGGTCTCTTCACCGCTGGAAGCAACCTCACTACCCATGGCGCTCAAACCCTCCATTACCAGGCTATGGTAAGTGTCTAGCTGAATACTACGTTGTTGCATTTGTTGAAGGCTCATTTGGTAGGAAAATTTGCGCCGAGCGACCGGGGATCAACTGATCCTTGCCGGTAATAGCGCATATATGCAGGTTCGACTCAACTTCGAGCAGCAGAAAAATGTACTGGACCAAGCCATTGCTGGAAAACACGCTGCTGAGGTTGAGGCTGCCGAGTGGAAGGCAAAATATGCGACCCTTGAGTAAGATCTTTCGTTCACGACGCCGACCCTCCTTGATGCTAACTGTGAGAATCCGGGAAGTGCCGTACAACTCAGGGTACTGGGGAATTTCCGACAGCAAATGACCTCCCTCCTTCTCTCAGGAAGGAGGATTTTCCCTCCATTGACTTCTGGCGAAGTGCGGACTGGTCAAAACACAAGATCGAGAAGATGGGCAACACCAATGTTGACCTCGAAGGGAAATCGTACAAACACGGACATCCCTACCTTCAGCACAAGGATGGCACCGTGGTCTCTGACGACATAATGAGACTAGTGGGTCAGAAGTCGCGTCGACTTCTTCACGAGTTGAATGCCAAGTCCCTCCTGCCATTCAAATGGACTCATATCACGAAAGGCGCCGACTACTACTACTACACAGAAATGCTCAAGGTTGACGAATTCGAATTCTTTCGGTACTGCGAGAACAACTGGAAGCTCCAGCAGTATATCACCCTCATATACCCCTCTTTTAAGAGTAACCACCATCCTCAAGGCAAGAACGCAAAGAAGAAGCAGGTAGTGCAGAGTCCTCAAACCAGCACACCTGCTGGCTTGACCTCTGAGTCAAATGGCGCTGTTTCATTGATGCAGGCTAACAACACAACGGCTCCTGCACAGACACCATCAACCGCTTCAGATTCACCAACCTCTGCTAGCTCCGAGTCCGAGTCTGCATCTGTAAGTGAACTACATCATCCTTCACATTTCCTGGCTCACCCTGTCTTTTTTCTTCTCAGACGACGACAGCACAATCAACCGTGCCCGCCACCTCTCGCCCCCAATTTCGTGTTTGAGACCCCCTGTATGTTGCGCTTTGGCCAGCTATTGCTACAATGTGATCATAGCTCACTGTCCCGCTAGCAGTAAGAGCGACGACTCGGATTTGGATCCGTTTGAGGACAATCATGATAGACCCGAGTTCAGCAACCAACGGCGTAGGTTATGTCACACCTTCTCACTAATGAAGCTGATTGTTTTGCTGTAACTAGGTCCGCCACAACCTCGAACGCCTCCAGCAGCGTCAGCGACGACGACGGTGACGCCCACTGCACCCATCTCGGAGCTAGCCGGACCACCAGCAAACACATCAGCAGCGTTGTCAAGGAACACGTCTGGCGCATCTTCCTCTCAACCACCACCTGGACCTAACGCAGGGACTCCGGAAACTCAGGCCGCTGCAAATCCTGGCGAACCAACCTCATCTCCAGGGAGTGGCTCACCATCGTTGGCGCCAACACGTACAACACCTGGATCTGCAGCATCTGGATCTTCCACGGCAGCTTCTCAAACAAACTCTCAGAAGATCCGGAAGAGAGGACGACCGCCTGCAGCCAACAATGGAGGACAGCCTCCCTCTAAGAAGCCGAAGCTTGCAAAGGTTGGCCGGTTAAAAAATGAAGAGTAAGTTCACCTGAAATACTCGCACAATCTGCTCACGTTCATTTTCTACTAGGCACTTCTGCAACACCGCGTGGATCAAGGAGCACCCAGAAGGGTTGGAAGACGACTTCCAGGTATACTACAAAGGCCTCAGTGCAGAAGAACGCCAGGTATGCACTCTACCTATTGAGGACCGCACTGACAAGTTAACACAGCTTATAGCCATTCCGGGATCTTGCCAACGCTGCCGTTAGTCCCCTGCCCAGTTCGGCTGCATTTGTACTCACAAGCCTTCGCAGAAACCCAAACCACGGCTCGTTAGTTCCAGGGCTCGTGGTAACACATTCTTGTCTCTGTTCCTTCAAGTCCTCATTCGCTGACGAAATTCTAGGTGGCCCATGTCCGACTGAATGATGCAACCGACGTGTCAGTAAGTGCTTCACTATGCTTAGTCGTGTTGAAAGAGGATACTCAAGTTCCTGTGTCGTCAGATTCTTTCCATGGGCTTCAATCAATATCTCAACACTGCTGTAAGTTGTTCGTCACGTCTATGACTAGGTACTGAAGCCCACTTTCTCGACAGGTATCACTAGACCGCATTCGCATTCGCATCGCCTTTCACACCACCTCAATTATGGTGTCGCCAATACAGCCTCACTAACACTGGAACAACTTACGGCCAACCACTTGCATTCGACTTCGGTTTTGTTTTGACTTGCACGCATTAGAGGGGAGCATGGGATTGGGAATAGGACCAAGACGAGAGACTAATTAGGCCAGAAATCACTAGTTTTCACAAGATTTGTATTCTGTAATCAATTATAATCTGCTTTTGGTGTCTCTCAGAATCGTGTGGAATCTGCTCTTTTAGATCTGGGCTCGAAAATTATTCAAACAATAGTACAACATATGACACGATTATACACCAAAATTATCTATTATAACCTAGCAATATATTCTACAAGGGTGAAGTCTGATAGCATGAACAGGTCAGGAAGATCCAGTACCTGTGTCAGTCTGCCGAATTCCGCGACATCTGGCAGTACAACAACAACATGTACACGACGCTTTCATACATCATCCCAAAGCTTACGGGTATTTCCTTCGTTCGCTACATCAAGGAACACATCTCCAACCCGCTTGGCATGACCAACTCCACATAGTCTTACCAGCTAGCCAACTCCAATGGTCAGCGTGCTGACGGGATGGTTCATGAAGGACTGGGTGTCTATGTCGATCCTTTTGCAGGGAAGCCTAGAGCGGCACAATACTGGACCGCCACGGCTGGTGGTGAGGACGGCAGTGGTAGGTGTTTCCATTTCTCCGACTTCGAATTCTTATTGAATCTACTTCACAGCTCTTGCCAGTGCTGGTGGAGTTATCACAAGCGCTGTGGATATGGTCAGTCGATAATTTGCTTACACTGTGACGACGCTTACTCCTTGATTATGATAGGCCACCTGGCTTCGTACTCTTCTCTCAGAAGGGAAACATCCAGATACAGGCAAAACCGTGATCCCTTCCCTGAAAGTATTTTCACTAGGATTGTTACTGCTACAGCGTTCAGGAAGGAAAGCTGTCCTTATGTAGTTGCCGTCGGAGTTTCGGAGACAGATGCTAATCGAGCTTTAGGGAATGGCCTGAATATTCCTCCATTATCTACGGAGCTGCTCGGCTCCAAATTACCTACCGTGGCCATCGTAAGTCCCTTGACCCGTCCACTGGCATACGCAGATGCTAATATGATCTTTACAGTCATCATCGAGCACGGCGGCTTCATCCGGGTTATGTTTTCAGAGTTACAAGACATGCGGCTTCGCCGTCTCGGTCCCCAAAGGCTTCGGGTTTTGGCAGGAACGACACCTCTGACAATAAATAGTCTCCAGACAGAAATTCACAACGGCTTCCATCTATATGAGCGACGTCCCAATCAAGTCCCATTTCTAAGTTTCATGGCTATATGGCTGGCGAATTACACAATTACATTACGGTGGAAGGAGAAATCAGCTACATCGGTTCTGCAGTTGTAAACCTTCCCAGGCATTTCTGGACGAAAATGTCAGGAAAACACGCTGTACCGCGACCTAGAGCGGAACTTCTCTCATATGACACTATCTCCTTTATTATCTTATCTCATTATATATTTCGTATCGTACCGTACTGTACTTACCTCAGCTTTGTGCTTGTCTATATACCACCCTAATCCACCTCCTTCCGACTCACTCTTGCAGTGGCGCTGATAGAAAGAGAGAAATTACATTAGGACACTTAATCTCCGCCATGTGTACTTTGGTGTGTACTCAAGCCTGATAGATAATAACCGGGTCTTGTTAATCGAAGAAATGTGTCTATTCAACACCACGGAAATCTCGACGCCCCTACACTGTCAATGGATCCCATTCTGTCCAGACCCGCTGACTCTATTCTTTTCCACCCTCCAGAGATTGCTCATTGGTGCATTTGATCCAATTCGCAGAAAATATCTCTGGTTACCTTGCAACTTGACCCACAAATTGACGTACAGGTTTGAGAACCAAAGAGATGATGAATTACAGGGTACAGATACTATAAGTTTACACTCGGTTACCCCTTCAATGCTAATTTACAACTCTGGCAAATGGTAATTAGGTAGCCACCGCGAAATAATCGGAATGGACTGATAAATAACTATTTCTTGGCGTGCACGCCCCCAGCTCAAAGATCTGAATTATATACCTAGTCCCATGGGCAGCATCTAAGGCGCTCTATTAGGTGACCTTTGAATATGAATGCAGTCGCCACGCTGGCACCCGGCCCAAAGCATAGTCTGTCTGTTGATTTTTGGTCAGTTGTGCGTTGTGCTGGTTTGATTGATTAAGACATACCAATGATTGCGAAGTCCGTCAGAATACTTGCCCGCAAAGTTGTGCAAATGTCTCCAACGGCTTTGATTCAGCGTTCGCCCTATGTTTATCCTTGTTATCTTGAAGAAAAGTGAAACTGTGTTTCACGCACGAAGTTAAGGAAATCGAGGGGCGGTCACCAGAGGTGCTCAAGAACTACATCGTCTTTAATGTTACACGGTCATGCCTGCATGAACTTTATGTATCTGGATGTTGGTGGCACCAGATTCCATGTGATAGATGTAGCTAAAATCCTCGACAATCAGGCCAACAACATTGAGTGTGGAGACTGCAACATACCGGTGTCTATCACCTAATGGGGGGATATAACTCGACCTTCGAGTCAAATTCTGCGCCATGGTGATAGCTCCTTGCAATTCGAAGTGTCTGGGGGAATGGAATGCTTGTTTGAAAAGGTTGCTACATCTGCAGGATTAATTATCTGCTGTCAGGAAAAATCATCGATGAAGCTTGAATGTAAGCACCTACCTGCATTATTCACATCGTTCTTCCCGTGCACATAGTCTCAAGTCCGCAAGAACATTGAAAGAGCAGGCGTTGCTTTGGTGGTGGTGGTGGTGGCCATAAAAGAAGTTTGCAACGTTGCCAATCAGGTGGCACGACACTGGGAGATGGCGCCCCACAGCGCTTGATCAAATGGGGAATCATCACGTGGGTGGTCGGACTGTGAGGTCAGGTGTATGCTTATATTATTCAGATTTTTGAGTTGCCTATACACGACCAGGTGTCAACCAATGCGAGTCGATCCAAAATCTACTATATGCACACTTTTCTCCTCTCATCGTCTACCATCGACTGACTCGATTTCGGCAGATTTCGCGCGATTCCAGCATCATCACTCTTCACTGGGGATCAATGATGACCATTTGTCGAGATGCCCAACGCATCCGAGGGGGAAAGTGCGTCTCTTGTACCTGATTGCTGACAAAGTTCTGATCGAAGTGACGGATGATCAGGCTAACACAGGATGCAACGGGCGAGATGGATGATAAAAATTTGCGGGACAGGGGAAGTTACATTCGAAATCGCGAGTATTCAGTATTAATATGTCCAAAAAACCATATGCACACTGTTTTGTGCTCTTGGACCAAAGGAGATGTCATAATGTACAGAAAAGCGTGAGGAGAGTGAGAAGAATAAGAGAAGAAGTATAACATACGCATAAAGAACGACTTCGACCAGAAATAGTAGCAAAATTACATTTTGTTTATCTCGATGGTCCTGAACTCTGTCCTTCAAATAATAACGTGAGGCTTGCGCAAATGGAACGAGATTATTGGCCATCCAGATGCGCAGGCGATGAGTTTGATAAGAATTGCGAGTCTTGGAGCGAATGCCGAGAGAGCTAAAATCATGGTAGTGGAATCTTGAGTAACCAGTGGTTCTTCTTCATCAGCACATTTCCGTGTGCCCAGAGTCCCTGCTACGCCTGCACGGGAACAGCTTGTGACCCCAGAAGGGCTACACAAGGAATCCCTCCCCTAGAAGCGACATTACGTGCTTGGGATCAATCCTTCGCTTGATCTGCCTCATCCTCTCCAAGCTCTGCCCAAATACAAGTGCCAAGGCGGTCCCAGGGATCGCATAATTCGGATACTTCACATCGCTCCACCTTCCCTGACCTTCCCTCACCACTACACTCTGTAATTCCTTACCCGCTTTCTCAATAGCCGCATGAAAGTACTCATAATCCGCTGCATCTGTGTAGTCGAACCAGAAGGGGGATGGCGTGACGGGGTTCGATTGAGAGTGAGGATACGCAGCGGGAAAGGTTGAATGTGCGAAATGATTATGGAGCGGCTCTGCAAACCAGATCGTATTTCCAACGGATCGGTTCGAGGCCATAGCGGCGGCATGAGCGGCCTCTACAATCGATCGGCCGGCTTGTAAGATTGGCATCGTGTAATGAAGGATTGGGACACCGTTGAGCAGGCAGCCGACGCCACTTTGTCATATGATGTCAGTTATCAAAGTCGATTGAATATAATGCGGGCAGGGGACATACGGAGGCAGAGCACCCTCTTTGATGAATTGACTGTGTCTCGTGATCTTCGCTGTGTCGACCACTGCGGGGATAGATATGAATTTTTGGAAAGGTGCTGGCGCTGGATTCGGCGCGTCGTAAAAGAAGAAGATTAACCATGCAGGCTGTAGAAGGAGTAATATGTCAGCATTCGCACTAAACCACAGTTACCGAGTTGAATGCACTCACCCCGTCAGGTGTGATAGCGTAACCCGCATTTATCTGAGCTTTCTCATCTTTGTTGTTGATGCTAAAGTCTTCAAGGGCCTTCATTACTTCATCACTATGGTCCACAGTGAACGTCCTGCTGCCGGCCTAAACACGAGATCGTTGGTGAACGGTCAATAATAAATTAGGTCATGACGAGAATTTCTTTGACGTACCCAAACGACCCCTGTTGGCCAAGTCTTCACGGTAACACTTGTGATGATCCCAAAGTTGTTTAGCCCACCACAAAGTCCGAAGAATAAATCGGGCTGATCTCTCTCAGTTACGTCGACATATGTCCCGTTTGGTAAGACAAGATCAAATGCAACGACATTGTCGATTCCCAAGCCGTGCTGGTTGGTATACCATGAGTAGCCCCCTCCATAGATAAACCCCATTCCTATATTTGTCAGTCCCTTCAGTTCTACGAACAGAACTCTCATAGGTATCTCACCAACGCCCTCAATCCTCGAGCCCACCACGGTTCTATTATACGGGTCCAGCTTGTCGTAAATTTGATCGAAGGTCCAACCAGAGCCCAGTTTCACGGTTTGAGCTTGTGCGTCATAGTTGAAGTCGAGGAAATTGTGTAGAGAGATCTGAACGCCAAGGGTTGACGAAAAGCCTGGATTCATGATGTGTCCCCCGGATTTGATCTAATTGATGAGCGGCGGTTAGATGGGACATCCAAAGGTTGAGGGCGAAGGAAAGGAGAGTACATACTGCAAACGGCGAGCGAATGTCATCCCTTCCGACAATTTTTATCTATAAACAGAGGTGGAAACTTAGTTTGCTGCCAAATCTTGCGAGCCGCGCAACTGGATTCCTAGCATTCTTACTGCAGTCTGAACTTCGGCAATAGTTGTTGGGGCTACCCCGCAAGTTGAGTTCTGGGAAGACACCGATTCATAGTGCTGGATGGTAACTCGATATTCGGAAGTATCTTGTCCCAAATGTCAAATCTATTCGGTATGACTTCAATGTTCAGAAAAGCTCTGACCTGGAAAATGCACAACAGAAGGAAGTTGCTGATGAAGTTCCCGGCATGCCTTTGCAGCATTTCGACCGGTAGGTGTACCATTGACACATGCTTGAATGAAAGAGAGTAGAATAACCAGTAAGGTAGGTAACAGCAAAAGTGGCTTCGAGAGGAAAACCATTGGCGGCATAGATAACAACGACACAACGACACCTTTCTGGTCTATATAGTGCGTGCGTGTGTATAAACCGCACAAGGTCCCTCAACAGGAATGGCGGGTTCCATGGTCGCGTCTTTCATTACGAACGCACCGTGGGCGTCACCAACTCTAGAGGCGCTGTGACGTGAGACCATCGATCTCATTTACTCGCTCTCCGTTTGTGCAAGGCTGTGATTTCCTCCATATAGCTTTCTAGAACAACTGAAAAACGAGGCTACTGCTTATCTCCGAAATCTGACGATGACTTATACGTCAAGACTTGGGGATAAATCTCAATCTATACTACAAACATGTTGTCTCAAAGAAGAGAACTCAAAACAGCATATAAAAATGACCATATTCCCTTCTATCTTAACTACTACAAAGAAGAGAATCCAAATCTGACCCGTCAACGTAATCCAGCGTGCATTTCCTGCTGCATGCCGACCAGAACTTCTCTCCTACCCCTACCAACGGGATGAATTGAACCACTCAAAGCGTTGATTCTTGATGACACCAACAACGGCTGGATGCGCTAAGTTGACGAACATTGAGTACTCGTCGGTGTTTTACTCCAGGGTGGGAGGTCGGTCGTCTCGAACTCCGTCACATGTTTGTGTACTCCGGATATTCGAAGGTGATGGTGAGGATGGCGGTGGATAGGTCGTTGCTGGTGGGTGGATGGATGCTGAACCTTGAACATCAAAGCGATTGGGAAATGAATTTGGGTGCTCAAGCGCTCGAAGCAGGCTCAACGTCAACTTTTCATTGTCAATTTCAACCTCAAGGCACATACGTCAGGATTGTGGCAGTGCAGCTTACTTCGGCTCTTTCTCGTTTGCCGAGAATACGGTGTGGCTTTCGGCTTGGCGCTGATAACGCTCGCAATTGTCAAATTTCCGACGTACACCTGCCTTCACTCTCAACCTTACCGTACTCCTGAGGGATCGTCCTTCGTCGTGAATCCCATCGAGGTCCCTATCTAGTGTGGAACCCTGCTCAGTCGTCATGGACGTCCAAGCTGACACCAGTCCCAAACGTATCCTACACCACACCAGAATCGCCTCATACCTTCCGGTTCCATGTGTCACCTCCCTCAGGCGTCCGTTTACCGCTGTCTGCACCCCCTACTCATTGAGTCCCATTGCTAGCCCCTCACCCGTGGGTGTCGCCCTACCTACTCGTTGCCATCTCTGTTCCCCCAGCCCTTCCACTCAAATGTGGGCATGGTTGTATCACATGACCCTCTCCTGGCAGCGACGTTCTCCTCCCTACTCCACAAGCTCTCTCAATGAAATCTAAGGCTCACGCTCCCGATATTTACTGTGCTATCCGGTGCTTAAAGGGAGCTCTGACGTCTCCTCGACATCATCATCGATAGGTGATAATACATCTCTCAGACCGCATCCCTTGACGGCGGCCACTGCCTCTCGTCAATCCTGGATTTCATTTTCCCCCTGTTCTCGTCACGTTTCCTCTCAACCCTCCACTATCGGCTTCATTCTGTGCATGTTACATACTGTCATTCCACTGCATGCCCGTCCCAAAGATAGGTATCACGCCTCGGGTTGAACGACGCCAGTGCTCCGGCTGGAAGGCGGACTAGTGGTTATAAATCAAATGCACCAGCTCCCAACATGTCATAAAGTCGTTGCAAAGGTTCGGCGTCGAACCTGACATCCCAGTCCACCCTCGAACATCCGGAGAGACCTGAGCAACGACGTCAACGAAGGGAGTAGATTCTGGATCTCGGAGTCGCGACTCAAACGGCATTCAATCGCCAGGTCTTGCCATTCCAGCACGTCCATTGCCGCCAGTGGCGCCCTCGTTACCCTCAATTGGAGCAGGATCGTCGCCACGACTCGATGCTCTTCCTTCTTGGCTTTGGCGATACTTTTCCTTGCTTCGTTTGTCCAAATAGCTCGCCGCACTGGAGGAAGACTGGTATCATCTCAATCACGAACGTGAATGTGAGTCAGCAATTATTTTTATTCATCAGCATCATATGATAACAATTTCCAGAAATTGTCTACTTCTACAAGGCGGGACTGGGAACAGACTGTCTGCCCGTTCTCTTCACGGGCAGCGTGCACCAGCCTGGGTGACGAAAAGATTGGGAGAAATTGAACAGTATATTGCTATCTCGGGGAGTTCCTGCCGTTCCAACACGTCCATCGTCACTCGTGGTATCCTTGTTAATCTTCCGCCCAGGTTTACCCGATTTGGTGCACGGCCTAAACGAGTGGGGGTTGCTTATGTGAGCCTAAGTTTACTCTCCTCTTCCTCTCTTCATCGGATGTGTATCACGGATAGCCGCTTTACTGCCTTTTGTTGGGAATGAGATGGAACGACGCCGGTTATGATTCCATTCGTACCAACCAAGCCACGACTTCGGGTCCAGTATGTTCACCCTGGCCGACCATATACACAGTTCCAGCAAGACCATCGGTTTCTCCTAACTCAGCCCTGCGTTCTCCCTCGTCGTGACCTGTGACAGTACAACGGATATCGGAGCATCCTCCCAAGATGACGCCGCCAATACAATACTTTATTGCACCTTCATCCTCCTAAGCTCAAGCGAGATTGCTATGCATCGTAAACCTCTCTGTTGGCGGCGTCGACTCACCCAAATACCACCAACCCTTTCTCACCACCCTTCGCGTCTTCATCCTCCCGAGTTTTGGCGGCCACGACCCTCTCCCTCTCTTGGCCTCGCAACGTTAAATGCCTGCGATTGTGACCACAGCCGGTTATTTATGCTGCAGGTGTACAGCTCGCTGCTCTACACGTTCCTTATACTGGTTCTCAGCCCCCTGGAATGACTTCGACCCTGTCAATACTGCTACAGGAAGTTGAAGCTGGACAACCACGCTATGCATCATATGCAATGTCACTCGTTCCACACCGACCCCGGCCTTTATGGTCACCCATCCCAATTCTTATTCTCTCTCAACGTGCACGGGCTCATCCGACATTGGACTTCATCCGCCGTCATGGATATTGTGGAAACCGCCATATTCGTCCGACATCAGTGTCTGGTGGGATCTCAGCAAGATCTCTACGTCGAGGTCAACTAGGAATGCGGAAATGTGAATGGAGGTGTTGGAGGAGGTGTCGATGTAGGGGGAGAAGGAGTGAAGAGTGCGAAGATGGGAGTTGCGAGAGGAAGAGGGAGAGAAGTAGCAGAACAGGCGAATGTTGTTCTCCAACGAGGAGCCGTGACGAGTCTTTGAAGTCACTTTTGCCACTCTCTCGCTCGATGGCCGCCTCCTGACAACGCCTTTCGGTATCAACGCCTCTCCATCTACTCCTTCCTACCGCCTCCCTCCTCTGCCAGTAAATGTTCTAGGCTGTAGCCGTTTCTGGCACCCAACCCCATCTCGGGGGTTGAGGATCAAACCACATTTCGCTCCTGAAATTCAACCACGCTAGCGATCCGTGCACCTTTTTTGCCCCGTTTATTTTTTGAGGCTTGGTGGGCGTACCCGCACTCGTTCAGGATCAAATGTACCGGCTCCTGTCCCATTGAGTCGTCATCGGCATGAATATCAGTAGACGTGCATGCCCTACTATCCTACGCCTAGACCGTCCAGAGACCCTTGGGCAACGACGTCGGTGACGGGTGTACGTTCGTAATCTTGGGTTTGAGGGTATTCGAATATTCAAATACAGGAGGGGAGGAGGAGGGCAATGCCTAGCCTACTATTCTCGCATTGTGGGCACCGATTATAATACGGAACTATTTCGAAAGCCAATATATGTTTGTACGTAGAACTTTGTACAATTGCTTCTTTTCAGAATCTCGCTTCACTCCTTTGCTCCTCACCAAAACCAAACTCAACCAACCCCATCTCCCCGACCCGCCAGAGCTTGACGAACTGTAACCCAGCCTCCTCACCCAGCTTCACAAACGCCTCCAGTCGGCGTTGCTTGGCATTAAAGATCGTCATCACGCTCATGTCCAGATTGTACTGCCTGATCGCCCCAACGCCAAAGTTTGGTAAAAGAGGTTCGGGAGCTTGAGAGAGAGAGGACGTGCTGGTACTGGAAGAGCCAACTGCGGGTGCAATCACGTATTCATCTGTAATTCAGAATGGGTCTGAGTTGAGCTGATGGTCGCTTGAGGTGAGAGGGGCGTACGGATAAGTACTCGACTCGTGGGTTTCATGGCTGCTTTGACGTTCTTGAGTATTGCAACGCATTCTTTGTCTTGCCAGTTTAATCTGCGTTGCCGATCGTCAGTATCAAGAGTAAAACTAAGTCGCGAAAAGGGAACTCACATAATATTTTTGAGCTTAGGATGCATAAGCAAGGCCAGTCAGTTCCATCATCACGAAGTAGGTGAAGAAACCCCACGAAATAGATATCACACCCCACAATCGGCGGCTCTATCAGGAAATACATTGCCTTGAATTCAAACTGACCCTCCTTTTGAATTGCCTCTGGGCACATACGAGGCCATACATCTTCCTGCGCCTGCTTAATCCTCTGCGAAGTGTCTTGAAGTTTAAGAACGAGGTGCGGGTACTTTTTAGCCAGTTGCATAGTTATCGCACCGATACCACCACCAACGTCGCATACGGAGGCTCCAGTCGGGAGCTCACCCCAGGGAAAGTCTGTTCACAAAAAGTTCAGTTCCTGTAGAGACGATAGGGTATTAGGAAGAGATACCGACCAGAAATAACTGCCCCCGCTTCAATTGACTCTCCCCATGCAATCATGGCAACGCCGAATCGGGCGCCCTCCATTGCGCCAGCTGGGCTTTCGTACCAATCGTACATCCCGAGATCGATGCCCAGAGAACAACTGAGTAAAGAGTGGTTCGGTTCTCTTGATGGACCCCAGATTGGATCAGCCAGAACATCGGCCAGGTGAAGGTTGCTTTACGAGATTCCTCGAGACTGTGGAGTGAGATGGTCTTGGGGAGATCATTGACGAGATAGGAGAGGAAACTTACATGTGCAATGCTGCACTGCTCATTGGGTCCTTTGAGTGAAGCAACATGCTCAGACGGTTGTTTGCGAAGATATCTTCGTCGACTAGGAGGGTTGCCGTTAACGGACAGTGAGGCGAGGAACTGACAGCACTGACATTCACGGTAAATATGCTTCGACACCAACAACCTCAACACCCTCCCCAGCTTCTCTTGGGCAAGACCTGACCGTTCGGCTATCTCTGAGATATGAACTCCTTTCGACCCTCCCTCGTCCGGGGTATCCGTAATCTTGAAACGGTAACGGTGTGAAGAGCAGAAGACTCGAACGTCTAATTAATGGGACCTCCGTCAGCCGCGAGAAGGTTACATCACAACTTTGAGAGACCTACGAGCATAAATTTCTGCGAAACATTGTTAGGCCCATGACAAGGAACCATGATAATCATAGGTGACTTACATTGATCAACGTATGCTGAGGCCTCGCCACGCTAGTGACCAACTGCGCGCAGGCACCCTCGAGGATCTGGAGCGCGTTTCTCAGATCTGGATGGGTTATCTGTTTATCGAGTGGGTGAGGATCAGTGTCATCCAAGCACGGGACGTATGGTTGCGCAGGTTAGAACTGATTATAGAGTTTTTCGATAGATTGAGCAGCTGTGGTTATGAGTGAAACAAGAGCAGGAATTTGTGCATCCTTCGGCGGAGTAGTCGAAGACATCATGGAAAAGAATACGGGTTTTCAGGTAGATCCAGAGAAGTCATTCTATTTATTGATAGTTGGCACTAAGGTTATGATATTGGGGAAGAGTGGTACCGACTGGCTGGTTATCTCTCAGTGTACCTCCTGACTAGTTCCGGCGGTCGATCGGCTGGCTATGGCTGTTCCATTTCTCCACGAGTCCCTTCCGACCAGCCATTACTGACACTGAACATCTTGGAATCATCGATTAAGCCCGGCATGAAGGCGGAGGTAGGCGCCATCGCAGAGCGCTCATATCGGACCAAGCAATCAGAACATGAAGCCAGGGGTGGGGATATGTCACCATGGAGAATACGGATTAGTTTTCGAATAACAAACGAAAGCCCGGGAAGGTTGACTGCAGTTTGGTACATCCAGCGGGTATTTCCAGCATGCTTTAGAATCCACGAAGGAGACGATCCCAACCTTTTTATGGTTGAATCCGTGGCAAAACCGACGGATCCTCGTTAATCGGCGATTTCCGAGCTGCGATACGACCTTACTTGTCCAGAGAATCTTCCTTTGGGACGTCCCATGACGCCTTAAACCGGTGTACGATGCTGCGCGATAATCAGGCCCTTTCGTTCGTACGGGTGCATCTTTCGGCGATTCGACAATGTGTTTGGGTCAAGCACTCCTTCGATTATCAGGAGTATAACTAGTCAGCGTGACTCCTTTCTATGCTGTTGAGGATGCCGCTCTTCAACGAGGAGCCATGAAGAACCTGGGCAGTCCCCCTCCCATTTCACCGCTCCCTTCCTCAATGAACACCTCCCGACAGCACCTCCCCCAATTTCAACGTCTCTCCCTCTAATTGCACCTATCCGGTTCCTCCCTCTGCCTGTGTATGTCCCGGGCTGCAGCCGTTTCTGGGACCCATTTCCCATTCCCGTCTCAAAGTCGAACATCATAACACTTTTTTCTCCTGGAATTCAACCACGCCAGTCACCCGTGTACCTTTTTTCCCCGTTTGTTTGTTGAAGTTTGATGGATGTACATGTACTGGTTCTGGACCAGTAGTTCACCAGCTCCCTCCCTATCGAGTCGTCGTCAGCATGAAATATTTGTGCACGCACCTACGCTCCTATCCTACATCTAGGCCTTCCGGAGACACCTGCGCAACGGCGTTGGTGACTGGTGTCCGTTCCTGATCTTGGAATTGGGGATATTTCTGGATATTTGGATACGGGAGGGGAGGGAGAGCTGGACCCGGAGTTGACCAAGATAATTTCGATTTCAGGAGTTGCGACAATCAATAGTTGGATCCTGTTTCGTTCTGTCTTTGGGCATTGTTGAGACTAGAGTAGACGTATCGCCACAATCTGCCTGATTCTTGTCGGAAGGCAGTGCCTAGCTTACCCTCTCGCACAACTAGCACAGTGCATAATATGGGATCATCTGAAAGCCAATAACATTTGTAACTAGCGCTTTGTGCAGCTGCTTCGTCTAAGAAAATCACGAAATTTCCTTTACTCCTCGCCAAAACCAAACTCAACTAAACCCTCCACAACGTTGACACGGCACTGCCGTATATACATCTAAAATTTCGCATTCCTGTGTATTTTATATGTATTACATTCCACCCTAATGAATATTATTGGACAAACGAAGCCTGGAAGTGAGCTCCGAACTGTCCAGGATCAGCACGAGTTATCTCGATGCCTGACGAAACAAGGAGATGAATTCCTTATGCACGGTGTTAAGGTCCGCTTCATCCGGAGAAGCTTCGGCATTGATTGCCTGCGATTCCATATGGGCAACGGATTTATCGGAGACATGAAATGATGGTACTTCACCTTGCCGGCCCGGCATAGAGGGAAGATCATCTGGAGACCCCGTCCTCGAAATGTGTATTGCGCCATAAAATACACGTGAACTTGCAATTGTACCGGCTTAGATATGCCAAGGAAAAGCTATTCTTAGTTTCTCTGAGTCATGCTATGTCTCCAACCAATCAGGATCCTCGTCTCGATAGGCACCAGCGCGGTCCATCAATCTCCGAGGTTTCTCTCCATTTCTCAAGTATTGGGCCTCACAACAGGTTTTCATACTCATGATGAATGTTTTACCGGAGCATTCACATGAAAGAACCCACCTGTCGACTTCCAGAATATTCTATTTATTTCCTATTGTAGACACAACCATTTTGTATAAGTACTGTAGCATGAGCGGGAGAATCCCCCAAGTAATCGAGAGACCGAATTCGAGCATTACCTGTGTTGTGACTGCTTTAGATTCCTATTTGCGAGCGCTTCGACCAAAGAAACTGCGGGTTCTAAGGTCATTTGAGTTATATTGAAGGATTTCACTTGCGTGCGCGCGAGTTTATTTGATTTTGAACTACCTACTACATTTCACGGCTATACTACGCTCGTGCTAAGTGTATCTACGGTGTCTATTGGTTCATATAAGCCCCAACGAACTCGTGTTGTGTGTGGTTTGAGTGTTAGTGTTGTGTGGATAGAGTTTTCTCTTTCACGCACCTTTAGCTTCATTTCACGCGCTTCGCATCAACGTAACGAAATTCCACCCAGCCCCCTCACCCGATTTCACAACCACATCCAGTCGGCTCTGCTTCGCCCCAACGCCGATGTTAAGGTAGATGGGTTCGGAAATTTGGGAATTCAACGACGTGCTGGTGCTGGAAGAGCCAACGGCTGGTGCAATCGTGTATTTATCTACATTTGTGAAGGGAAGTGGTACGGGTTGAGATACGACATTGTATTCAGTGAGGGAGACGTACGCATGAGTACTGTGCCCGTGGGCTTCATAGATGGTGTAGGCAGCCGTAGTAGAAAAGAACTCGGAAGCCAAGTTTGAAATTTGAGATTCGGCCGACGCCGACACGACTTGAACATCAGAATGTAGTCATACTCTGGCTTTGTTGAGTTATTAATCCCGTGCAGGCGGAAGATACAGACGTAGGCGGAGGGATTTGCAAGATTTCGTCACATTAATTGGTAATTACATGAGATTTTTCTTTAATTGCTTGTACGTTCAACTGTGATCACAGCTTCAATCCGAGATTGATATGAACCCCCTTAACTTGAGTATACCTATCCGAGCGATCAGCGATTAACTCGACCTCTTCATGCCAGACCACCTACGTTTCAAGAGCGTACTCTCCATGCTCACGCCCATTGCCAGACTGTTTATAACCGCCGAAAGGAACCGCGTTATCAGTCCAGATGGTACAGTTAACCTAATGTCTCCCAGTAAGTTCAAAAAACAGGAAAAATACTGGCTTGACGTCTTACCCAGGCGGTGCCGGCTTCGATGGCATGAGCCATTCTGATAGCGCGGCTGGAGTTCTCCGTGAAGATGTGACATGCTAATCCGTACACAGTATCGTTGGCGGATTCAATGACCTCTATATTATACGCATGAGATCTGTTCTTGAAATAAACCAGAATTCGAACCTTCTTCGGTCTTGAACTTGAATATAGCAGCAACCGGGCCAAAGATCTCTTCTTTGGCAATCTTCATATCGGGAGTGACATCTGTGAAGACCGTAGGCTGAATGAAGTAGCCAGCATCTCCGAGTCGTTCTCCGCCAATGGCTAGTTTAGCTCCGTCTTCCTTTCCGGAACTGATGTAGTCCATGACACGCTGTTTCCGGAGTTAAATCATGCGAGGAGATGAAAAGAAATGTCACCCACGTCGTATTGGGTCTGAGAAACCTGAGGTCCGTGTTGAGTGTTCGAATCGAAGGGATCACCAGCTGCTCCTGCCGCAGCCTTTGCGACTTGTGAGAAGCGGCTCACAAAGGCATCATAGATGCCTTCCTGGACGAAAATTCGTGAGCCAGCAACACATGCCTGGCCTGATCGTGCTGTCAGTCAGAGCCTGTAATTATCATATTGAGAAAACCTTGCATACCCGCGTTGGCACTGATTCCTTTTTGTCAGGATAAGTTAGACACAGTGAGTTGAGGGGAGCTTACAAGATTCCTCGAGCGGCCCATTTGGTAGCTTGATCAATATCGGCGTCGTCGAAGATAATAGCGGGTGATTTTCCGCCCAGTTCAAGGCTGACATCCTTCAAGTTTGAATCGGCGGCGGTCTTCAAGATTCTGCGTCCGATGAGAGTACTGCCTGTGAAGGTAATCTTGTCGATCTTCATGTGCCCGGCGATTGCTTGCCCGACAGTGTTGCCTGAAGCCAGGGATTATGTCGAGGGTTATCAGGATGATGAATGAGGCCATACCGTAACCGTTAATGACGTTGACGACACCAGGTGGAACACCAGCCTCATTCAAAAAATCACATAGACGGAGGGCAGTCAAAGGTGTGACTTCGGAAGGCTGATACCGCGTCAACTGCACAGGCGCCGTCCTCAGTACGAAGAACAACTCACCTTCAAAATGACCACGTTCCCAGTGGCGAGAGCAGGCGCGAGTTTCGTCATAGCAAACATCTGTAGGTTTCTTTCAGTACAGTTCCAACAAATATGAACGTAAAGCTCATACCAGAGGGAAGTTCCATGGAATTATTGCCCCCTAACGAGGAGTGAGTGTTGGTCGCGGCAAGGGGCTGAACGAACATACCACAACACCATAGGGTTCATGACGACTGTATGCGAATTTGGCCTCGGTGGTCTGCCAAAGGACGATCGTCAGCTCACCATGAAGTCGGAAAGTCAGGAGGCTTGGACTGACCTCCATCGTTTTTCCGTGGACCTTGTCGGCCCATCCAGCATAGTAGCGGGTCATTGTAATAGCGGTGGTGATATCAACCGTCTTGGCGAAGGCGAAGTTCTTGCCTACGGAACTTGAGCTCACCTGATGAGGGGACTCTATCGTTCACGAGTGCTTACCGACGTTCAAGGTTTCAAGAGCAGCCAGTTCATCAGCATGTTGCTCAAGGAGATCTGCCAATTTATACAAGATCTTCCCTCGCTCTGCGCCGGGTACTTTGAGTCCCCACGAGGTTTTGTACGCCTTTCAATGAAGTTGAAGTGAGATTAGGCCAGTCAGAGAAAGAAGTCACCTACTTTGCGCGCGGCTTCAACTGCGTTGTCAACGTCTTTCGAGGAACCAGCGAGGACGCTTGTTATCTTGGATCCGTCGGCTAACAGACAATGATGAGATGTTCATAGTAGTGAATATTGTCGGCGAAGATCTTACCTGGGTTGATGACGCTACAGGACCAATTGCGTGAATAACATATGAATAATAGATGGAAAGATTGTATCTTACTCAATCTCAGAACGCTCGACGGGATCAACCCACTGTCCTCCAATGAATAGACTGAGCTCATGGTCAGCTGGCGTTCATGATAACAAAGCACGAAACTGACCCAGTGTTGAAAGTAGATTTGCCCCTGAAGACAGGAGTATCGAAGTTGTAGGTGAAGGTGGAAGACATAGCGAAGAAAATGTTTGAGGTGATGATGAGATTAGAGCAATGTGCATGTAGGCTTTTTAAACCCTAACGAATCCTCTGAGGATGATGCGAATTAGGATGTAATAATCGGTTGCGGTGGTCGAATGATGGATGATCAGTAAGCCTGAGGGCTTCGAGTGGACTCTGCTTACTTCAAATATCCTCGTCGGGCAGAGAGCCGAACCGACATGGCCGCAATCACTGCTCGTGGTCGATATGAGATGATTTGCAGGAGAGAAAATCTGTTGGATTTGTGCGATCCGTTAGCCATTCAAAATGATTATATTAGTCACATATGCGCCGTTGCATTCGCACCGCAGGATCCGAGCTCCATAAGACGCTGCGAGGCCCAAGTTCTCGTGGATTTGCTCTGGAAGAATACTGATGAGGAAGAATTGCAAGGTGGTGCGGTATTCGGTCCCATGGGGATGAAATCGTACATGGCACAAATTAATTGGCAGATATTGGACTTTCTATAAGTGATTTAAAGCCTTTGAACAAATCATAATCGGTCGATTGAGTCCCAAAGTTCGAAATTGAATACCGTGACTGCGGTCAAGAACGTGGCGACTCCTGGAAGCATACAGGTGGAAACGCGCTAATCCAGCAGGGGCCTTGATCACCACTGGTTGATAACTTCCGAAGGGCGCGGAGAAGGGTCTTCGCGCCCTTCGGGCGCGCTCTCCCTCCAGTTAGCCAATCGGCCTCTGCCTCGACTAATGCCGGCATCAAGCCAGTTTGGGGAACTCATCACCGTGGCCCCAGTGAAGATCACCGTATTGCCTTCTCAAGTTTCAACCAATCCGACTCCCTCCATATGGATGGATTCTCCCGGCGGCGATACCCAGACCGACTGAGCCAACCGCCAACAAACACCTCGTCCTATCTAAGATAGACCTCGGAATTCCACATTTGGGATGGCCCCTCGTACAGAAGCTTCTGCAAACGCACTACACTCCTTGATAAGGTCAAGCATGAAGGTGCGAGAATTTGTGCATCGTAATAGATGTCCAATGATAACGGTGCCAATGCTTCACCGAAACAGATGAGATCACTTTAAAAGAACTCTCGGATAAGAACAATCGATTTGGGAATGTAACGGCATGAATGCGGAGGAACTAGGGAATCAAAACGTGAAGCCAGTTGGAGCTCATACGTCATCGTAGAGAATACAGAGCATTCCGCCAAGGTAAACTAACAAAGGAGAGCCGGGAAGGAGGTTGGCGGGTGATTGGGATATCCAGCGGATGCGTTCAACATGCCTTAGAATCCGTGAAGGACCAGAAACAAGGAGACGAACCCTTTATGGTTGAGTTCGGGGCAAAATCGACGGATCATCGCAGATCGGCGCTGCCTGAGTTGCGATACCACCTTACTTGTCTGGAGAATTTTCCTTTGAGACGCCCCATGACGCCTTGAAACGGTGTACGGTGTGGCGCGGTATAGTTGGGATCTATCACACCACCATCATCTCGCGGGGAGTTCTCGACATTGTGATTTGTTCAAGCTCTCTTTCAATTATCGGGAGTATGACTAGCCAGCGTGACTCCTTTCTATGGTGTTGAGGATACTGAGCGATTGGGCTTCCGGATAGATCGACTGGATGCTTATGAACAGCGATATGAGGGCAGGGTATAATCCCTAATACGCTCGTAAGAAACACGTTGAAGCTGAAGGTGAACAACTACGGAACTTACAGAAACCAAACTAAAAATGGTCTGGAACACGTAATTGAGCGTCTTCGTTCGCTCTCTGTCGGGCTTGAATGCATTCCAGGTCATAATAATAATGTATGCAACCTGCAATATCAGGTTTAGTGAGTAGGGCGTCCATTCATAAATACTTCCAGACGTACCTGAATAACGCAGTAAATCGAACCGGACTCTATCAATAGCACGAGGACCTTCTGTGACCGCGACCTCTTCAGCTTCCTCAGTCCCAGATCGACCCGTATAAATTTCCAGTGATTCCTAGAAGGCGAGTTTAGTATTCAAGGAAGGCGAGTATGTGTCTGTGAACGAACCATAGCCGCAAGCCGGTTGCCGTAGTTGCAATGAGGTTACAGCAGGTTGACAAAAGGATGAAAGCATAAGAGATGCAGTTGAAAGAGTAGGACCAGGGATCTGGGCGACGACCATGTATAACCGCAGCTGCCAGCGCAATGCCTGATTTTCTACCGATCAAATCTGGAGACGTGGGTGGAGATGAGGGAGAAAAGGTACGTACATAGTGTCGTGGCCCATGTAGCCCATAAGACCTTGGTAAGAATACGGTTGCGAACGATCTTCATTGTTCGGTGCACGATAATGCCGTCACTGAGAAGAGGCTAGGAGGCCTCCGTGAGTAGATTTCTTGGTGAATCTGTAAGGAAGTAGATACCAGACCGAGCTGAAGAATTGCCGTTATATCCCTCATCGCTGGCGATGTATCCGCATCAAATCCCCAATTCTTAGAACATATCCCACCATCACTTCTCCCATTGACCTCCATGTACTTTGAGCAAAGGGCGATGTAGGCGTTCTGCATTGCAAAGCCATGCGATCCCACCACCTCGACCAAGGAGAACCCGACCGCGCCCATGAAGGCCAGCGATGTGAAGGTAAACAGAGACCATGACACGCGGTTACGCTGCTTCCGTTTGCTGGAATGATCAGTTAGCGGCATAGAGGCATACTTGACTATGTATAATGAACACTGACCAGAATAAGTAGATCGAAAAGCCAAATAATCCGCCGATTAAACCTGAGGTTACGTTCAGCTCAGTTCGAAGTTGATCGGGCCATTGACTCGCCTATGAGCGTCGCAAATGCAGTGAGCAGGAGGGCTCCGATGATGGGTAAATGTCCCCAGCTATCGCTGAGGTGCGCTAGCTGGGGCTCAGGCCAGAATGGCATGCTACTGAGGTGGTGGGAGGGCGTCCAACACGGCGCAGCACAGAGGAGATGGCGCCTCTGTGGCTCTATTCATAGCGATCGAATAATTGAATAATTGTGCGATTCCGGGTAACCACAGGCACGGTTCACGCGGGCACTGATATCTCGTTTCGATGTTGACAGATGGCCGCTTGCATCCAATACCAGGATCTGTTGACCCGCGCAGCGATCATCAGAATTGCCCGTCGGTTTGGCACGAGACCTTGAGCAGATGAACAGGCGGGGAAGGGATTCAAGAGGAGCTCTTGAGCCGAGAGAGCAGCAGTGGCACCGAATACAAATGTACTCGCAACACATGGAGTCCATCAGCGAGTGAATGATCGCATGATACTGACCTGAGAACTTGCTGAGAACACCTGGTGAGTGACATGAGAGCAAAGAAAACTTACGACTCGGCGTCACAAGGCCATTCAATTGGCGATTTCGTCGGGATAAGACCTGAGGCCTGAGGCCTGATGCTTCGGAAAGGTCGGTGTCTGTCTGTGGTGTGTTGGTCGTAACATGTTTGGATGAGGAGGCGAAAATCAAAAAGCCGCAACGTGTCGATCAGCGACGGCTCCGACTGAGTCGGTTCCGTAGGGGACCTCACCGGATTACGAGTCTGGAGTTTACGGAAACGAGTCCTTTTTCCTATGAGGGTCCTAAGCGACCGTCCGCATCAGTGATGGGTTACGTCCCCGCTTTGCAATTGGTTCGCTTGATGCACTATTGCCTCTTTGGGCTTGTGCCCCACAGAAATTGCGTCATAGACCCATGTATGGTATACAAACACATGGTCCCCTCCTCGACTATCACTGCCGCATACATGGCCATCACGCTCTACGGCCATAGCCGTACATACCTGCCGTACGGCCCGTACCACGCCTTTGGCCTTCAACTACACCTCTGAAGTTGACGCTGAACGTTAAACCACTGTCAATGACCTGTCTTCTCGTACAATGAATGCCGAATTTACATCTTCAATTTAGCCTTTACAAACATTATCGGACACCCAGTTGGTTTCGGAGCCTTATGGACAACATGTCGCGCCCTAAAGGCGCGTCATACAGAAACTTGAGAACATGTAGTAATCACAAGTAGGCTGTGGTTCATTGCATCTCAGAGTATAGATAACTCGGGTAGAGGAGGTCACCATAATAAAGTAAACTCCAGACTCGTAAACCGCCATGCGAAGCATTGGCCTTCCCCACAAGTTTGGTCCTGTTGTAGCCCATCAGGATCGGGCAATCGGACCGCGCCTTCAGGATTTGCTGCGCTTCAGTGCCGGCTTAGTCATCGCTTCCAATAGGCCTTCTTGTATCCCAAGGACCCACAGCTCATGCACATGTTGTGAGTTATACTCTCGAAAGGCTAGAATATCTCTACCGCCATCCTACGGCAGGCTGCCTTCTTTCATCGGATTCCAAAGCATCGCCTTCCACCTGGATCAACGCCTTGTCAACGCCCACAGCAATAGCGCTCAAGGCGTCTATCGAACACATCTTTGGCAACGAATAGGTTCCTTGGTTCTTCCTTTCCTCCCATAACCACCATGTATCCCAATCAGTAAGTCCTCACTCTCTCTTCCCTGGCACCCATCTCAATGACATTTGACCAGAAGTGGGCCAGCACCACCGCCTTACACCACGGAAGATTCATTCCGGTCAGCCGGACCATCTCGATCTCCTGCATCGCGACGCCATGAGATGCATGGTAGGGAAACCTACGAAGGTCCAAGAAGCTCTCCCCAACCTTCCCGCCCCGCCGTAGACGAACAAACCCCCTTGCTGCAAATCCGCATCAACAATGTGACCTCACCCAAGCCTCCCTCTCGCACGTCTACGAAAGTCCTATTCTTGACCTTAATTGCTCTTGCTGGAGTAATTCTTGCCATTGGCGGTGGCGTCTATGTCGATAGGTCGCTCAATCAAGATCCTGCGGATCCTCGTGTTCGCCATCGGATTCGCAAAGAATGGGAAGCAGAGGAACGTTCCTGGGTTTCCAAAATCAAGAAATACAAGGCCCAGGCATCTGATGCCCTCTCGCGCTTATCGAAATATGAACACGACCTAGAGGTTAGGAAAGCTCAAGAGGCGAGGCGGGCGGCTGAGTTGAAGTTGTATTGGAGCGAGGTCCAGCCTGGAGATCGGTGTATTGGCAACGGAGCGAAGATCTATTCTGCCAAGTTGGAGAACTTTGATTGGTCCATTGATGCGTTTACTGCTTGCAGGGCGACGCGTATCGTGATTAATGGGATCACGTATGAGAAGCCAGATCGTTGCGAGGTTGAGGTGAGGAGGCTGAATTTCTGCTCATGTTGGCGATGGGGCTCATGCTACTTTGATCTAGGGAAGGTATGGAGGCGTATTCGGCGTCTGGAATGCGAAAGGAGTACCCGAATGCTCAGCATACTGGGAGGGCATGAAAGACGCTGTACGTTCCGCCCTCCACTTTTCTTGGACTTATGCTTACTCTCACCACATAGGGCTGCACAGGTCCGGGCTCCCGAGCTCGCGTACGTCGCCCATTCACTTCCCGTCTACGCTTCATTGCTAACGCCGTTTCTCCAGCGATTCGAAGCTCATCTCTCAGGTTTTTGGCCAAAGGACGAAGCTGAAGCTATGGCCATCTGCTTCTCCACGCCCATGACCATACGAAGTCAAATGTACGAGAGACCCGTCTCGTGCCCTCATTTCGTGAGTTTAAACAAGAACCCTTATACTCTATTCCCGCTGACCCTGTCGCAACTTATAGGTATTCGCTGGATATTATGGCGTTTGGGAGGTTCCTGATTTGAGTTGCACCTAGCGTTCGAATGTTACCTCTCTGAACGCTCTAACTTCCCCCATGAACATCACGTCATTGTATTCTTCTGTATTATTACGACTAATATGTGTTTGTCTCTCGAATGCTATGTTTCTTTCTTGCCCAACCCGACATGCGAGACAGAGGGGAGTGATCGCGTATTCAACCTTGAAGGTGTTTGCTCATGTTGTCATGTGGCTTCTTCAATTCTTCCTCTCGCCCCTCATCGGACAAAACGATACGCTTTACATCCGCCAGTCCAGGTGTGCCCAAAACCAACGGTATATATGCCTTCGTTTGTCGTCTTTGCGGGTTACGACGTTGTACTTACACCAATTGGAAAAGGCGTATACACAGAGTGGAGGTATCCGCTTATACACCCCGTTTACGCTCAACGTTCAGCTGGGATCTCGGTAACAGCAGCACATTCCATGCACCTGCACGACCTCGAATAGTGGACAAGCAAGATGACGCTTTCACTCTGGCATACCACTGACATTACGAGGTGGTCCTTATGCACGGAGCGAGGGCCACAGTTCGTATGAGACGCCTATCACCCCTCTCTCCACAGTGACTCACCCTCGATCCAATCCCACGAGCAACTTCGCCAGCTGACGTTTTCCAGCCCACATACGGTGTACCTTCATCATTGCTTTCAGCCCCTGGAGCTTGCATACCGGGCATCTAACAACGGACAAGCAAGTTCCAGCGCTCCCGTTGAGTCAAGGGTACACATGCTGCTTCAACTTGGGGACACATATCGGTCAAGTTTTGATGCCATAATTCCTAGTGATGTTCCATCAATGGTAGCTCGTGCGCTTGTTATCGGGGGCCATCCATCCTAAATCATGGCTTCAATGCTCTGCTAGTCATGGGTATACGCTGGTGGCGCTGAAGCTGGAAAGCTTGATGTCTTCCGGTCATTGCCCAAGAAAGCTTCATTTCGACGCTCTTAGAGCTCTTCAGCGGCGACGGGAGGAATCCTGAGATTCCATTTTGCTATTCTGGAGAGGGAAGACATCAGCGGTGGGGAGCTGGAAACGAGGCGAGGTGGAGAGTCCGGTGTAGCAAGAAATGGGAGGAGACCCTTATACTACCAGTGCCCACCCCGCCGGAAATGAAAGTACTTCGGCGAGGAACGTCCGTTCTGTCCTTATCTCCAGCAGGATCGGAGGGAATTTTAATCCACGTTCTGCTCAATTGTTCAGCCGGCGCACCGACCCAGTCGCCATCGGGGTGGGGTGGGCTTCAATGCTCAACCTCGCCTCGCAGTGTCAATGATGGGGTCGATTGGAAGAGAAGCTGAGATGAATTCATACCATGGACACTCTCTGGTTCCACCCAAGGCTTGAATTCAATCTTTATCATTGCAAAATACGGTATGGAGGAATATAAATCGTTGAATATTATACTCGGGGCGCCGATACGAGAGTTTCACGAGAAAGAAATGAGGTGGTGACTCCTACGCCTGATGGAAGTCTTTGTCGGAGATCGGAAGTATTTCTTCCTTTCTTTCATCGTGCCATCGATTACACCCTTCGACCGGAGGATTCGAATCATTGCCTTACAGTGGGGTTCTCAGCCATCCAGCATGAGCCGCGCGATAGACATTGGCCTTAGCACTGTCGAATTCAAGGGAACCAACATTCTGGGACAGGTTTGCTCACATTCCAGCTCCCTCCTTTCCTCGGCAAGTTCTACCTCGTGTCCCTATCATAATCTCCTCCCAGTGTAATTCAATATTTCAATGGAGCATATCCTCAGGTCCGCAATGAACTCGTTTCTATGCCAATCCAGCTAGATTAAGTACCAGCCAATCTGTGGGATTCTAGTTGTTCACTGTCAGGCTGTGGAAATGAACCTCAGGTGTGGTGCCGCACATGCTTTCCTGCACGAATTTCCTCTATCGAACGTCTGGTCCTCATTCTCAACCTTGTATGGGTACGCACTTGTCTTATCACTGTCTCCTGTTGTCGATCTTTTCAAAGCAAGGGCCGGGTCAAATGCAACAGCACATGTCAACGACATATTCATGACCTGTTCCCGAGATCTTCAAGCGAACGTCATCTGAATGAGAAGCACTCATAACCAACCAATGCCAACTCTTTGCTTATTCTGTCATTCTTTGTCACGTTCCGTATGGTGTTGTGCGGTTTCTCTCGTGTTTTCCACATGTATCCTGTAAAACATGTACATAACAACATTTAAACAATAGAATACCTACTCGGGAATAACGAACTTGGTGAACAGAGTTGACTGATTGTCACGATCAGTTGAAAACATTATAGTTCTGAGGCACTTGGCGCACTTGGATTACACGACAGCCAACGGCGGGGTCAACTCCCCCGCCTATAGCACTTATCTCTCGAGTCCCTTCAATCCTTACCAAGGCCCGGGTCCGATTTCGGGGTTGTTATTCACAGGCCCACTCTGAAAATCGCGCCGACTATTGATTACCTTGATGATTGACGGAGAATAGGCACCCGTGCTTTGGAGCACTTTTCCCTCGGTAGTTACGCGGATATCTTGGCCGTCGTCGACCTTCCGACTTGTCAATGTAGTGCCGCGTGCACAGGGCCTCCAAAACGTCCAGACCTATGCTTGGGGAGTCTTTTAAAGACTGGATACGAAGTGAATGACATATCCGTTTAAATTTCTTGGAGCCAGCTGAGCTCGGCTACTAATTGACTCGGAGGAGCTAGGTCATTGACTACTGTACTAAGTTATGGATTAAGAAAGTTAGCCTTGCCGGAAGGTCCATTGATGTCCTGTGGGTCAGTCGTTGGATCCAACCCTGCCAATTTGTGGGCGCCATGCCAGGGTTCGAACTTGCCATTCATACCCTGTTCCTTGCCCTGTTTACTAACAGTAAGCGTCGACCTCTTGTGATCCGCGTGGTTCTGCCCAGGCTGAGTCATCGCCTGAATTTGGCGTAAGAAATGGACATCGCTCGCTCCGTATCTCCTCGTCAAGGCATAGACATGACGGTATATAAGCTGTGGTGTTTTTGCCTCAGCCCGTCACCAATTCTCTACATCGGTACCGACAATGGTTTTCCTATCGAAGCCACTATTACTCCTACCCACCTCATTGGTTGTTTTCCTTTCTGTCCTCCAAGCCAGGGTCAATGCTGCGCCTAAGCTTCCGAACGCTTCGAAGGCATGCCAGGAGCTTTTACAGCAGCTCCCTTCCATCGTGCACCTTCCAGGTCAGAGGTTTTCTTTTCGACATCAAAGTTATAACCAACATATTTGTCATTGTGAACAAGATACCTCCGAGTATAGAGCTACCATAGAGCACTATGAGTCGGTGTCATCCCAGGAGGCGACTTGCGGAGTGGCTCCAACGACTATTGCAGAGGCCCAAACTGCTGTAAGCACCCTACGAACCCGGATTCGCAAGATTCCAGCGAACTAAACTTGCGACACATGTCTATAGATAAAAATCATTGGAAGGGACGACATCCGCTCGCCATTTGCAGTATGAACTCTTCTTTCCTTCGCCTTCGAATTATGGATGTCCCATCTGACCGGCGCTCCTCAATTAGATCAAATCCGGCGGCCACATCATGAATCCAGGTTTTTCATCAACTCTTGGCGTTCAGATATCTCTACACAATTTCCTCGACTTCGACTATGATGCACAAGCTCAAACCGTAAAATTGGGCTCTGGTTGGACCTTCGATCAGGTTTACGACAAGCTGGACCCGTACAATAGAACGGTGGTGGGCTCGAGGATTGAGGGTATCGGTGAGCTACATATGAGAGTTCTGTCTGTGGACCTGAAGAGACTGATCAATATCTTGTTATAATAGGAATGGGATTTATCTATGGAGGGGGTTACTCATGGTATACCAATCAACACGGCTTAGGGATCGACAATGTCCTCGCATTTGATCTTGTCTTACCAAACGGGACATATGTCAACGTAACCGAGAGAGATCAACCCGATTTATTCTTCGGACTTCGTGGTGGGCTGAACAACTTTGGGATCATCACGAGCGTTACCGTGAAGACTTGGCCAACAGGTGTCGTCTGGGTGTGTCAAAGAAATTCTCGTCATGGTCTAATTTATTCACCGTTCACCAACGATCTCGTGTTTAGGCGGGCAGCAGGACGTTCACTGTGGACCATAGCGATGAAGTAATGAAGGCCCTTGAAGACTTCAGCACCAACAACAAAGATGAGAAAGCTCAGATGAATGCAGGTTACGCTATCACACCTGACGGGGTGAGTGTGTTCAACTCGGTAACTCTGGTTTAATGCAAATGCTGACATAAGACTTTTTCTACAGCCTGCGTGGTTAATCTTCTTCTTTTACGACGCGCCGACTCCAGCACCAGCACCTTTCCAAAATTTCCTATCTATCCCCGCGGTGGCTGATACAACGAAGATCACAAGGCACGCCCAATTCATCAAAGAGGGTGCTCTTCCTCCGTAAGGCCGTTGTCGATCATCGAGCTATATCAGGCATTTCTGACATCATATTTAAAGTGGTGTCGGCTGCTTGCTTAACGGCGTCCCAATCCTGCGATACACGCTGCCAATCCTCCAGGCCGGCCGATCCATCGTGGATGCTGCTCGCGCAGACGCTATTGCCCATAACCGATCGGCTGGAAACACGATCTGGTTCGCAGAGCCATTCCACAACCACTTTGCACATTCAACATTCCCTGCCGCGTATCCTCACTCTGCATCCAACCCCGTCACACCATCCGCCTTCTGGTTCGACTACACCGACGCAGCAGATTACGAATACTTCCACGATGCTATCGAGAAAGCTGGAAAGGAATTGCAGGAAGTGGTGGTGAGAGAAGGCCAGGGGAAGTGGAGCGACGTGCACTATCCTAACTACGCAATACCGGGAACATCTTTGGATATCGTATTTGGCGAAAGCTTGAACAGGATGAAGGAGATCAAGCGTAGAATTGATCCCAAGAACGTGATGTCCCTCCTAGGGGAGGGTTTCCTTGTTTAGGCCCTCTATAGGATATTTATAAGGCTCCGTCAATTTGTAACTGTATTCATTTTAGAGATACGATTTAATAGTGTCATTCTCTTTTATTGCACCAATTAGGTGGCCTACCGACCCTGCTTTGGATTAACTTCGTCAACCATATGTACGGTGTGGAAGGGATTCTGGACGTACAGAGGGATCGTGTAGAAGAAGATCATTCACCGGCAACTCGGTATTTCCCCAGCACTATCAAGCTTTTCCGGCATTCGCAGCAAATCTATTATTTCTCCTCAAGATCGTTATTCGCGTCATTCTTATATCCCGCGCTTCTGGATGGTCAAGACTTCCATCCCATCGTGTAAGTCGCACCGAATCACTACACATGATTCATTACAAATCTTCAACGAATAGGCTCAAACCTGAACAATTGAGTGGGTATGAACTGGGGAGGGATGCTCTTGGTACTAATGATGGGTTGAATTTTGACCTGCGAGACGTATCATGGCGAAGTCAGGGGAGAGGTATAACTATTCAAGGCGACATCGAAAACTTACTTCAGCGTTCTCATTTCCAGAGGGAACCGACCAGCCAAGGTGGGGCAGTTTATTCAGTACAATACTGAATGTAGATCACCGTCAGCTGCTTGCTATTCTTGCCCGGAAGAAGGCAGCTTACGTGTACGCGTTGTGCTGCTCATGATACTCAATCTTCCACTCGGTCCCATGGTCTGAATAAATAGATGCTACGAGGGTGTCGTCGAGCTCTCCTGTATAAAAGTATCCTCCGAGGGGGATGTGGTACTTGTTCGGCCCAACGGCGCGAAGCTTAGACTAAACGCGAGTCTGTAGTCAGGATGCATTGAGACTGAGGAGATGTTCGTACCGTATTGGCTGGCCCATCCAAATAAACAAACTGCCAAGCAGGCAAAGTGATGTTCACTTCCAGATCGTGGCCGCCGTTTGCAACAGAGACGATCCGGAACGATCCACCGGCAGATGGGAGATTGGCAGGCATGTTGTGGAGCCTGAGATGTGTAAGCGGGAAAGAGGTTGAGTGATTCAGTGGGTGAGTTATTGATATAGAATTGACTGGATTGTCCTTTTAAACCACGCTCACGAAGTGTGACGAAGAGGACGTAGTCGGCTATAAGCTTCCGTTCCGGTCATGCAAGCCAAGATGAATGGAAGATGAATCAGGAGTTTGGCACGCCATTGGATAGAATTAATGAAAGATGAGTCGAGGCCTTCCAGCGCGTCATTTGAAAGGTCGGACGTAGGTGGTTCTTGCTGAGTTGTGCCTCATATGGACATTTGCCGCAACTTCGATATCTCTGCAACTGAAGAGAGGCGATAAACTCTCGGCACTTTTCTGTAGGGGCACACTGGTGTTTTCATTGTATGCCCAGTAAGGGTATATAAAGCTTCTCCCACATTTATTTGGATAAGTTCTATCAAGTGGCCACTCGAAGGTCAGGTAATATCATTTTGATAAAGTGATTGGTTGACGCGACCTGAAGGCAACGCGTTGTTTGGTCCTGTTATGATTGCCTTGGTCATTCTCTTCAACAACATATCGATTATGCCTGTTCTATGGTTCCCGTTCTTTCTGCTGTTTGCCAGCTGATTCAGGGCTCGCTGCGCTGTATCCAGACATCTACCGTGTCTTTCAAATCTCCACCAATTAGGGCCCATCTCTTTGCGTCAAATAGGTATGCTGAAGGTACTTATGTTCGTTCTGCTCGAATCGGTTTGGTGCTTATACGACTTTGTACAGGCGTCCAGCAATCAAGGTGTTAGCGTTCACCGGCATCATTGATGACCAAACCGGCTTCCCGAGGACAATGTTCAGCTTCATTCATCGGCGGCAGGAAACCGTCCTAGAACTCCTGCCGACCGCAAATCGGAGGCAACGCCTTCGGCTGCAGAGAAAGTACAGGTATGTCCATTCTGCTCAAATTCCTTGGTGGTGACAAGGTGCTTATTGCAGATCCGTTATTGACAGCTGTCGCTACGACGTTGAGTCAACTTTGAGATGTTCCATAGCTCTCACCAGGAGTTTCTGTACACGATGTCGACACACAGAGGACTTACAAGGAATGACGCTGGCTATACTCAAGCCAGTTTCAACCCATCTATTACTACCGCTGCTCCATCTTCGTTGGGGCGACAACTATTGTATAGTCTCAGCGTGTAGCGAAGCCAGGCGCACCTCACGTGTCCCTCCTGCACGAAACAGCAGAAGGGCATCTTCCCCAACCACCCATGTCACCGCCACTATGCTATCTTCTCGAGAGAAAAACCACTGGCCTTCGTTGACCCCGGTTCTCGGCATGGGTCTGTCATCGTCGCCTGCCCCAGGATAATAGGCAAATGATCCCCAGGCTCGACATTTGATGCTTGATGTCATTCAGGCTTCTGGCCTGCTTTATTCATAGCGAGGATCACGCAAGGATGACCCAAGTAGGACTTGCTCATGGATGGAACTCGCGGTGGCAGCAACGAGACAACAGGAATGCCGGGATATTGGGGATGGGAATTCATTGGTGAAGGGGTGAGAAGCCCCAGGAAAGGAGGCCGGGCAAGAGCCGCAACGCTTCCCCCAAATTTCAACTATCGACAATACGAACACTCTGCTTTGACCAGAAACGTGTCCAACTTCGTCATCTGGAGCTGCAGAAGGTGCTCTTGCTGCTCCTTGTCCCGATGATGTTCAACATCGGGCACATGGTCCGTGTGCCCCACCATGAAGGACATACTCCGTCATTCTGATCTTTGGAATACTGGCCCACGGATCCTCCACCTTGCAGTATCCCTGGACCCATGAAGGCAGCTTCCTTCCCTACCTCTCAAAGCGATGCAGTATCCATTACAATCCCCCAGTTCTTACTCGCGGGCATCGGATCTAAATTGAGATCATCGCTGCTTTCGCCCTGGAATGTACCTCCTCTACTGCTATCATGCGCAGAAGGGACAGATATCTGTGCCACTCGTACCCAACCGACCACTCCACCCATTGCTACTGGTACCAAATCCTCTTTGGAGCAGCCACACCCTTTTCTGATTCCAGCACGAGGTGAAATCGGCAGCAATATAGACCTCCCAAATTCCATGCACGAAGGAAAGGTTCCTCCATCCCTCCCCTTCATGTGACGGTCTCGTCGTCTTACAACTCCCCCTCTTCGGCTTTCCTCGAAGTTGGGGATTATACGTGCCATCCTGGCAGTGGCGGCAGCATTTTCAGATCACGGAAACAGGGGATGGTGACGTGAAGTTGAAGATGGGATGAAAGACGTGGGGAAGGAAACAATGCAGCAGCCGGGGAACGTGCAACTTCTTCCACCAAGCAATTATGTGTCTTCGTCGTCTACAGCAGCTACCTCTGCTACTCCTACACCCACTCTCCCCTCTACTACCCAACGTCATTGCACAGCTCGAATTCGATGGACAGTGGTCCGTGCGCTCCACCTACGAGGATCGTCGTTGTCGTTGCCATTCCCAAATCTTCCACCCTACCCACCCCAAGTCTTACCAGGGCTGCTTCGTTTGGGCCTGGCAGACTGCTGCCTGGATCTGTGTCATCAGCATCTCCGAATATTCCCTTGCAGTCAACTGGGCACCCCACCATCCTCCGCGGCTTCTCATGAGAGCCTTGGGCAACGGTACTAACGGTTGCCCTACGCTTCTTCGTGGATGGGTGCATCGTCATAGCGGATGAGAGGACGGAGATGGGAAGGAGCTGAAGAAGACAGCCAGCCAATTCACGGGACCAGTCTTGAAGCGCTACCCACGATCTCGACTACTGTCCATCTACCAATGCGTCCGCCAGCAGCAGCGGCAACACTCCCAGAAGTTGGGGCTACCCTTACCCCGCCTAGGATATCGTTTCGCCTCCTACCCCTTTTGAGAGACAGTTCTCAATCTTCACCTCGCCGCCAAGGCCAACCACAGGGTCAAAGCTGTCCTTCACGTGTTCATGTGCAGCTATGTACACTGGATTGGCATGTTAACGGGGTTGCCAGGCCTGGACCAGCAAAAACCTCCCATAACATCGAGCTAGTCGGGATCCGGCCCAATGACCCAACGACTTACGGTAGAGGGGAGTCAGAAGATGGAACCGGAAGCATCAGAAACCCGCATTCATGCTTGAGGCTGGGCCCCCCTATCTTCGCCACCATGACGAAACTGTGGCAAAATCAGTTCGGGAACCTTGACTCTCATCTGGAACGCCACATTCTCGCACAAGGGGAGGCGCCTTGTACACATATTTCCTATAATTCCTACCTTCATCCCCCACCCCTTTCGTACGGTTTAGTTTTGGACTTGAACACCTACATTTATCGCTTTTCTTCTCCGGCTCTTCGTAGTTTGTCTAGTATCGTCATGATGACATATGGATGGGTCTGGACGAGCTGCACCTACTGAGTACCTACCCGATATTGGAACATTCCTATTCTAGTGTGTAACGGTCGTACTACCAGATCCCAGTATTCACCTCATCCTCATTGTATTTCTGGATCTCGTGGCCTGGTCTCTAATTGCTTATTGGGAGGAGGCCCGACCAACCCCGACGACCCATTCGTCTTTCATCATCCCCGGCAGGAGAAGCGGCACGTGCATCCCCGACTGCGTCGTTCCGATGTCATGACGCCACCTTCGACTGATGACCGTCCCCGTGTTGCCTCATGTGTAATTAGGTTGACGTAGGAAATGCTTCGACATTCTGATGCGGTTCGTATGAAATCAATATGCGGGAGAAGTTGGAGTGAAGAATGAGCGTCTAGTGCCTATGGAGGTGTGTAACACGTGCTAGAGAGCTTGTTTAATTGTCCACCATGCCCAGGTTTCTGATTTTGAATGGTTCTAGTTTCAATCATTCGCAACAAGCCTTGCAGATTCATGAAGACTGAGCCATACCGCTTCGCCCGTTGCATGGGCAGCAACCTCGTATTCGGCTCTGACCTCTTCGTAAGGGTGGCGTTCTCCAAGGTCTAGGGGATACTGAATCAGATCATAACCAGGTTCCAGACTCAGCTCAAATGCATGGATTTGAGATTTTGACTTTGCGGCCATCAAATAATTTGCCTCGTGGGTCAAATTAATGCTTGAAAAAGCAGTAGCAAGTAGCAACTCCTCGCCTCGTTCATTTGTCCCTTCAATTATGTTGTATCCTCTCTTCCTCCTCTGTGCTCTCGCTGGTGTAGCGTTGGCCGATCAAACTGTACAAGTCGGACTAAACGGTCTCCGCTTCACCCCAGAAGTTGTTTACGCAAATCCCGGCGAGGTTGTCAATTTCCACTTCCACGGGAACTCTCATACAGCAACAGAGTCCACTGCAAAATTGAAGGATCCCTGCCATTCCCTTGGTGGATTTGACACTGGAATTCAACACGGTAGGTCAACCCCTGTATCGCGTACACCGCATGTCTGATCACTAGGCCTTGGCAGACGGAGCGACACAACGTCTTGAAATATCTTCACACAATTCCGTTTACGTTCAATGCACCGTAAGTACCCTATCTCGACACGAGTTGAAGTTCTAGCTAATTGCGAACACCCCTGCCAGCCTCATTGCGGTAAAGGCATGGTCATGATTATCAACCCCGGGCCTAACGATAACGTCGAAACATTCCGTCAAGCTGCAATAGCTCAGGAGGGGTCGGGCTGAACTCGACTGTTCCCTAGCCACCTTCGCTTGTTATCCTATAATGAGGTCCTTCCCTATGTACTTGACTCACATATAACCTGCAAGTAAACGTTTAACGATTATGCTCGATGGAATTCGTTCAGAGGATGTTCACATTCATTTCACGCAGTTGGAGGCTGTCTACGTTATTGGAATGTTCATAACTCCTGCGTTTACTTGACCTACGGTGACATATTAGATCCTTGAGGCGTACGACGCCCTGTTTTCCTCCAGAAGTCTGCACTACTTTACTTCCACGAGGTGCAGCAGCGCCCTAGGGCACGAAATCTGTTGACTCCGTCGATACAGGGCTACATACTTTTTACGTTCCCATACGTTCCATACGTTACCTATGAAGACCAAAATTGGTATCTGGGAGCGTTTAATATCATATATTTGTGTTATAAAATACCTTCTCCTGACCTATACGTGCTTTGGTTTGTTTTAAAAGTGGTTTTGGGCGTGGTCGACGCCAACCTCGGTCAAGCTTATCTTTGAGATTCGGTCGGAGTTCGAACTAGATTGATGGCGATTACGAGGATGGAGTGGATACTCCATTGAGTTCTTTCCAGCGTCCAAAGTTCCAAAACTTTACAATATTTTTGCTTGTTTGTAATTGGTATTTCTCTAATTTCGATTGGTCCATAAACTCATAATTTGTCTTTTATGGGTGCTTAAGTCTCGTGTGAATACATCACTAGGTTAAGTCGATTTCTTGATCCTTAGCTAATTTTTTATCTATACACAGTAATTTTCCTGTGATCATCAATCATTGCATCACCTCAATCCTTTCCTTTCGTCAACTACGGATGACTTCCAAGTTTCGGAGCGTATTCAAGCCATACGAGACTCCCCTTTGGTGGGTATTGTCTCTTCGAGTAAACCTGTGCCTTACCTCCTGACAGAGTACAACGCATTGTAATTTGGTACTCGCTACACTCGCCCTCACGTCGTTCTTTCCCGTCCCCTTCAGAAGACGGCCATTTCCATTGGAAGTCCTGCGATCTGGCGTCTTGGGACTTCTTCCCTGACCCAGATCGCTACTTAAACTGGTTTGTTTCATCATCTGATGATCAAGCACGACCCTCTCGATACCCGGTGTTTATTGAGAGGCTCAGGCAGTACCTCCGCCCCAATCTGCGTGGCAGATATCCAGAATGGGGTGTCCACGGTTCATTATGGGCCAGTGCTCGTTTTACTATACCTCTGTGGATGGATCCGCGAGCTATTGGCGTCATGTCAACCCGTACCAACGTGCTTGACTTCAGTTGGCGTTCGTTGTCGCATAAACTGCATCCTGTTAAGTATGCTTTTTGGGGATACGCGGTTTATTACCCTGTCGTGCAGTGGGCTCGCCTGCTCATAGATATATGTTTACTACCTTGCCTGTAATTGTAGGTTGCCAAAACAATGCCAGGAGGGTGATGTTAACCCTAATGGTATATACCTCCACAGAAGAATGCCGATCTGCTTGTCACACTGGATATCCAGCTGGCGGCATGCCAGTCTTCATACGAAATGTGACATGTCCTAGCCAAATATTGAATTGCCGAGGATGATTACTAGACCAGAACCTGCATCTATGTGTCTAACCCCCAAAATCCAGCCAATGAACTGATCCCTAAAGGGTCTAACGCTGGTGATAGCGGCAGCCTCCATCCGAGTTTATGCCATGCCGGAACGGAAGTGGCCGCTCCATACAAGTACTAAAGGCTCTGCACACCGAAGAATTGGCGTGTGGAGGCCAGTGTGTATGTCATTAAGCCTTTAAACTGATTCTGTAAAATTTGAATTGTATATACTTTTACGCTGTTGCAAACGTCAGTACCTTCCCAGTCAAAGGTATCAGCACCGGAGTATCACGCTTGGTAAGAATTATTTTGGGAGGTATAAGCCTTGGAGCATAGTCTAAGCTGTATTAAGAGGTAAAATATATGGTGAATAGTATATAGTAAAACAAATGAGGTCAATACACGCTTGACTATCAAGCCTCAGGAATCCGACGCTAAGTCATTTGAATCCCCGATTAATGAAGATTTCCACGACCGGAACGTCAGGAACGCAAGGCCGGAATGTGAGTGTAAAAATCGGAACGTAAGTGGAACGCAAGCTGGTAACGCAACCGTTCCCTATCAAAATCTAAAGCCCACAACTTGCTGATGCAAGGCTTCTTACGCTAAGTGATCGGGCATTTCGATCGCCGTGAAAACATTCAAGCCCACTGGGATAATTCTTTTACCGTTTCTCCCATCTCGAAGAGCATCGTTGCATAATGGGTTTTATACAAAAAAGGAGACATAAACGATATCCGTGTAGATGTCATACTACTCCAGACGGCTCAAAGATTTCTGATCATTCCTTCGATAATCCACGGTCTAGTCTATGGGAAGGGCCAATGTAAGAAGACGATGTTGCGTCCCTCAAAGGCTACGTCACTTACTATCGATGGGCTTCCTGTGCCAGATCTGAGTTCCAGTGGGGCCCTGATTAGCAGCCGGGGTGAGGATAACTTGAGTATCATCGCCTCGACTGGTGGCGGCAAGTCCCCTGTAGTTAATCCTATGACGAAATACGCCCATGTCAGATAACACCGGTCAGTATAACACTGAGCCCCGACTTACGAGAAGAAATCGCCAGGCAGCAAGGTCGCAAACTTAACCGACACATTCCTGTGACACTCGGATTCTGATACCGTATCGTGATAGTTCAATCACGAACAATCAGGGACTACTGTAAGCGTGTAATGAGCTCGGAAGGCGAATTGTCACTTGCCTGCCAACCTTGAACGGTTCTGCCGCACCTTGGCTTTCGTATGGGCTCAGCATTCCATCCAGGGGGCCCTGGATAGGTCACTGATTTCAGAGTAGGAAGCTCACTCAGATGGAGTCCGAGAGTTTCAGACACGCGGAGAACAGTAGATGTGTGCATCCCCTGGCCCATCTGTAGCGGAGCCGACCATGGTCACTGTCAGCGACTTCGACAAGGGAGTGACATGGGAAAATGAGCGATGTCGTGGTGGTACTCTTTGCGTACTATCAATTTTGCCTACCCGTTTGAGGCCAATAGCGTGCCAGAATTCGTTCAGGTATTACGGCCGCCATGGCTCATCTGTACGCCGGTGACACCAGATCTGACATCTTGTAAGTCAGTGTCGAACAGAATACAAGGTCCTGGGCCACGAGGGGTACTTAGTCTAGGGAATGATTCCAAATGAAAGGCTTGCTCGGGCGGACGGTCAACATTCAACGTTTAACGCCAGCTGAGTGTCAACGCAGTGGACGTCATGAACATAGCATCAACGGTTCAGAACCTCGACGAATTCATTAAGGGCTGGTCATCCCGTCAACTTCTGGCTTCTTTGTTGGAGTCGATTCCGATTCATCAGTCAGGATTCCTGGCAAGGAGGGAATATTTCGGCTATTGTGTACTGCTCTCTGTACCCCTCACACTCTCGAGGACTTCGTGCTCCGGAAGATGTGGACTGGAAATTTACGAATGGATGCATTGGGTGGATTTTTAGTATGAGGGCCTAGTGATCGTGGCTGTGTGCGGTCTAGACCACCCATGTCACATGTCACAGTCAATGACTTGTCATGGCATCAAAATTGGATTCTTCATTCGTCACGTCTCTGAGGCTCAAAAACACCTACGGTACGTCGTCGGGTAAGTTGTGTGTTTATATCCACGGGTGCAGACTGGTACTCATGAGAGCAGGATTAAGGTGTATGCTTGGAGCTCTGGAGGAAATCAGCTACATCTAAAGAGCAGGAACGGAATACCTTGAATCATGAATCGGCGTAACGCCTTCTTGACCTTTAAGAGTGAACAAATTCGGCATCCTATATTTTCCATAACCTACGCATTGGGTGTACACCAGCAGTCCTCTCATGAATATATTCATCCTCTATCTTCCGAAGAAGTACCTAGTGCCAAGCGCCGCATCGTATGTCTGAATATCTTCCCGGTGTCGCTTGCCTAAGCCAATCCAACTCTGAGGGCATCATACGACCAGGCCTTGCTGTGCTGGCAGCAGCTACGCCTGAAAACTGGCGCAAGGATTATCCCCTGCCACACGATTCCGCGCTCTGGCCACGTCACGCGTCCCTATAGCTTCTGCCGCCTTCATCGTCACTCTCTTCAAAGGACCTCCATCTGGCGTCAGTACCAAATCTGATCACGCTTCTCCCATACCGCCAACGCTTAGCCTCCTGTCCACTCATACTCTATGTGTGGCTGTCGTGAATCTGTGTCAACCTGCGCACGATCCTAGGGCCAGACGCTGGAGCCTTATGCTACCTCCTCCACACTGAGGTCTGGGTATCAGCATCGTTAGGGCTGGGACGATGCAGACCTTTGGAGGATGGGAGGCGGGGAGTTGGGAGAGAACGGGGATGAGTGGGGGGACGAAACAGAGCGGTCCCTCGGAGAGAAGTAAAAATGAAGCCCTATCAATCCCTCCGCCCTTGACAAGGTCACTCGACTGCCTCACAGCTACTCACCGTTAAGATCTTGTCATTAATCTGTGGATATACCATCGGTAGAGAAGGTCAGAAACGAATGAAACTACCATTTGATTTCCATGCAAGGCTTGACAATTGGGACCTACCCCACCTAGATCACCTCTTGCCTGGGTTGTTGTAATCCCGTTGTTAAGTGTGAACCTTCCTTGCACGGAGTACTAGTACCGTCTTTTGCAGTGAACGGCGTTGGATTCACTCAAACCAGGCGGAACGCATCGATCATCTCCTGCAACCAAGGCGGTAGCATCCAACTCTGGGACTCATCCGAGAACATCTTCTTGACCGAGCTTGTGAACAGTCATTTCCTCTTCACCCCATGCTTCCGCTTTGTCTTACCAGCCTCCCGAGGTCACGAGAAATTGGCTGGTTTCCGTGAGGCTACCTTCAGATGGGTAATACTATTTGCTGGGAACAATAAGGTACGTATTTCATGTCTTTCCTGCGGGAGCCTGCCGATGGGATGTCGGAATGTGAACTCTCTATCTCCTTGTTTCCCTACTTTTTTTTATTTTCGTTTGATGACTGTTTTTGTTTGTCTAATGCGTGCCTGTTTTTGACTGAAATCGTGAGTGTATTTAATTATGCTGAGCGAACCATATTTTGAGCATAAAGTCAAGGTCGAATTCATTGCTGGCACCAATCCAGCGGCTAATCTCTCAGACACTGATTTTTGACCAATATGAGACCATTTTACTTAGAAATGTCAAACTGAAGCCTTGTGCGAGAGTGGCGAGTGCAAAATAGATTCGCACTAGCCGGGGCCGTAACATCTGGGAGTTCGTTGCAACCTAAGGCTGATATGGCAACATTAGGGTGAAAATGGGACCGCCTAAAGCTACGCTTCGGATGATATATCTTGGACGTATCCATCGGTTTTGTTGGATAAAACAACAATGCCAACCAAATATACTTGGAGACTCTGTCCACGCATAAGGTCCGTTAATGCATAGCCCAAGCCGCTGATGGACGTTACCCGTTATGAGATAGTCGACCGTATCAAGATAGCATTGATATATATATATATGGAGTTCCGGGCTCACTGTCCCCCAGTGATCACGATTGACTCTACTTAGCGACCTACTAATCAAGTCGAGATAATACGAGAACTACAAAACTATACTAATTCATGAGCTCTAGGAAAACATCGTAATCTTCTGCTGTCCGTGAACCAGAATCAGTCACATTCGACGTCCTCAACATCCCAGATACCCCATTTGCCGTGTACTCCCTAGGAAACAAAAAACAGGCTGAGTCAAAAGCTAATCTGCCAGGAATTGACTGACATACCCAATCGGCGCACATGCTGGGGCGTTCCAAATATTGGTGCAGGATGGTTACCGGAGTGGTGTAACAGAGTGTTTCCCAATCTTGACCGGAGTGAACCCCACCCAGAACTCTCTCAAATCGCTATTCAGATACCACGTCAGTCTCTCGCTTGAACGCATAGGCGGGCTAAGAGCTACTCACTCGAGTGCCTGCCCCAGGAGTGGTACATCCCTAGTGACGAATCAAATGAGGAGAGTTCAACGTAAATGTATAGCTGGAACGTACCTTGTCCTTGTACCCCGCTTCCCAATACGTCTTGCATTTTTTCTCTCCAGCAGCCTGCCAGCTCCCCATTACCGCACCATCTTCCTGTTTAAAATCAGTCATACAAGAGTCGAAAGGGAATCGATGCGACTCACCAGAACCTCACAACGGTCTGGGGATTGGTAGACCCGTCCGTTGATATTGATAGGCGTCGCCTTACAAGCGTCTATAGCATCGATGCTAGGCAGAAGATTTGCGAGGAAAGCTCGATAGTGGATGCGGTCGTAGCCAAGGCACTGGTCGTCAGGAATGATGTCGTACCAGTAGAGCCGCATCTTGGCCCTCTTTTCTTCTTCCTCCTTCAATTTTCGTTCGTAGTTTCTCAAGCGTTCAAGGGCGGCACGCTCCCCAACCTCGGCTTCACGAGCCCTTCCTTCAAACTCGAGCGCCTTGCGATGCATTCTCTCTGCTTTCTTTGTCTCTGCCTCGGTTTCTTCCCTGAGAACACCCAACCGGTCGAGTAACTCTGACTCTTGATCTTGATAGTTCTGGATTTTACCCTTCCAGTCCGATACCTCTTTGGCGTGCTGTTCGTTCTCTAGTTTCCATTCTAGCCGGATCTCTTCCCGGCGTCTATTGCTTAGAGTATCACGAGAAACATTGTGATAGATCATGCCCGCAAAAGCGAATGTCAGAAATACGATGATAGATGCGCATATGAGATGGCTTCGAAGGGTTGACTTGGGCTCGGGGGCTTGTTCTGAGTCTGCGTTGTGTCTGGGAACAAGAGGGGTGGTTTCGCTGTGGAGTTGTCAAAAAGTGGGCACCGAGGAGTTTACTGGGGAGGACTCACCTTGGCTGATGGTTTGCCTCTTCGTTACGGATTAGCCTGATAGTTAGGAGTGGATATGGTTCAGGAAGATAAAACAAGGATCTACTTACACAAAATCAGTGGTCATTGTCGTTGAAGATGAGAGTCAAAGGAAAGCGGTGAAAGGGCGTCTAGAGACGTCCCACGAGAAGCCTCGTGCCCATCAAGTATGGCTTCGAATGTCCACCTTAAGGTTTGATGTTCACAAATAACAAAGAGGTTGTGATTGTTTTTCCCAGAGGCAAATTCGAGCGCCTTGCACTCGGACACCCAGGTAGGCTTCATAGCCCAGGATTGAGCACCAAGCCGTTGCACTTTTCTTAGTTCGGAAATCTACCACGATACATCTCTCTGTCTTTGGCAAACTTCATTTTGATCACAATCCCATCGTTGAGAGAAAAGGGCTAGGGTTGCCTCGCATCCATCAAATTTGCTCTGTTGTGACTGTACGCCCGTGTCCCTGATTAAGCATGGTCAAGTTACGAGGATGCTAACTCTCATCGTCAATTGTGGCAGGAGATGGCTTACATAAGTTTTCCAGCTTTGTCGTCCCTCTCAACGGACCTACTACTGCCATGCCCTGTAATTCTGATGCAAAACTCGTTTGGCTTGGGGGAGTGAGGTGCGTAACATTTCGCCCATCTAACCTCCGTTGTCATCTCTGACGCTGCTTTGACCAGATAGAGGGCACGGTTTTTGCACTAATTGCCTCGAGCACCACTTACTTTCTCGGCCAACCAGAAGCTGCGGGAACACACGGTACGCCCCCTCTGCTCGGTTGTATGAAAGTGAACTCACTCTCATTCAAATTCAGCAGCTATAGGCCTGTCCGTGGTATACTGCCACGACGACATTGGGCAACCGACTCCACTGCCGCACCATTTGCCTTCAGCTTACACCATAGCTTCCGCCACTCTACCTGGTGACTCAAGAGTCAAGTCACGGACATGTGCATACACAGGAAGACCCGTCATTGTACAAGGAGCCAAGTCAACCCCTACTTTCTTGGGAAACCTCAGATCACGTATCTATACTCGACAGCACGGATGACAGTTTTTGTCCTCTTCACGCCGACAGTTTCTCGGAGTAAGAAATTCAGCTAACTTCTATATCGCATCGTTGACTCATTCTTTCTTGCAGACCTCTATCAACACCATGCCTTGATGTTCCTCGGCCACATCGTTGTGCATTATGAACTTAAGCTCATAATGTAGACATATGCGCTGCTTACCCGCAAAAATGAGCTTTGGGCCTAGCTCGAACTACTCCTGGTGTTGAAGGCGGACATCGGGAGGATGAAGAGTGGGCCTTGCTCAAGATCATGCAGGAAGGAACGAAGAACCGAAGATGGCCATGAGGACCCATGAAGGAATCCTACCCCCCTAGCAGCTCCGACCTCATTATCCCAGCATCTTTGAGAGTCGTCTCCGCTATTGTTGTACTGAACCAGTACCATACTTGCCGTCTCCCCAACCCCCAAATTCGGCCAGGTCATCTGTCATACTACACAAACATGCGTTCGTCGTCCTGCTGCTCTACGACCCCATGTTTCCCCTCTGAGGCGGAAAGCTTGTGCTACCCCTGCGCACATTGTGGAAGGGCCTATCAACCACTTTCCCTCACCGTCGCAAATCTTCGTCTCCAGTAGAAAGACAAGGATTGGGACCTGATGAAGGATCCCGCGTATCGATTGGTGCCCATCATGAGCCACATCCCCTCTACAGGTGTCTGCAAGCACTATCACCATTTTACGTTGCAAAAAAAAAAGAAAAACCGTACCCAACGCCCATCTTACCCGACCGACAGCCCTGTTGTCAGTACCTGCGGCAGCAACACCAGTGCGGAGACACATCCTTGACCAGTTCCCACTATCGTTGTCGGAATGAATGCCGCCTTCGCCTTCTCCACAATTTCCGACTCCGGCCAGGCTACATCTGTTTTCTTTACAAGCGTGCGCTCGTGGTCCCGGAGCTCTACAGCTCTACGCTGCCCCTCTGAGTCAAGGGAGGAAAAGGAAGGAGATGACTCAGAGAGGTCGTGTTACCCTGGACCCCATAGAAGGGTCAGCCAACCCCCTTTCCCCCACCGTCGCATTTGGAGTCGATGAAAAGACTGGAATATCGATCGATATTCGTCGTCTGCGAGCTACCTCTCCTCTACAGGTGTCTGCATCACCAGCACCCATGTATTGAACCCGCGGAAGAGCCGGGTTAAGCTCTACCGTCTTACGCCTACAGAATAGCTCTTTTACCCCACCGACATCCTTGTCATCAGTACCTGCGGCAGCACCAGTGCGAGAAGAGATGCCTCGTTGGCTATGGTGCTACCACTTACTACCGTCCTCATCATTATGCGCCTGCATCGCACCGCAAATTCGGACCTGGCAAGTTATGAACTGAAGATGTTGGATGGAATTTCAAAGGAACAAATTCGGGGAAGGGAACGTTCGGGACGAAATGTCGATGGGGCTGGGCGCCGGGATGACGATCGCCTCCTTCTGGTCACTGAGCTGCCATGACGGAACGACGTTGGTCACAGGCACAAGCGCACTGTGTTGCCGATGCCCACAGCTACTGCCGTGGAAGATGTACCACCTGAGCTGCGGTGCTTCAACCAGAGTAGTGGCTGGACCGACAGGAGTCCCGATGAGAGCTGGTTGCGATTATCTATCCTTCTATTTGGGTTTATTTACAACCTCAATTAAAATGTTCTAATCTCAGGATTCGTGCAAATTGGGTGAACTATAATCTGGGAGGTACAGGCTTGAAAACTTCCCCCCGATTCTTGGGATGGAAGGCTACGTCGGGGTCAGGAAATACCTCATCCTTTGACTTGGCCGTGTCCTCGACGTCATCCACCTCGAAGAACGTGACAGACAATATGACGCTCAAGGCACCTATACTTGTGCACGGAGCTGGATGATTGAACCGTGTTGCAGGAGTCGTTACAAAACCCTTGTATTCGAGGCGTGTCGCAATTGAACCGGAGAATTCGGACACCTCTGGAACGATGCCAGGTTAGGACTGGCTTAGGCTCCATGATAATGACCATTAGCGTGTGTGTTGGGGCACGACACCCACAGGAACTCTCCAAGGGACCAGTCGTTGAGGCCATGCTCCTGAATCTGGATAGGCTGCACGAAACAAGCGTCAACAAACCTCAAATGTATATAAATCAGGCGGGCTCGGGTTTTGGGGCTACTCAGACATTTACCATTCTTGACTCAACCGACTACACACACGAATCAGTATCATGAACGCAGTGAGTTGGCCTTGCTACCCCCAACGTGTATCCCTGTGATTAACCCCCAAGCAGATCTTCGACACACCCGCCAATTACGCAGGCTGCGGCAACGATAATTGTGGATGCGGAGACAAGTAGGTTCCTCCATTTCGTTGTTGAGAATGTCACAATGAAATGACGTGTGTTCTAGTTGTCAATGTGGCCAGGGACAGTGCAATTGTGGCTCCAAGTAGCTTATGGGCACTTGATGTTGTACTGTTTAACTAGCTTGTTCACTGTACCCGTCCAATAAAAGCATCAATATGACGCATTATTGCCTATGGATCAACGGTCCTGTGTGGAACGGACGAGATACCTAGGAAGTTTGCTTTCCAGCTCAGCAGACCGACATTGCGACAGAGCGGCCTCGGTATCGACACCTCGGACCTTGAACGCATGAATCTTCTTACCCCCGTCCGTACGCTCCAATGTTTAGACGAAGGAAGGTGGCTGAGACGTATGATCCGCTGGTTACGCTCCGTGAAATCTGCAGGGCGATTGATTGACCCCATTGAGCCAAGCTTTGAATTAGTTCGTTGGTACGCCAATTTCATGCCAAGCCACAGAAATATCAGCTCCCCTGGGCTTACACATCCCCCTTGCTTATCTATATTAGCAATCAGAGAACGATGAAGGTGTCACCGTTCTTCGCTTGAATCTCGGCTTCTACTCTTGAATGGTTGACTATAAGAATTAGATATCAGGATTCGGGCATGAGAAATTAAACAACCGCCAGGAATCAGTGTAAACAGTGCTCGCCCAGACATGAAATTCGGTTTCATCCTCTTCACAGGATTTCAAGCACTGGATGTCTTTGGACCTCTTGATGCATTGAACACGCTTTCATTCACCAATTCAAACATCTCGCTCTCGCTCATTGCGAATACTTTGGACCCCGTCACCACTCGATCCCCCACGAGGAATGCTTCCTGGCCGGACTTTAGTGAATCTGTAGTTCCTACTCACACATTCGCCACCGCCCCAGACGATATCGACGTCCTAGTCATCCCCGGAGGTCCGGGAACGCGTACACAATCCAACATCCAGCCCGCCATCGAATTTGCGGCTCGTACCTACCCCAACGTCCAATACCTCATCTCAGTCTGCACCGGTGCTATTATTGCAGGTCAAGCTGGTCTCCTCGACGGCAGGAATGCTACTACGAACAAGCGTAGCTTCCGGGACGTTGCGGCTCTTCGCCCACAGGTTAATTGGGTCACGCACGCACGTTGGGTTGTTGATGGAAATGTTTGGACTTCGTCTGGTATCAGTGCTGGTTTGGACGTCATTTTCGCATTCATTGGAGCCATTTGGGGAGAGGACGTGTCGTTGTCGGTCGCGAATGGTATCGAGTACGAGAGGCATACAAATTCGACCTGGGATCCCTTTGCAGACCTTTACGGGTTGTAAGCTTTGAGTCATAAAACTGATATTTATCTCCCAACAAATGCGCCGCTCCTACTTAGTCCTCATAGCCATAGTTGATTGGGAATGATTCGCTCGGAAACCAATATTGAATTCAAAATTACGCATACAATGGTCCGGCGACTAAACAATTCTGAATTCTGAGGTAGAAGGGTTTCCTCTGCGAGAGACGAGCGCGCATCGAACGTCAATGCCGCCCCAATGCCCCAGGAAGCCCTGATACCAAACTGTCGGGTCGATTGCAACCAGAGTTCCCGAGTCAACACTGAGTATTGCAAAGTTCCCGAGAGAACCTTGTGGTCCGACTTTCGTGGGAAGCAAGTAGCCATCGGGAGGAGACGACTGTCGCCCTAGAGGTTCGGCCGCCGTGGATCGTGAGGTCAACCGCATGGACGATGTATATGGTAGGGGTCATGTGGGCCGATGTAGCGATGAAACGCCGGGAGACATCCGAGACAAAGGGCAGCCAAGACAGCTTCAGAAATCTTGAGGAAGGCCATGTATTCGAGGTTATAGCATAGCGGAAGATGACAAAATGTGAGATATGTCAGGCAGGGATAGCGTACAGCCAGTTACATGAGCATGCGATAGAGGCGGTGGCAGAGAACCTTTTGATGGTGGTTGATAGACCTAAAGGCTTTGAGAATATGAAGTAATATCCTCCCGAGTAGACGTTAGATGTAGAACAGAATCGTGGTAGGAATTGGTTGTAGAATGAGACAGGGAAGAAGGGAGGTGAATGGAGAGAGAAGTCATCAGTGTGTGATCGCGAGGCATTTTTGCGCCCTCCTCTTATAAGGAATCCCTTGTTTGCGGCAATTTTGCGTGATGGCAGTTTGATGGCGGATACCCGGCACTGATGCATGATGGGAATAGCATGGCTGGCTCTTTCAAAACATAGTTGCTTTCGACTCATCAAATGCACCCTGATAAACGACGACGTTATAGAAGAGGGTGGAGAGCATCATGGGAAGCATTTCTTTCTCGCGATGTCTGCGAACAGAAGGGCTAGTACAACAGACAGTCGAACAGACTATCGAACAAGGCCAATTCGCCCCACTCTCCTCGTTCCTTCAGGTCAGATTTGCAATCATATCTCGGATGTTGTTGGACGATCTGCTTCTGTATGGGGACATCCGTCTCTGTGCGAGAGTCTAAATCGTGCTTAGCTACTTTCATTCGGCACTGCGACTGCCAGTGAAACGGCAAGGAGGAACGCCGCCACTAGCTCAGTGACTTGACGCAGCATGCAGCTCGCCGAAGTACGTGGTTGACGCGCCCCCTTTCTGTTGTCAGCCCTACATATAACTCATGTGACGTTTTTAGTTTCCGCCTGAGCGCCAGCTGAGAAATCCTCGCCCCCAACTCCCTTCCCATCCGCTGAAGTCAATTGGTGGCCCTAGCCGGTAATCGTCATACTATCGGCTAGAATTAGTTTGAGTCCAGTCATTTTTATACCTTATTCGATGTCATCAAGGGCACGTATGGTGAATCCAACATGGAAGATATTGTAAGCTGCGTTGGCAGACTTTCCCAATGGCCTAATTTATTTGTCCTCAAGGGTTTCAGCGATGTTTCAGGTGAATGTGAGTGTACTTCCGAAGGTGACGTCTCCTAAGCTAACCATTAGGCCAGTCATACATCTATTGAATGCAGATGCTCTGAAGACGGCGTCGAATAGAGCTGTCTGACGGACACCAGTACATGGCCCACCGAAGAGGGCGATTTACACCGTTCCATCAATGAGCAGGTCCCTACAGGCTTGACATCGCCGTTGGTCATTTCCGTGGCCGTTGTTTCAACTTCGTACGGTATAGCATGCCAACCCATATGAGATACCAGCTCTGCTGTGCTTACACACTCCCCTTCTCGATCGTAACGACAGAGGATGATGAAGTTGCCACCGTTATTCGCTTCCATTTCGGCTTCCATTCCGAATTAGTGGATATAAGAATCAGCAATACTTGAGAACGAGACAGGAGAATTTACCAACCCCCAGGACTTCGCGTAATCATTGCTCGTCAACATAATGAAGTTCGGCGTCATTCTCTTCACGGGATTTCAAGCGCTAGACGTGTTTGGACCTCTTGACGCATTGAACACGCTCTCGCTCACCAACCCAAACATCTCACTCGCCATTCTAGCGAATACCCTTGATCCAGTGACCACTAGATCCCCCACGAGGAACGCCTCCTGGCCAAATTTCAGTGAATCCGTGGTTCCTACCCACGCGTTCGCCACCGCTCCCTCCGATATTGATGTTCTATTTATCCCTGGAGGCCTAGGGACACGAACACAATCCGTCATCCAGCCCGCCATCGAATTTGTAGCCCGCACCTACCCCAACGTCCAGTACCTCATCTCAGTCTGCACTGGTGCTATAATTGCAGCTCAAGCTGGTCTCCTCGATGGTAGGAATGCTACTACAAACAAGGCCAGTTTTCGTGAGGTTGCAGCTCTTCGCCCACAGGTTAACTGGGTGACCCATGCACGCTGGGTTGTTGACGGGAACGTTTGGACATCGTCAGGTGTCAGTGCCGGATTAGACGCCATATTCGCGTTCATTGGGGCCATTTGGGGAGAGGACGTTTCATTGTCGGTTGCGAACACTATTGAGTACGAGAGGCATACAAACTCAACCTGGGATCCATTTGCGGATCTTTACGGGTTGTAAACCTCGAGAGTCATACTGTGACCTTTGTCTCCTCATAGTTTACTATTCTCCTGGAAATACCATATCGCTTGCTATTGCGTACTACTAAAATTCCGACTCTTCCTGAAAGCTTCGGAAAAAAGAGCACATCTCATCCGGGACATGTTGCTCTTCCAAGATCCATCTGCTCAAAGGAGAACGAATTATCCTTGCTGGTATCCTGGTAGCGAAGGCCACTCAAAAGAAGGTTGATATTCACGCGAACTTTCGGGAAAAGGTGGAAAGGATATCATTATTCCATCCGTAAAAATATGCGTACAACGATCCGGCAACTAAAATTCTGAATTCTAGGGTGGCTGGGGTCCATTTATGAGTTAGGTGCGAGCTCGAATAGTCAAGGCCGTGCTAACGCGGGGAAATCTGATACCAAACGGTTGGGCCGATCGCACCCAAAGTTCCCGAGTCAACACAGAGTATTGCAAAGGTCCCGAGTCAACCTCGTGGCCCTGCATTCGTGGAAAGGGAGTAGCCATCGCAGAGGAATCACGATTGCCCCATAGTGTCGGTCGCCGTAGGCAGTAAGGCACAGGGAGGTCAACCGCATGGACGATGTACGTGGCAGCTCATGTGGACCGATGCCGGCGATGAATGGCCGAACAAACAATGGGTGGCCAAGAGAGATTTTCCGAACGCAGAGGAAGGCAGTCTGTTCGACTTTCTGGCAAAGCGAAAGATGACAAGGCGTAGGAACTGTCAGGCAGGGATAGTCAATAGCATCTCTGTTACAAGATCAGCCAAGAGAGCCGCGACAGAGAATGTATAATAGTGGTTGGTAGACCTGGAGTGATTGAGAATAAGACTGAGGTCGTGCTGTCTTGACTTTGAATGTAAAGAAGAATTGCAGCAGAGGGCGTTTGGAGAATGAAAGAGGGAAGAAGGGGTCAGCGTGGAGGAGGGAAGCAACGAGTTAATGGGTGTGAGGCATTTTTGCGCCGCCCTCTTATAAGGGATCCCTTGTTTGCGGCAATTTTGCGTGATGGCCATTTGATGGCGGCTACTCAGGGCTACTTGGCACTGCGACACAGCATGAGCCATTACCTGGGCCAGCATGAGCCATTACCTGGGCTAGGGCTATCGGGCCGATGGTCCACCATCCACTCTGGCCAGTGGCCAGGACTTCGTATCTGTTCCAGCATCCTTGCACAAGATGGTAAATGTCCTACCAATTCCGAAGAAGTTGTTATTTCACAACTAAATACATGTACGTCATAGCTTGTATTTTCCACATCTTTCCAAAAGCCTAGCTTTCTTATCCCCCGATAGCCAATCGTGGCAAGTCATCGAAAACACGACACCATCCTCTGTCTTCCGCCCGGAGCCGTCGGGGACGATGGAGACATCACTGTAGGGTCCATCGACCTGGAGCTCCGTTGAGACTTCATAGCACCTTGAGGTAGTATTAGAACCTCCGATCGACATGAATCCAAGTTTCCATACCTCATAATTCCCTCTCTGGTGAAGCCCATTCTCACAGCAGCGTCGAGGCTTGCCTTCTTAGACGGAACCGCGCGCCAGCTTGCACGCGCAAATCCGCAACCTCCTTCGTCCTTGGGATTAAGCGCAAAGGAAGTGATCAAGTAGATTGTATGAGAGAGGACGTGGCTTTTCCGAAATTTCGGGAGAATTTTCAGCCCTAATAACTTGGGATCGTAGCTACCTTGAAGAGGATCACATCCAATGCTACCTCAATGTCAGCGTCAAGCTTAAGGCCTAAATGAATGCATTCGTACCAGACGACTCCAGCAAAACCACCACTCTTGAGGTCCGTAATTGCGAATGGTAGAAGATTCGGCCGACGTCTAAGCTTCTCGATGTACGCCAATGTTTCAGTTTTGGATTCTACATACGTTTATGCCCTGTAGATCCCAACATAAAATACGACTGACCTAGAGGTTTCCCTTTAGGGAAGGGATAGAAATGCTCGTCACGCCCATGAACGGCTGGTTTGGTCGAAAATGCAGTGTGCAAGGCTTCAGCATGTAAAAAGGGCTGTGAGTTGTTTTCAGCGTCAGGGCCTCATCGCTGAGGTTATGATCTCCTCACAATCAACGGCTCAAGCGAGAGCAGCTCTGTTCGTAACGGCTCGGGCGGCGGAGCGATGTAGCTGTTGAGATCATATTCCTCCACAGGGGTTTCCGCGTGCAGCTCATCCCCCGGGCCGACGGGGAGGATTGCAGGTGCTTGACCGGTATTCTTGTAAGTTCTCATAGCAGATGCGATCATAAGCATAGCTATCGTTCAAGAATTACGTGCGTTATAAGGCGGAACGGCCCCGGCCACAGAGCAAATTAGGAAGTGATGCATTTGATCTGGTACACGAAGTAAAATCAACACTCTTTCGATGTTTTAGAAACCTGAGGCCCGCTATCTCCCACTGTGGTCACCTTCTGGAGCTCATTTGGACGAAGATTTGCGATGAATTCCTTTCCCTGTTGTCGAAGAACTTCGTCGTCGTCTCTATCCAACGTCTGTTGATGCATCAGACAAAACGCGGTCAGGAATGCTACAGAGGCTAGAATAGCCAGTATAATGAATACAACTCGGAAGCGGTGGTGATATGCATCGAGCACAGCGGCATAAGCAGCTTGTTCAAGGGCACGAGCGCTTTCTGGGTGGTCCAGAACGGATTTTCGAGTTTGCTCGCTCAATTGGAGGTGATTCAGCTTGGACTTCACAATTCCGTTCCTTGAATTGATCCTTTAACAGAACTTCCAGGCGCAATGGAGCTGAAGGACACATACACGATGGTACCCGTAATGGCGAGGCCCAGGCTTCCTCCGAGGTTCCGCACGAAACTACTCCGCTTCAGTGAAGGCTTGTGAGGTGATGTATGTCAACTTACCTTCTTAGAGCGGTAACAATGGCCATATCTTTCCGCTCAAGGGCACCCTGAACCGCTACCAAGGATGGTTGGAATGTTTGTCCGACACCAAGTCCCGTGAAGATTGAGTAGCCGATCTGCTGAGCGAGTGTAGATTGCGGGTTCAATGTGGCAAGGAGTCCTAACCCGATCGCCCACATGCCCCATCCGGAAAGTATCAGTTCCTATTGGAGAACCAATGCAATCAGGTCATGAGAACGAAGGTTCGACCGCATAGTGCGTACACGATATCGGCCACTCCAGGTGACAATCAAGCCCGATATAGTTGATGCAAATGCTGTGATCGGTTAGAAAGAGGTTCAGAGGTTTATGTAAGACGCACTCTATACGACAGTAAGTGGCAGAAGTAGAAGACCACTCTTCACCGGAGAATACCCATACGCCAGCTGGTAGAATGTCGGCAGGTAGAAGACCTGAACGACGCTGACATACCCGTTGATAAATTGGGTGATTGCTGCAGCAATAACAATTGGTTTCCGAAAGATGTAAACTGATACGGCAAGTTATCACAATGATCAAGTTAGGCCGAAGATTATCACTCACGTGGAAGCAGTGGAATCGTTGGGCATTTCCATTCCCAGAATCCGAAAGCAACAAATAGCAGTGTACCCAGAACTAACGGGGCTACGACATGTGCATCAGACCAGCTGTAAGATCCCCCAGCCCAAGTAAGAGATAGCTATAGGCGTGTTTAGGCACCGAAAATTGTCTTGCATATCTTACAATACCGTGACGAGAATAGACGCCGCGAGCACGAGGATAACGCCGAGGAAGTCAACCAATGGGAGTTTTCTACGTAGAACAACATAAGATATAAGTGCAACTTAATATATCAGTAGTTGTTCACGTACTCGCGCCAGCTTCCTTCTGGGGTTTTGAGAGGCATGAATAGTAACGCCATTAAGGCAGATATAGCCGCGAGAGGTAGCGTTAGTCGGAAAATCCATCTCCTGGGCACTCGTTTAGCTGCAAAGTATCGGCTAAGTATTTCCTGCGTACGCACCAGGTTGTATGCTCGGAAAGAAGGCCTCCAATCAAAGGCCCAAACCCGTTTCCGATGGCTACCGAAACGCCCTGAAATCGTGTTCAATCAGGTGAAGGGATCGTTCACACAGCACGTACCAGGATTCCTTGGTATTTACCTCTTTGACGTAGCGAAACCACGTCAGAGATAATCACTTGACCCACCGTAGGGATTCCACCCCCACCAATGCCCGAAATCTAGGACCGAAGAGATGTGATGTTACAATTGTTCGGCACGAGGCATCCATCGAATTTACCGCTCGAAATATCGCCAGCTGAATGAAAGTTTTTGCAAATGCGGACCCCAGATTCCCGATGAAGAAAACGAAGAGCAGGGTCAGAAGCACCTGCTTCCTTGACCAGATATCCGAAAACCGTCCGTAGATAAGCTGAAATGCAGTACTCGTCCTGCTTGCATCAGTCATCACGACATGGGCCCTGATAACAGCCGACTAACACAAAATAGGCGGTTGCAACCCAGCTGACTTGCGTTCCAGCGTTCAGATCAGCGCTAATCTTCTGGAGTGACACCGCAACCATCGTTTCGTCAAATAGGCCTACGATGTTGAAAGTTGCGCATGCAAGAAACACCTGCGAAAAGGATTGAGCAGAGTAATCGATAGATTGTTGAAAACCGACCGATATGATTTTACTGAAAGGCAAATAGTTTGTCTGGTCTGAGAGGACCGGTCGAGTGGTTCCATCATTGCCATCCGATGGAGGGGGCGCGTTGCTCATGACGAGAAGGACAAAACAGAACGGTGGATGTCGATCTTAGAGCCTAAGTCATTTTAAAGGTGCATTCTCAGCGTCCTCCCTAGACTGAAGCTGATCCAGGTAAATAGAGTCCCCACCCATCTTGCACGCACGCAATCAAAGGAGATTCAGATGGCTGAGCCACAGCGTCTAAGCGGGAGTTGGTAGCGGTTTTCGGGGTCCTCCCTGATAGTCCCGTAATTACCACGTTACGTAATGATCGACTATTGACACGATGTTCGTCAGGTTGCAAGCTCACTTGTCACTTGTCGCTGCGTCCAAGAGGTCACTAAAGCCAAATATCAATGGAAAAAGGAAAACCGGTCCTATGACTCGCTTTCTGTTCACTTTATCCGAAGTCTTCGCTCAACCAGAATGATGTAATATTTCTAAGCTCGACAAAATCTGCGACAGCTCTCCCGAATGAGAACGCACTGATTTTGTTGATTTAAAAGGACAGATGTATAATTCTGGAGACAATCCCATTCAAAGTTCCCTACCTTCTCATGCCCGTCGATACGAAACTCAACGTCTTCTCTGGCGAAGATGGCCTACAGGCATATTATGACCCCGATCAAAACATACCAGTTCCGGTACGTGGAGAGCATTTCATCAAGCAGGTATGTCGAACCGAGCGCACATATCATAGCTCGTCGAACTGCCATCAAGAATGAATCCTCTCCGTGAAGGTATTCGCTGGAACTTCTCTTTTCTTTACCGTGCTCACGCTCAGTCTAGATGGTGTGAGGATCTACGCAAAGCTGCTCAGCCATCTGCCTGCGTCGAACGTGAAGTCTCTACCCGGTAAGTCCCCTCTCCAGTACATGGGACATGACCTCACTCGCTTCTTCTAGCTCTGAACATGCTGCTAAGAGCCCAGGAAAAAGGTCTCGTGACGCGCGATACCCACACTATCGTCGAGTATTCCTCGGGCAGTACAATAATTTCTCTCGGTATTCTATCCCATATCTTTGGCATACCTAATGTCAAGGCATATGTGTCGAATAAAACATCCGAAATCAAGTTATCCCTCCTAAGATTTTTTGTGAGTACTTTAGGTTCTCATTTAATTCCCGGATTGACGGTAGATAATTACTAGGGCCTTGACCTGTAAGCATATCCTTCTGTCTCGATGGAAGGCCATGGCTAGCCTTCCCCTAGAACGCTCTTTGGTGGGCCGGTGCAGCCTGAACCGAACGATATTAATGGGGGCATCTTTGTGGCGACAGAGCATGGATGCAAGCCCGGAACGTATAATCCTGATCAGTATTCAAACCCAGAGGTACTACCACACTGAATCTCTCTTCGCGATTCTCACTGTACGCCCAGAATTATGGGGCCCATATGCGTTGGACCGGCCCACAGATACATGCCCAACTCCCTGATATCTCCGTATTTGCTGCTTCCATTGGAACTGCAGGTAAGATAGAAACAACCATGCTTGACAGCCGACTAATTCCTGCAGGTACTATGACAGGAACTAGTCTATATCTCAAGAGTGTTCGGCCGTCCGTGGTGGGACTAGGGTGAGTAATTCTTTCCCTTCGGCATCATCTACAAACTAACACCTGACAGGGTCCTGACGGCACCCAATGATCGTGTTCCTGGTCCTCGAACGTATAACCTACTTGTTCCTGTTGAGTTTCCTTGGCGGGAAGCGATGGATGTTATGGAAGAAGTTGACTCCTTCTCCTCCTACGAGAAGAGTCTCGAACTCTGCAGGAACGGTCTTCTCGTCGGCCCGAGTTCAGGATTGGCACTAACCGGTCTTCTAAACTTCCTTCAGAAAAGGAAGGAGGCGGGTACCTTAGGTAACCTCAGGAATGCGAACGGCGAGATCTCATGTGAGATCTAACTTTCCCTGCACATTCGCACAATGACCTATATCGATTGCAAGGCGCTTTCATTTGCTGCGACCAACCATTCCAGTATATCGGAGAATATTTCGAGAAGCTCGGCCCATCATACTTCCGGCCCATCAACAACATGGAGCTCTTCTCGACCGACTATCATCCGTACGCCGACTTTTTCCTGCATTTTCACAAATTTCAACCTTCCACGCAGGTATAACGTCGATTGGGAGCACGTCCCCGGTCAGCTTGGATCCCTCCTCAAGCCAGAAAACGTCATCCTCGACATCCGTGACAAGCCAGCGTTCGACGCCTCTCATATAGACGGGTCCATCAATCTCGACATTGGCGCAGATACCAAGCCAAATCCCTACAAGGATCCGGCCACGTTGGTTTGGGCGTTCGACATTCTCAAGACGAGATTGTCCCCTGAAGATCCGGAATTTGGCGGTGCATTGGTGGGAAGAACTGTATTTCTATTGTCCCGCGACGGCAATATTGCTCGCCTTGCGTGTAGCATACTCCGAAGCCGAGATGTTGAGGCTTTCTGCGTGACCGGAGGAATTGATGCTATGGTCGCAGAAGGAATGTGGCCTCGTGAATTTCGTGCACACCTGTAATAGTTGCGATTACGACTTTGACCACTTTTGCTCCCACTGGGTGGCACTCAGCCCTGAGAGGATATTGTCGACGGGACGGACAGGATAAGAATTGTGGGGTTTCGGCAAGCGGCCGAGATGAATCGGGGGGGCTAAACTGTGCCTTCATCTATTCAATAGCGCATGGGAATCTATCCGAACGGTTGCGAAGAAAAAGTTTTTGTCATGTGAGTTTGACGTTGTTTGCTTTAATTTGTTAGCACCGAATGACAGAGGGGGTTGTGCCAAGAATTCCCCGACCATGCACATCTCATCTTTACGATCATAACTTCCGTATGACTACAAGAATCCTCCCCGAATTCGTCTATAAAATGCAGTCGGTACCGCTAGAATCCTTTCACTGACCGCTTTGACATGGGTCTTGTAGGACTTGCTAAGCCTGTTGGCTGGCACTCGAGTCGAGTCAGTGCCGTGAACACTACAGGACTCACCCCTTACGAAGTCTACCTCGTCGGTTCTCATTTCCGAAACGTGGATCATCGCTCTCAGTAACCTCCATCTACCTTTGCTAACTTTTGTCCCAGTGGTATCGCGCGGACTGGGACTATGGTCTCACTACTATCTACTTCTTCTGCGCCACCATCGGCGTATTCATTCTCATCAATCTCTTTGTCTTGACTCGCAAGAAGTAAGTAGAGTCACGCCGCCAGCCAAAAGAACTGATGTTGACTCAATCTCAGGAAGATCAACTCCAAACATGGCGTTATTACCAAAGTTACAGCTCTCCTCCGATACTTCAGAGCTCGCCAGTACTACGTGAAAGCATTCAATTGGTATTCGCCATCCCTCGGGGCTATTTCGATTGTGGCCGGCATGGTCATCTTCTTTTTCGGTGAGTTAGCTACGCTAATAGCCGCCTACCAGTGATGCTCAACCTATCTGCACCACGATCAAGGCCTCTCATTTGCGGTTCACCCTTACTATTGGCCAAACCCATCCATGGGGAATAGCCCCCCGTTAGGCACGAGAACAGGCTGGATATCTATCGCCATTATGCCTTTCATGTTGTAAGTTCCGGCCATCTTCGAACCGGTGCATGGCCCTCTGAAGCAGCTGGCTGGGTAGCGCATTCGCCAGCAAGATCAACTTCATTGGTATCTTGGCTGGAACAACCCACGAGAAATTACAAGTCTATCATCGCTGGACGGCATGGATTATGTGTATGTCTCTCCCATTGCTGAATCCTCATCGTCTAACGCTCCCAGTCAGATCTCACGTCCCTCCTTCATACCTTTCCCTTCATCGTCTGGAACATTAAGCTTGGACAAATGACGCTCTTCTACGAAAAGAAGTCATACTACTGGACTGGAGTCGCTGCGCTTATTCCTCAGGTAGGTGTTCTATTAGCCTTCAAAGAATATTGTCTTACGTAGGATAGACGTGGCTGGTGCTCATGTCTTGGGGCCCAATACGGTGAGTGTCGGCCCTATGCTTCAGGCCAAACTCTGACGACAAAGAGCAGAAGCCGATACTACGAGACATTCAAGAAGTGAGTAATCCATCCCTACCTAGCAAATTCAGTGGAGCTCATCAATCTATTAGGCTACATTTTCTGTCCGTTCCTTCGCCCACCTGCCCTTTCAGAGACTGTGCTAACATAGGGACGTTAGTGCTTCTATAGTATTCATGGGATTTTTATGGCTCCATTGCAATTGGCGTCTGTCCTCGTGGTACGTGCACTATCACTCGGCGGTTTTCTATCCTCTCAGCATCATTATGCAGGGATTACTTCTGGGCGACTGCCGCGATCTTCGGCCTCGCCTGGGTTATACGGTTCGGGCGAATGTTCATCATCAACGGTCTTGCCAACAAGGCCACGCTCGAAGTCGTTGGCGATAGGATGGTGAAGGTGCTTGTCCCAACGAAGCTGAAGTGGAAGCCTGGGCAGCACTTTTTCGTTCGGTTCACGAACACAGGCGTCCATATCCTCACCTCACATCCCTTCACCGTTGCTTCTTTGTCAAGTACCGGGGTCATGGAGCTTCTCATTCGCCCACAAGACGGACTCACCGGCCGACTTGCCACTTTGGCTGACTTGAACAAGTCTTCGACTGTATTGCTGGATGGACCTTACGGCGGCATTCATAAGGACCTCACTTGCTATGAGACTGTCATGCTTGTCGCTGGTGGATCAGGTACGAGATATTCCATTACGTAGGCTGTTAATCTAATCCTTTTGCCCAGGTGCCAGCTTCACAATGCCAATTCTGCTTGACCTCGTTGAGCGCAGCCAGAAGGCGAACGTTATCCTGATCTGGGCGGTGAAAGCATCTGGTCGGTTTTCACAACCTCGCTATCAAATCACTTTACTGAATCTCGTTTTACAGAGGCAGCCGAATGTTACCGCGACGTTTTCGATACTCTGGAGAACAACAAACGTAAAGGTGTGAGGGTGGCAATCTACATCACCAGAGGAGAGGGGTCGACTACTCCATCTGAGGACGAAGATGAGAAGAAGTCAAGTCTCGTTGAATCACATTCTGGGCGGCCAGACATTCAGAGAATCATTCAAGACGCATTCTCCCAAACATCCAGCCTGTCTGTAACCGGTGAGAATCGCAGCTATCTTTCTGACGATATGAATAATTAATTTCACCAACATCAGTCTGTGGCCCCGAAACGCTGACCATCGATGCAAGGAATGTCGTTGCAGAGTGTCAGCTAGCGATATTGGGTGGGGGTACGAAGTGTAAAGATTTATATCTTCATGCAGAGCCCTATAGGTGAGCCACAACCTGCGCGACTTAACCGCTCTAATCATGTCTAATCGTGCTCAACAGCTGGTGAAAGCTGACAGAAAAGCAACGCTTAGTTCGGAGGGGGTTAACCTGCTCTTATGTACTCGTAAATCCTGGAATGTAATTTCTGTAGCATTATTGTTAAGAGGCCGGTGTATCTCCTATCCCAACGTATGAAATGGTCCGAGATTGGTACAGTATATTAACCGTGAAAAGAGGCAAAAGAAGTAAAAGAGGATGTGAAAACGTTACGAAATTGTCCAAAGAGATTATCAGGATGCAACTAAAGCGCAATGATAGAACCAAGAGCGAAGGCGGGGAGAGGCGCCAGTGCCGGCGCTGGTGAGAATGAACGAAGACCTAATGAACGGATGAAATGGCTCCTGGCTGGTAGACCAAGGGTTGGCCAACGACGGCAGCTAATGAGATACTCAGTCGTATGGACGGACTAGTTCCGGCCTACAAGAATAGGCAATTTGGCGGTATGATGGTCGTAGCACCAAAACCTCGGGATCCGTGACCATATGGCTTGCTGAAGGGCAGGACGAGAGGAGCCAGTTGCTCCAGTCGTGGGACGGAAGGCTGGTGGGTTTGTGTGCCTGGTATGATGGGCGCTTGCTGTTCGAAGGAATGCAACAACACTCTCCAGAGTGATCACGGGTGAGTGTATCGCTGGAAATAGCGTCTGTGTTTCTTCTGGGGCAGGAAAGCGTGCAGCCGTCGCCTCGGAGGTTGGAGGTAGTGGAAGTGGAATTTTTTCCATCCCGAATTCCATGGCGGGGGCATTTCCTTTCTCCTTTGATCCAACCTTCACCACCATATGTATGGAGCGGGGAGGGCGGTGCGTCCTTCCGATGCTCCTACACCATGAACCGATAGGTATGCAGGTCAGGACATATTTGTGAGGAACGCCGAGGACTTGAGCACTTCGGCGAAGGTGCTCCGACGGGCAGAAGGGAGGAGGGAGGAGACGAAGCCCCTTGTTGACGGTGCATGCTGGCAAGACAATTCGGTATCAGTTGGAGTACCAGGACCTCCCGCTGCTTGATACGATGTTCGTCGGGCCCGACAAAGGTTTGAGGGGTCAGTGTGGTTGGGATGACCTGGTTCAAACGCCATACCGCTACTCTCAGAATTGAGGAGAACTGACGTATCCAAAGACGTAGCCTCATCGGACAATGATAACTTCGGAGAGGTTCATAAACCGCAGCCGGAGTCATCTGTCCGGGCTGTCGAGCCATCATCGAGGAGAAGGTGTAGGGTATGTGGATCAGCTATCCAGAGAGGATCTAGTAACCGAGTTTAAGTTGAATATCCGGTGAAGGCAGAAGGACAATGGCCATTGGCAGTCGAAAAATGAAAACAACGACAAAAACAGGACTAAACTTGAATCTCGTCAAATGGACGTCTCGTGTCATTCCCTCAAATTGAAAACATATTGAGATGATCGTCGGGTAAGTAGTAGTGCGATATTGAATTTAACAGCCGAACAGTAGCTGACATGGTCCACTTTGCTCGAAGCCTTGAACAGAACCTTCGCTCATTCCAGCTACATATTCACCAGTGTGGGCATGATCGCTTGACTCAATGCCCAGTTCAAGTTGGATGCCTGCATTTCTTACCTCCGTCTCTTTCGAACAAACCAGGATCTCGAAGGAAGCAGCCCGTTGAGTGCGGCTGTCTACGAGAGCTTGAACAGGAGTACGACGTCGGCTGCCATTGTGGTACCTGCAAGGAAATGAAGAAACTGGGCATGATTTCTTTTGGGAATGGTCTAGCGGGCCTCGTTTCTCGGGGTGTATAAGTGCCACCCCAACATGGGCGTAGTAACGTCTGAAAAACTCACACGGGACTGCATTGCTCTGAGATCTCTGTGCTACTTGGAATCATTTTCGCTTTCCTGAGGCTATCAAGCAGCCACTGAATGACTAGGACGCGCATTGGCCTCCCTAACTGGATGAAGTAATGGGCTAGTTATCAACGTTATCCTCGCCCCGTCCTCGCTAATGGTATGTCGTGGAAGCAGGCGAGAAAGAACCAGCGAAAGGATATTTAAAAGAGATCAGAAACCCCAACCAATTTCATCGACCTGTGTCGTTTTCTGCCTCCCCATCTCCCATTCACCAAAATGACTTCTTTCCGCTCCATCATAACCTTCCCCACGGCTGCTCTCGTCGGGTGCATTGCAGCTGCACCCGCTGTTAACACCCCCGAGGTCAACGTTGCTATTTGTGACGAGCCAGGCCTTGGTGCGTTTGTCAACATTCGTGACGAGGGTCCGTTGCTACCCGTAGCGAATAGTTTTTGCTGCGATCGTTTCTTTCCGCCGCTGTGACGGGGGATGCACGTCTGTTCCCGATGTATTCGTCGGCCTGGAGGTCGATATTGATGCCCTCGCAGACAAGTGCCGTATGTTCAAGCATGGGTCTCTCCTTACCAAACCTAGGCTAACACACATTTACAAGGTGCCATTCAGCCCGTCAACGGTGCTGTCAACGTCGACGCCTACGTCGAAATCGTGGCTTAGGTCAAGGCCACAATTGATGTCGCAGTTACTGCCGTCAAGGGCCGATGTCCTCTTTCTCCAGAACGGCTAACTCACCACTTTCAAAGTCTGCGCTCACGTTATCATCGATACTGTTCTCGTAAGTGTTCTTAATCAACAGTTAGGAAGGCGTTATACTCATCTCGGTTTAGTCCATCTGCGCCCTCCTCAAGATTGTCCTTACCGTCTGCGTTAATCTTGACGTTGTTCTCAAGCTCGTGGCCCAGATCGGGTACGAGAAACGCGTCACATTCTATACTTGTTGCTGTTTTCGAAATTGTTGGCCAGACACAGTTGTTTGATCAAACACCTGAGGCAGGGGATTGTATTTCAGCGCGAAATACAATTTACGTACGAAATTACATACATTAAGTACCCAAATTGGTATATTGCGCCGAAATAGACAATTGTGTACTTTGAGCACGTACCAGTGTACAGGGTTTGACCGGTCACTTGTACACTATGGGTCAACTGAACACTTCGCATTTTCGGTGGATGGCGGTCAATTCCTGGCGCAGTATGGATGCCATTCGACGCGTATAGATGTACTACATATCTATGAAAGGCTAAATAGCTATAAATACCTCTGGCGTGCACGAGAAATGCGAATAAGGTCGAAAAACTGCTTTAGAATTTTTGATTGCGCCGTAATCTCCACCTAGAGAGCCTATAGGGAGGGATTTCGACTACCTATTGGTGGGAGATATGAAGTATAGCATGTAACTACATATACTACCAACTGTGAAGGCTCCCTGCGTGCGGCAAGAGCTGTATTTGAGAGAACACTCGCCAGAAAGGCGAAATCAGCGTTGTGCCGGGACTCAGAAGCACTGCCACAAGCGAAGGCAGTTTATGGCGGTTTATACGTTCTGAACGTGATTATGGCAGAAAACGTTCGTGAAACAATTGAATGTATGATGTCTATATCATCCTACATACATACAAAGTAGCTCGTATTGAAATATTGAAGCAAAACGGCCCCGATCGTGTTTTATTATCCAATTTCCCTCCAGTTCGGCTAAAGGTGTACAAATCAGCCGTAATGGCCATTTCATGCATCATCGACTTCGGAAGCATCCCAGCACATAATTTTGCCTCATATCTGCCCAAGAATAATTTCCTTAAATATTTCGATACCTATCTTTCCAATGGAACACATCCGAAAGCCTGATTCTGAGTCAGTCACAGATGAGAAGGGAAATAGTGATTACGTGTACAAGTGACCGGTCAAACCCTGTATATCCGGCAGATATAGACAATAGCATAGTCGGTGTATCTGAGCGTGAAATACACAAATGCTAAGGGGAGTTGCCATGCCAACAAAATGTATTTCAAGAGGATATACACTGAGTATGCTATTGTCGATATCTGCTGTATATAAGATGGGATGTACTCAAAGCACGCAATTGTCTATTTCGGCATAATATACCAATTTGGGTACTTAATGTATGTAATTTCGTACGTAGATTGTTTTTCGCACCGAAATACAATCTCCTGCCTCAGGTGAAACATCAAAATTTTGTGCAAACGCATTGAGAACTCTTTCATCCAGCATATCACATTGCAGAATGCATATACACTGTTGATTTTGAGTTCTATTCAGAAGTTTACTTTGACTCTATGGAATGACACCAAAAATGACCCATTCCGAAGAGGCGCCACGATGGCCCGCGTTTTTCACCTCTCTGATCATCGTTGACTTCTATCCTGCCCTCAGTTTCTCCGGAAACAGGCCATTTGGGCTCTGGAAGTTCAGAAGAAGATTTTTCAATGCAATGTACACGAAATTGGCCTGTGGTGGTGCCGTCGAATGAGTCACTTCTGGCGCCAGAATCTATTTCCAACGGAAACCCTTGGGAAACCGGCCAAAGAAACCTGTTATACCCTTCCGGCACATGTTTCCCTAAGAAAAAGGCAAGAAAACCTGCCTTTTTACCATAGAAACCGGCCAGAAACAGGTATAACAGGTTTCTTTGACACGATTCCCGACAGAAACAGCACCCGACGCCAGTAGTGAGTGTGGACCCTGGTCTGATCTCAGCATCTCAAAAAGTGTTACAGGATGGCCGTGAAATGGCCATGGAACGGTTGGATTTGGTGGGAAGCCATGGGGATGCTTCAGAATAGGCTCGAAGAAACCTCAGTGAGTGGTCCTTCACGTCGTCCTATGCGTCACTACATTCGTATTACTAGTACAGGCTTCAACATCACCAACCCTCTTGACCCATACTGCTCCCTCGCACCTCCCCTGCCTCTAAAAACACTCGGACCGAACACCCCAGAGACTTGCAAATTTCAGGTGCTGTCTTACATGCAATTTGACGTTGGCACAACTGCCCCCTATCTATGAAGATCGAACATCAGCATCACTTGACAAACTCTCACCAAATTCTGATGCTTTCCTCCTTCAATCTGCTTCATCTTTATAGGAACAAAGCAAGGATGTGCCTATATGCCTATGGGATACCATTTGGCGTTGCAGAAAGGCCCTCTAGTCAATTCTTTGCCTAGGTTCTGGTTGATGAGGTGGAACACACAGCTCGGATTATATCAACACGAGGGTCATAGCTGTTGGTATCTATGTACTCATTACATCGACGGCTATTCAGATATACTGTTTTTATGGTTCTAAACTGAGAGAAAGCCATTCTATCGAATGTCAAGGAAATTCCACCCACTCGCGCACAATTCTTGACTTGTATGGAGCGGCCACTTCCGTTCCGGCATGGCATAAACTCGGATGGAGGCTGCCGCTATCACCAGCGTTAGACCCTTTAGGGATCAGTTCATTGGCTGGATTTTGGGGGTTAGACACATAGATGCAGGTTCTGGTCTAGTAATCATCCTCGGCAATTCAATATTTGGCTAGGACATGTCACATTTCGTATGAAGACCGGCATGCCGCCAGCTGGATATCCAGTGTGACAAGCAGATCGGCATTCTTCTGTGGAGGTATATACCATTAGGGTTAACATCACCCTCCTGGCATTGTTTTGGCAACCTACAATTACAGGCAAGGTAGTAAACATATATCTATGAGCAGGCGAGCCCACTGCACGACAGGGTAATAAACCGCGTATCCCCAAAAAGCATACTTAACAGGATGCAGTTTATGCGACAACGAACGCCAACTGAAGTCAAGCACGTTGGTACGGGTTGACATGACGCCAATAGCTCGCGGATCTATCCACAGAGGTATAGTAAAACGAGCACTGGCCCATAATGAACCGTGGACACCCCATTCTGGATATCTGCCACGCAGATTGGGGCGGAGGTACTGCCTGAGCCTCTCAATAAACACCGGGTATCGAGAGGGTCGTGCTTGATCATCAGATGATGGAACAAACGAGTTTAAGTAGCGATCTGGGTCAGGGAAGAAGTCCTAAGACGCTAGATCGCAGGACTTCCAATGGAAATGGCCGTCTTCTGAAGGGGACGGGAAAGAACAACGTGAGGGCGAGTGTAGCGAGTACCAAATTACAATGCGTTGTACTCTGTCAGGAGGTAAGGCACAGGTTTACTCGAAGAGACAATACCCACCAAAGGGGAGTCTCGTATGGCTTGAATACGCTCCGAAACTTGGAAGTCATCCGTAGTTGACGAAAGGAAAGGATTGAGGTGATGCAATGATTGATGATCACAGGAAAATTACTGTGTATAGATAAAAAATTAGCTAAGGATCAAGAAATCGACTTAACCTAGTGATGTATTCACACGAGACTTAAGCACCCATAAAAGGCAAATTATGAGTTTATGGACCAATCGAAATTAGAGAAATACCAATTACAAACAAGCAGAAATATTGTAAAGTTTTGGAACTTTGGACGCTGGAAAGAACTCAATGGAGTATCCACTCCATCCTCGTAATGTTTGATCAAGCAAGCGCGTCTGGACAACAATTTCGAAAACAGCAATAATACTGATGATGTCTTCCGTAATATTTCCCTCGTCGCACTCCTGAACGGTGTCTTCGTCTCCCTTGGCCCTCTCTTGAAACTCGCTGTGGTTGCCCTCATCAAGGTTCACGCTCTTCTCCTTGTATCCGTGAAGCTTAACGCTATCGTGAACCTCTAAGCTTTTGCCAGACGCTTTGGGATTCGGGGATCTAGATTGGTTGAGATTTTATACCCTTATTCACGATATATAGTCAGGGATATATAAAGTCAGCTTTTAGTATCACTCTGAACATGAATTTTCTTGCGCAACTTTCAATTATTGTTCTAAGGCATCGCCTCGATAATGGAGAGTTAAATTTTCCACAAGCCCCGGCTGGATGATGCTCCAGACGCTCATGCTAGGGAATGCCTTATGTAAGCTTGATTTGAAGGCTCAACCTAAGTTTTCAGGTACTTTCAGTGCTCCATGACATGTACGCATACCCTCTCAAAGACGGGCTTTTCTGAGCGATTTTGACGTTCCGGATCCCATAGCTCGGGACACCAGAGAGAAGATTAACCGGGAGTTATCAGGTCTGACTGCTCTACTGTATTGCAATGGTTCCTCGTCCAATTTGCATCCGCTACCATTGCATCGCAGCCGTTGAAACTTGGACGACAGCAACCGGTCCTTTCATTTTGCATTGCACCTGAGCCATCTCATCGCAATCTTCAACTTGGCCTTTCGGACTGTGCACCCATGACGGTTGCAGAGCACATTTCGGCTCAAAATAGCACCCGCATCCTCACGTGGACCTAACGGGAGCTTTCTGGCTCCTCAAAACGGTTGCGTTCCCCTAACATACAACCGAGCTAGGGTACAGGCAATAACCTCCAGGCGAGAGGATCTTGCGAGCTTTGTTCACGTTGGACGTCTCGGCATTCACTTCTTGTCTCTTGGCAGAACGCCCAAGCCAACATGCCCAGTGAAAACGTCTTTCCCAGCATCGATTATCGGAACGTTATAAACCGCCGTCTGGGAGGAAACGAAGCATACTCAACTCATATCTTGACTCACCCGGAATCCAATGCGCGCCGCCTTCGTCTCCATAGTTCTTGCTGCTCTCGCCGCTACCCAACCTATTGGCACAGAACCAACAGGTGCTCTGTCAAAGAGGGCAGTGTCAACTAGTAGGTTCCTCATCGACCTCTATGCTGCAGCTGCTGACGCGCATCTTCCAAGGTGTCTACAACGATCTCGTCGACTACTTCAAATGTCGGTCGACCCAGTCAAATACGGTGTGGTGGATGATTAACATCTCTTTTCTTTCTAGACGCGTCCTCTGCGTACGCCACTGCTTGCGTTCGCCCGAACGGGAATACTCTTGTCACTCGGGTTCGCTTCTGCCCTAGCCCTTTCCTCTGACGCATTGTTCAACCCACAAACATAGATCAACAGCGTGGTCACTGACACTCAAGGCTTTATTGCTCGGGACGACACCAAGAAAGAGATTGTCGTTGTTTTTCGTGGAAGGTAGCTCTCGGTTTTTCCTTTTTACATGCGACAAACTAAAATTTTGGCTAGCACTTCCCCGACCGACTTCCTTACAGATTCTAGCGTCCTTCTGACGTCTTTCACCTCCCCGGGTGTAAACCCACCTTGTGCGTGTTTTCAGCCTACACGGTCCGGCCTCGATGACTGATGTGTGTAAATTTGTAGTTGGCACTTTGGTTCATTCTGGCTTCTTGACTGCGTCCGTAAATTCCGACTATCTTCAGGCGTTCCGGCCTGACTGACCCTCCTATCTATACAGGTACAACTCTGTCGCGTCTAGTGTGATATCTGCCGTACGCAGCCAACTGGGCTCGCACCCTGATTACACCATTGTGACGTCTGGACATTCCCTCGGAGGTGTGTAATCTCGGCCGTTCTAATGGAACGCGATTTAAAACCTACATCAGGCGCTCTCTCGAGTGTAGCCGGTATCTCGCTCAAGCAAAACTTCCCAAACAGGTGCTCGATGTCTGCTAGACTCTTATGACCTCTACTAAACACTCCCGATTAGCAAACTTCGTCTCTATACCTACGGCCAACCCAGGTAAGTTTAGGGACAATCAAGTTGTCGAGAAGTCGTCTGATAGAGCGTTCTTTGCAGGACTGGGAACACCGCCTACGCCAACTTCGTGAACAACCAGGTTGGGGCTAGTAACATCTTCCGAGGTATGTGGCTTTTGCTTCTCAGTACGGGGCCCTTCATTAACCCTCTGTAGGGGTTCACACCCTTGATGGGTCAGTCAGATTCAGTTCATCTCCTTCTTTCAGCTAAATGGTGACATCTCTGGCAGTGTCCCAACGATCATCCCGGTCACCTTTGGTTATAAGCACCACGGTACGTCTGACCATCTGGACTACCGGAAATCGGGTGTTTACAACCTCGGAATTAGGCACCGAATACTGGTCCTATCTTGATCCCTCTTCCGCCCTTACCACCAAGCAATGCAATTCTGGAGGGGAAGACCTGACATGCTCCACGGCAATCATCTCAGGTGGCATTAACTTACCTCACTTGACGGTATGTGTACCATCCTCTAGCTTCGATTTCTATGCTCACTGCCTTTCGTCAGTACTATAACATCCCTGCCTCAACGCCTTTCTGTTCCTAAATGCGGCGGCGGCAATTACAAAAGAGGGAAGGGAATTACGGTTGTGGATTTGTTCGTTGAATATGTTGAAGAGGATGGTATTTTTCCAGACTGCTTGCGTTTGAATTTATTCAGTCTTCCACCAAATATATACTCTTTTGAAATGACTGGGTTGTGCTCGAATTCAAGATTTGCTAACGGTAACCGAACGATAGTTCGAAATCAAGCAATAGATATTATACGAATAGTTAAATAACTAATTAAATTGTCCTAGGCAAAGAAGAGAGCAGCTAGAGCAACTCCGAAAAGTGTCATTACTCCAGAGTACGCCAACCGGACACCGCCGTTGGTATTAGTTGCTCCTGCTCCGGCGCTGGTACGTGTACCCGTGCCCGAACCAGTGACGCTGCCAGTAGTGGTACCACCGCCGGTGGGAGTAGGAGTAGGGGTCTCACCAGAGGCGGTGACAGTGGCGAGAGCAGCATAGAGCTCCTCGCTCTTGTACGGAACGCAGTTGGAGCTGGCCGGTACTCGAGCTGTGTAAGGGATGTTGACGATGGGACCGAGACTTTCGGGTGGCTGCTGGTAGGTCTGGGTAGCGCCGTTTACGACCCATTCTCCAGGGAAGTCCTGGTTTTCGCCATCACAGGACTCGAAGGTACCGTTCTGGGCGTTGTTGGGGGCGTTGTAGGCGCAGCCGATACGGTCGAAGATATGTTCGCAGAATTTGGCGGCGTTAGGGCGAGATGGATCACAGGCCTTGAAACAGAAGGCATGGCCTCCGATGAAGCTACAGGGGCACAGTTAGCGTATGGAGGCGAACGAAAGGTCAAGCGAACGTACTTATGCCATTCGATGACCTGCTTATACTGATCCTTCGCACCCCCCGACCAAGCATTCGAGTAGACAAGACCGCCAAGAGGATTACCACGCTAACGTATCCAGACGATGAGCAAGAAATAAAAAACCGAATGGGGCCGTGTACCCACCAAGTCAGCACCATGAGGATCCATCTCTCCTCCCCAGTCATCGCCCAAGATATTGATCTTCGTTTGGTCGATGAAACCGACCACCTGGACGTAGTCAGGCGTACGCATCCACTGAACTCCCTTCAGTGCATCACGGGGGATAAGTCGAGTGCCGTGCCCGGGCTTTGTGCACCAAGCAATCATCTCTCCCTCAATGCTTCCAACGTCTTTGCCCATCTCAGGTGGGCCCCAAAGGCAGAAGTCTACGCGGAGCAGGTTAGGCGTGAGTCAGAAGACGTGTGCCCGGACGTACCATCAATCGAATTGAACATGGAGGTCTGACATAGGGACTCTTGGTTTTGGGTGGTAGAGTTGCAACGATTGTAGCCTTTCTGAGCTCCTCGAATCAGATGGTCGTCGGTATCGACCTTATAAGGCTGAAGATTGGGATTAGTAAAGCCCCAACCTCGTGAGAACCAATGAAACACTCGAACTTACAATTCCACTTGGGTAAGTAAATGTCTTTGAAGCAAGCGGTGTAGCGGGGAAAGTGCTCTGAGTCTGAGCAGCAACGAGGTCGACGGAAATCAAAGACAGCAAAAGAGTGGCGGCGGTAGATAGGCGCAAAAAAGTCGAAGTCGACATCGTTTTATCAGAGAAACACAATGGGTATCGGGGAGAGAGCGACCAGAGGGCCGTGGGGTATGGTTGTGAATTGGGGGAACGACCAAGAGGCGGATGGGTTTTATATGGGATATATTCTAGCATTGGCATCAAACCAAGGCTCCGCCCAGCCCCTCATGGGATGCCCAAGAACGAGGCTCTTTTGCATGGTAATTTCTCGGCGTCCAAGCTGACGACGGCTTGAGCTATAGGCAGCTGATCTTGCCTTTCCTCAGCTCCGTGTTTGCTCATCGAAGCCGTAGAGAAATTTCAGCGATTTCATTTGAGGTTTTCTGCCTAACAAATACTTTAGAGAAGATCCAGAATGAGAATGTGTGCATGGCTGACCAGCCTTTTTGAGAACGCCAAGTAAAGCTAGGCAACACCGCAATGCCGCAAGGTCAGGACCCAAAATCCTCGATCTCCTCGTCCCGTTGACGATTTATCGAAGAATAGTGATGTTCATTTCAAGACCGATCGCACATCCAGTAGTTCTGTCAGCCTCCACCCGTCGGGAGAGAAAGTATCTGAAGGCAAATCCCGTTCATGACGGTTTGAACGAAAGTCCAAATGGGGAACGTTGCAATGCAAACCAATTTCCATCAGGGGACAATCAAATCCGGAAAATGAAAAACATTCGCATCGCCAAGATTCGTGAAGCATTCTGCCAAGTTTGGTCTAGGCTGCTTGCTGCATTTCATTCGATTTGGAATATGACGTGTGGACGTCCGCTGTACTGCGCAGGCGCCGTAGCAGAGACATTTGGACGAGGAAAGGGATGGCCGCATAATGGCAGGCAGTGTTGGTGACTGACGCAGACTCTTCACGGTCTGGTTAGCCCTGTAAAACCTGTCAATTGTACAATGAATATTAACGAGCTCGCTCCGCTGCTCACCCACAGCCCATTCGATAACTCGGACGAACGACAGACGACGTTCCCCCGACCAGCCGTCGGCTCTTCAGACAGTATCATGGGAAGGCGATAACGCGGTTCGCGAAAATTGAACAGATATATGATATCCCATTAACCGAGGGCTGATTTAGGTCCAACATTGGCGCTAACTTTGACAAATTTGAGAGTCCAATCAGACATTTCTCCACTGCTTGTGCCACAGCTGAGAATGGATGCGAAGACTATGCGATGACAGGATTCAGACGTCTCATGCACTGGGCTTCAAGCTTCAAGCTTCATCGTCGGTGAAAGTGAATAGCCGGGGTGACCTGAGCACACACGGATCATTGATGAATCGATGAAGAGACAGTCTGGCGCTATTCCTGGACGAGCTCCATCAGCATGTACTCGCTGTCAGGGGTATAGCGCTGATCGTTGTAGTGCTTCAAGTGGACATTTCGCCAACATTTCTCCCTCCTTCGATCAACGACGACACACCCAAGGTAAAATGAAGGGTATCAAGGAACTGGTTCGTTTGGAACCTTTTAATTAGTGGTATAAATGAAAAGTCTGAAAGTTATCCTCATTATAAAAGGTACAACCAACGACTAATCTATAAAGGGTCCATTCATCCCAAAGTCTCTGTAGCGAAATAAAAGTCTGCCAGTCCGCACTGTACGTAACGGAAATGTAATAAGATGGTATTATGAGGTGGTACTCGTCTCATAAAATAGCGAAAGCAATTCCGATCCAAGCGTCATATATGTACGTATCATGTCAACGAAAAAGTCATGCGTTTATGACAGGAAGAGGGCAGAGAACATGACACCCAATGCGGTGGCGAAGCCGCCGACAACGAGGGTAGTGGCGTCGTTGGAGGTGTTGCTGGGGTTGGCACCAGAGCCAGTTCCGGATGCACCAGGCTTCGAGGTACCTGAGCTGCCAGTGGGCTTAGCGGTGCCGGAGCCAGAACCCGTGGCAGCGGGAGCACTGGGAGCGGTGATGCTGGCGAGGGCAGTGTAGAGAGCGGCGGAGGTGAATTGCTGACACTCAGAGGATGCGGGGACCTTGGGCTGGTAAGGCATGGTGGTGATGGCGCCTTGGTCTTCAGGGGGCTGGGTGTAGGTCATGACGGCGCCGTTCTCGGTATAGACACCAGGGTAGTCTTGGTTTTCGCCCTTGCAGGACTCAAAGGTACCGTTCTGAGCATTGTTGGGGACGTTGTAGGCGCAACCGATACGGTCAAGACGATGTTCGCAGAAGTTGGCGGCGTTGGGATTAGCGGGGTCGCAAACCTTGATACAGAAAGCATTGCCACCCATGAAGCTGTTCACAGATGAGTATGTTGTTCAATATGACATATGCTGCGGAACGTACTTGTGCCACTCGATCACCTGAGTGTAGTCCTTGCCATTGCCAAAGGCAGTGGAGTACATGAGACCACCCATGGGGTTCCCGCGCTAATAAGGCATCACGGTCAGCCATCACCGTATCAGCAGCAGCTTCATCGCAAAAACTTACGAGGTCAGCACCGTGAGGGTCCATCTCTCCTCCGTAGTCATCGGACTGGATGTTAATCTTGCTTTGGTCAATGAAACCCACAACTTGGGCGTAGGCAGGGGTCCTGATGAACTGAACACCCTTGAGAGCATCGCTAGGAATGAGACGAGTGCCGCGGCCGGGCTTGGTGCACCATGCAACCATCTCTCCCTCGGTGTTAGCAACGACTGAGTTGGCATCGGGAGGGGCCCAGAGGCAGAAGTCTGAGAATATCGTTAAAGAAATGTAGAAAATAATTGCGGTATGCAACTGACCATCAATGCTGTTGACGAAGGAGGTCTGACAATTAGACTCCTGGTTTTCGGTGGTGGAGTTGCACTGGTTGAAACCGTGTTGGAAGCCACGAATCAGACCCTGGTCAGTATCAACCTTGTAAGGCTATAGAAAGAGACAAGAGTCAGTCCATGCGCTCCTGCCAAGCCAACTTCGAGAAATGCCTACAATCTGGTCGGGGTATGCGTAGTGCTTGGAAGCCAAGGGAACTGGTGGGAAGGTACCAGTGATTTGACCATAGACGGAAGGGAGTGACGCGGCCAAGGCCAAAATTGAAAGAGCGGCAGGAGACATGGTCTCAAGAGTAGTTTGTTATAGACAGTGTTGAAGAAAGACGACGAAAGAGGTCTTGCCGACGCTGACGACGACGAGCGAGAAAGTGGTGGTGTTGAGGAAAACAAAGGCTCCGTTGCTTGGCGGACTTTAAATGGAGTGTCAGCTCGGGTAACCGTATTTGGTCTTGCTTGGCTGACGGCGGGCGGCTAATCTAAAATTGGTTAACCTAAAAATAGGCCTGAGGTTTGTTTGCTGGCGACTTTGACCCTTAACTTACGCACGGGCCCGATCACGTGTCTCTCGAGTTTGTTGAACGCGTTTTTGGCTGTGTCTGTGTGTTTCTTGTTTCAAGGCCCGCTTGACGCGTCCGTATATCATCCCTCTGATCAACAGTACCATGGATATCCCCCCTTCTTTCTTCCCCCTCACCATCTGCCCTACGTGGTCACCGAATTCTCCCCAGAGCAATGGCCAAAACCGCGACAGGCGAGTTATGCAATTCAACGAGCTGATGAGGCGGCTAAATGCTGATCGTCGTGCGATATAGTGACCAAGACGAAATCGGCCACCAAGGCTGTCAACGATAAGACCAAGAAGCCCAAGGCTGGTCAGTAATACCTCTATAATCCGACATATCTCCCGACGTTGAATGTTTCCTGCTTTATAGATAAACCCGAGAAGGAGAAGCGGGAACCTAGTGCTTACCAGCTCTTTTGCAAGCAGCACATGAAGAAATGGAACGAAGAGAACCCCGGACGTGCCAAGGAAGCTATGGGCGAGGTAGGCATCATGCTTCTGTATCTATCGACTGCTTTTTGCTCGCTGGCATCTGGCATCTGGATCTTCTTCGCTGGTCCCTATATGCGCCTACCTGGTGCTGCCCCGGTCGTCTTTGTCAGCTATGCTCGTCTTCGCTGCCTCATATATGCTATTGGATGGTATCTGATCATGCTTCCTCTATAGATGGCTAAGCTCTGGAAGAACGCTCCCGAGAATCCTAACCGCGGCCAGGACGCCAAACCTCGCAAGGCCAAGGAACCAAAAGAGCCTAAGCCAGCGAAGGAACCCAAGGAACCTAAACCTGCCAAGGAACCTAAAGCACCGAAGGAGCCCAAACCTGCGAAGGAGGCCAAGCCGAAGTCGACAACGGAAGCACCGAAGAAGGCTCCGGCATCGAAGGCCAAGACGACGGAGAAGCCTGCGAGCAAGACTGCTGCCAAGCCTGCATCCACAAAACCTGCCTCGAAGACAGCAGCAAAGCCTACATCCAGGTCGAGGGCGAAGCCTGCGCCTCCTTCTGAAGAGGAGGAAGACGAGGAGGTCGATGACGATGACGATGAGGAAGACGATTAGGTATGTTCTTGGTGGTTGACCTTCTCGATGCATCCACTAATACCATATTCCTTTCGCAGGCGCTCTCTAACCCACATATATGCGTACCCGTCTTGGTCATTGTCGTCTTCGTACTCTCTACGTGCATCGACTTCTACGATATCAGCCTAATATCATCCCTGCTCTCTAATTTCTGCTGCTCGCTCTTCTCATCCCATACGACATAGAAACTCTATTAAACCCACTGCTATACCTTTCCTTCTTTTCTCCGGTCTGTTGTACTTATGTTGTATGTACTTTGCTTTCGTCTCTGGTCTGTTAATGGTGCTGTCGTTTTTAGGTTGTTGTATGTATGTGTAATGAATACCCTTCTGTATCTCTGCCGCTCTCGCATTGCTTGGCCGACGTCGTTGGTCAAGGTTGCCTATATGAACACTCACCTTGTTGGCTACAGATCTACAATATGCTGACTGAAGACGCTTGTTGACACTGGTTTAATATTTAATTCTTGGCTTGAGCTTTCTTGGCCTCATCCGCCAGTTGGCAAACCCATCTTTGTCCACTGTGCCCTTGACGCCGTGTCTCCTACAAGGTATCTCTAACCTGGCCCTCCCGTACCTCTTGCCACTTTGTACCATGAATGTCGTGTATGTGCTCGGCTCGATCCACAAACGCAGACGTGGAGCAGACGGTCAGCAGGCTCACGATTTGAAACCAGCAGATTTGAAGACTTCGACAAGGAGGTCCATTGGCGCCCTTCTAATTGGAGCACATATTCGCTAACCTGACACCAAATGGCTCTTGTATCGGCCTTCAGGGCAGGGTTACCAATGAGGACCGCAACTCCAGATTCTCTCACAAAAAGAATCTAGGTCACTTTCCTGTTCCCGCCCCCTCGCTGGAAGATATTGCTTTGGGTGTCGGCCACTGCTGTAAACGCTGGCTCATTTTGCTTCGATCGGAGACCGGGGCACTGAGATACACTGGTTGAATTAGCCAAGAGATACAATCCGGGTGTTTTGTCCCAATTCTGTCCTCACGGAGCCTGTCATTCTCGTGGATATAAGTCTTGGGGATTTTGGGAGTCAAAAGATGGTCATTGATGAAGGCCTACAGCTAGAAGAATATATGCTGGGATATTCCACCTTGAGTACGAGGCCCATACTCAGCCCCCAGGCTCTCCATGCTGCGACCCTTGACTGGAAGCGTTGGTCTACCCGAACGATAGACAGCGAACCTCAAATCTTCATCCTGCCCTCCTGTGCCCTCGAATCCGTCACGGAAGCATCTGAAGGATATCGGTGTCCTCTAGATTGCTGCACCGCGTAGAGAAGGTGGTCTTGGAGTGTTCAATCCAGAGATGTTGTAGACTGGAACCGTTTACTAGGAATCGGGGGTTGGTGTCGTCATTCGAGACTATGGGTTGCATTTCAGGATCTAATTCATAGATCAAATGGGATTCAAGGAAGGCCGAGTCAATAACTCGAAGAACACGGATTGACGGGGCAGCAGGGAGAACCTTCAGGATTTGATCGTCTCTGTCTTCCCTGATGAGGATATTTTCCTCCAACTCTTCCGTGGAGTCGACCATAAAGTCAGTGCCAAAAAGATCGTACCACTTATGGTTCCGGTATGGAAAGTGGCCAGCTTGCCCATCGAAGGGCTTGCACATTCGCATTGTGAGATCCGTAAGTGGACATGTAGAGCGGTTGACCATATCCTCGAAGTCATAGAACCAGTGACTTTCTGCCCCTTTGATATCGAACTGCGAGAGTTTGGGAAGTGTGAGCTGTCGCAAAAACACATAGGTATGCTTGTGAACCGCCAATCTCAGGGTTTCAACGTTAGGGAGTACCCTAGGATGGACCCCTCGCCACTCCAAATGATTTCCATAATAATCTCTCATAGGGTCCACAATGGGGAGGTTTTGGAGCGATGCGCACTCGGGGAGGAAGGCGAGGATGCATCCAATTTCGTGATAGGAGAGTTCTTGCTGTAACTCGATACGAGTAAGCTGCGGAAAAGAACTGGGAATGCGTCTGGGTGGGTCCATGGCCACTAGTCGCAATCGACGCAATGAAGGGAGCTTTCCATTGAGATGACTCCATGAACGGCTTGCCAGCTGTAGCACGCTAGTTCCAAGACCTCGAGGTTTAGTAATCCCTCGAGGTGTATATCGGGAAGACTGGCAACCAACTTCAGACTTTTAATGCAGTGAATGTATTGTGGGATCCATGACATGAATTTCTGTGTCCCAAATAACCACTGGCGTGATCCCACAATCATTGTGAGAGGTGCTTTGGTTCCGGACCTCATGAATAGCTCCCGACAACGGGAGGCGTTGCAAGGAGTAGTCCAGGAGGTGGTCCATATTGGTGGTGTAGATAGTACCACATCTCGCCAAGTTGTACAAACGCCCATCAGAGTGATGGGGCATCGCTCTTCATGAAGATGGACGTTCAAGAAGATCTCGACAAGCACATCAGGCGGGACGCGTCGTATTGGAGCTCGGATTTGTTGAAGCTTTACGACCTCTTCAGTCACCCTCAGCTTCTCGTCTTGGAGGTTCTTGATTTTGTCTTCCAGCTCCCTAAGCTTCTCCTGCAGGGCCTCTTCTCGTCGAACTCCCGCGATTTTGACTTCATCGGACGGCACCAAGTTAGTTCTGGCCAGATGTTTGAGCAGGGTGTTAATGTCTATGACAGTTTGCGGCTAAATCTTCGCAGAGTCAAAACAGGCTTCGCTCGTGGGGAGGATTGGCGTTACCTACCGGACCGATGGCCGCTTGTGCAGGCAGTTGTGAAAGGAAGGTCGAAGTCGAGTTTGAAATTTGAAGTTGGGGCGAGTCACGATCGGGCGGCTTCCATTTGATACGCCGACGCGACCAGGTTCTACACGTCATGTCCTTAGAGCGTACTCATACTCATGTTGGATTGAGGCATTTATTCAAGGCACACGGAACCCACAGACGTTGAGCAAGGGATATGAAAATTTTCATCATATTTATCAGTAGTTATAGGGACGTTTCCTTTGAATGCTTGCATGTTGACATGTTATCAAAGCTTCAATCCGAGATTGATATGAACCCCCTTGACTTGGGTATATCTGTCGAGCGATCAGCCGTTGACTCGGTGCCTTCATGTTAGACCACATACGTTTCAAGGGCGTACTCCCCAAGCTCGCGTCCGATACCAGACTGCTTGTAACCACCGAAGGGGACCGCGTTATCACCCCAGATCGTACAGTTAACCTGATATATACCGGTGAGTTCAAGGCCCAGGCGGAAGGCACGACATCTTACCCAGGCGGTGCCGGCTTCGATGGCATGAGCCATCCTGATAGCGCGACTGGAGTTCTCAGTGAAGATGTGGCAAGCTAACCCGTATACCGTATTATTGGCATGTTCGGTGACCTCTACGGCAAGAGTGTGAGCCGCGCTAGTGAAGAAAACCAAAATTCTGACCTTCTTCAGTCTTAAACTTGAAAACGGCGGCGACCGGGCCAAATATCTCCTCTTGGGCAATCTTCATATTGGGAGTGACATCTGTGAATACGGTAGGCTGGATGAAGTAGCCAGCCTCTCCGAGTCGTTCTCCACCAGTGGCAACTCTAGCTCCAGCCTCTTTTCCGGAATTGATATAGCCCATGACGCGCTATGTCTCGCGTTCAGATGATACCAGGAGATCAAGAGAGGGCGTCGCTCACGTCGTACTGGATCTGAGAAACCTGAGGTCCATGTTGAGTGTTTGGATCGAAGGGATCGCCAGCTGCTCCTCCCATAGCCTTTGCGACTTGTGCAAACTGGCTCACAAAGGCATCGTAGATACCTTCCTGAACGAAGATACGTGAGCCAGCAACACATGCTTGACCTAGTGACCAAGTCAGTCCGGGGTCTAAGTTCTGATTATGGCGACGCTTGCATACCTGCGTTGATACTAAGATCTGGTGAGTATAAGACAGACATTGAAAGGCGAGGCGAGCTTACAAGATTCCTCGGGCGACCCATTTGATAGCTTGCTCAATATCGGCATCGTCGAAGATGATAGCAGGAGATTTTCCGCCCAACTCAAGGCTGACGTTCTTCAAGTTTGTTTCGGCAGAGGCCTTCAAAATCTTGCGTCCGACTAGAGTGCTACCTGTGAAGGTAACTTTTTCGATCGTCGGGTGCTCCGAGATCGCTTGCCCGACAGTGTTACCTATAAGACCGCAGTTCAGTTAATGAATTTCAGGGGGTGAATGGCAAGTAAATACCATAACCGTTGATAATGTTGACAACACCAGGTGGGACGCCAGCTTCGTTCAACAGATCGCAGAGACGGAGTGCGGTCAAAGGTGTGACCTCAGAAGGCTGGGAGTGTGTCAGCAATCAATCGATGCGGTCAACATTGGGAGGCTCACCTTCAAGACGACTACATTTCCAGTTGCGAGCGCAGGCGCAATTTTGGTCAAGGTTATCATCTATGCCCAACATTTAGATTCATGAATAAACACGAACGCTAGTCACATACAATGGGGAAGTTCCATGGGACAATCGCGCCCTGATGACGAATGAGTCTTGGGACTGAGACGAAAGGACCAAAATGCACATACCACGACACCATATGGTTCATGGCGGCTGTATGCAAACTTTGCTTCGTTGGTCTGTGGAGCAACACTTGTTAGTTCACAACTTCAGAAGAAAATATACGATACTGGCCTCCATCGTCTTCCCTTGGACCTTGTCCGCCCATCCGGCATAATAGCGAGTCACCGAAACGGCCAAAGTAAGATCACCAATCTTCGCCATCGCAAAGCTCTTGCCTATGGAAGGTAAGTTTCCGTGAAGATGCACGTAGAAGATCACAAGTACTTACCAACATTCAAGGTTTCCAGAGCGGCAAGTTCATCGGCATGTTGCTCAATAAGATCAGCCAACTTGTTCAGGATCTTCCCTCGCTCCGAGCCAGGGACTTTGAGGCCCCATGACGTCTTGAAGGCCTATCCGGAATCATCGAGGTGAGATCGAAGTAAACGGAGTGAAAGAAGCCACCTACTTTACGTGCGGCTTCAACTGCGATGTCAACGTCCTTCGGCGAACCAGCGAGGACGCTTGTGATCTTGGATCCATTGACTAAGAGACAGCGGTAAGATGTTAATGGTAGTGAATATTATCGGCGAAGATCTTGCCTGGGTTGATGACGCTGCAAGGCCAATCGCGTTAATAATAGGCGTACAACAGAGCAGGGTATTGTGGCTTACTCGATCTCGGAATGTTCGACAGGATCGACCCATTGTCCTCCTATGAACAGGCTGCGCTCATCGTTAGAGGACATTCACGGGATACAAAGACCATACTGACCCGGTGTTGAAAGTAGACTTGCCCTTGAAGACGGGAGTATCAAAGGTATGAGTGTAGGTGGAAGGCATCGTGGAATTTTGTGTTTGAGGAAAAGATAGACACGGAACACGAGCCTTTTAAGCTTTCACGAATCGCCTTTTGATGGTGTGAAGGTTGGATAACATCAGCTATGTCGTAACCCTTACCAAATGGGTTGAAGAATTCAAACGACCGGATTGAATGGCGTTGAGACTATAGAAAGGACCGAGTCTATGATGGACGATAAGCGCTTAGGCTTCGAGCGGTGATGCATGGACCAGCTGACCTTGAGGATAAGGAGCCACCGAGCATGACCGCCTCATGCTGATCACTGGTCTTCACAGCTGCCGGGAGGTATGCGACATCTGTGGCCGTTAGGGCATCAATGTTCGTTACGTTCATTGACGACGAGAGGCGACTTGTGGGATAGAAAATCTGGGATCCATCGCGCTGTTTCCAGTGAAATTCACTTGGCAATTCTCAGGTTGGGGAGGATCTGCAATCCTCTCTGCCTACAACTGGAGTATCTCCTACGGCAGATTCGGCAAATGGAGTACACCCCCAGTGAGGTCAAGCATGAAACGCCTATCGGATATCTTACTAGAGACGGCCAGCAACACATTTCAGAATGAAATTGGATGAGGGAAATCCTCTCGACTTTGAACGCTCCAAACACCCCCACCTTCCAAACCTAGCAGCTGCGATCATGATGAAAGTACTAAGCTCCCAAGCGCGAGATTGAACATGGCTCGGAAATGGGCACATTCTATGCTTCGGGGGATATGAACAGGCCATTGCTTGTATATAATAGTGTAAAAGTATCTCTGCACGGCTCTCCGTCGTATGCTATTGGCCTAAAAGCGACCAATGTTTGGATTCAACATTCGGGGAGCATGCACCCAGAGGATTAATTTGAGAGAAAACCGAGCTGATTTGAACGATCAAATTGTTTTGAAATGTGTTGCTGACCGTCTCTACTCAGTATTAAAATGAGGACAACTGGAACCCTGTATCTCACATCACGTTGGGTACCAAATCAAACGCATCGGTAAGAGCTGCATCCCGAGTCGACACTTTGCATTAGGTTAGGAAACGTGCGTGAATTATTCGCAGCTATATTGTGGACAATATGAACCGTGCATAACGCATTGAAATATGAGGAAGCCGCGTGGTTCAAAGATGGAGATTGTGAGGAATTGCATTCGAAACTTTGCTCCATTTGAAGAAGAGAAGAAACGATATAAAACAGCATCCTGAGTAGGAAGGACAAACGCGTAGGAAAGCCAGCCTCAGAGAATTTGAACTGGAATAAGAGTCCTGTTGCGTGCCAAGGCAAGAAAGACACGGGAATATGCAGCATGGGGATGGGCCCGCATTAGCCTAGTGGAGAAGCTGCGTTGGAGAAGGTGCCGCAGCAACGGGTTCTTTTCGGTCAATGCCATCCCAGGTGACAGGTAAGGTGTGGGGCTGCTTGTAGCTATGTCGTAATGGGTAAGGGACGGATGGCGGAGGTAGCAGACGCAGGTGAATTATATGGCAGTCAATTTGCTCAGCTGCACCACCTACGTGATGTGCCACCCGCCAGATTCCTTCCTGAGAGGCTTTCAGACAAGATAACAAAGTTGCCATGGCGGTTGTGAAATATCCTCGACAACTGGGCCATTAGTCAACGAAAGTCCTGAAAAAAACGGAAAGAATTGAGCCTTCACGCCAGGCATCATAGGAGACACAACCTACCCTTGTTAGCCGAGGTGTTGGCCAGGGACTTGTCTACATCATTAGACCTGTTTCCCCGCCGTCGGAGCGTCAGAAGGTCGATCCACCTCCGTTGTTGCTCGTCCAGCGTTGACAGACGTTTTGAAGCATGGTTTGCTGGTAGCACCTGCTGGATGCCATAATATCAGTTAAGCAAGGATTGGGCCCATCGGCGCTGTTTCCTGAGAGGTTCACTCGGCGTCGTCTCATTGTTCTCAACTTGCAAAGGTGCTCAACTTGCAAAGGATCTGCAATTCTCACTATGGCAGATTCGGCAAATGGGGTACACCCCCGGTGAGGTCAAGCATGAAGTACCTACTGGGATAACTTCGCTCGGTTGAAACACAGTCAAGCCGGAAGTGTGTAACTCTCTCCAGCTCCAAAATCGAATACGTCGGTCAGATTGACAAGCTGAAGAGTGGCAAATGGTCACATGGCAGGGATGGAACATTTCGCAACTAAATTACGGAAAACACTATGAACAGAACGATGCATGTTTGGTCGTACAGTTTAGGAACGGGGGTGAGTGGATCGTAGGCAAAATTCCACCAGTGAGAGGCTGTATTAGTGTCGTATTGCCTCCTTGAGTTCTGAATTCAGTATATCTGTCTGCTAATGGAATTGCTGTGCCGTCAGCTGACACCCGCTAATACGATTTCCGGCTACTACTGACTGTTCAACGTTCATCTCTCGCGTTGAGAGGCGACAACTGAGTAAATTTAATCCTATGTACTCAAGTCATAATAATACCGAAGTATCGACACCCCTCCTAAATAATTGAATTCAGGATATCATGCGCGTCCTTACACATGCATCTCACCGGCGTTGAACTGGGAGCCAAACCTCTTGCCGCCATTTTTGATTTAATTTGAGGTGTCAAGCCACCTGGGATGCCATGAAGGCAGCGGAGATCAGGCCACATTGGTTGCATCACATGGGTTCACTGAATACAAGTCCACTTATCGAATGAAAGCACCCACTGCGCGATGGCACATAAGTACGCGAGTACCATTCAACAGACATATTACTCTCTAATTCTCCACTCGAACCTGCCCGCATACTCGAGCGTGACCTCATTCGACCTATTGAAGTCGAACCGGAAAGCTGGGAAATCAAATTTATAAAACTTAGTGCCAATTTCCGCTTCTGGGGTGACAAAGACCGCGAATTTCTTGATAGGGCGGAGTTTCTTGTTCTTATTCAAGTCAACGTTCGGAGAGGCGTAGAAGGTGGCGTAACAGAGAGTGTTGGCATCGTAGCCGTTGACACCGATGCAGGCCGCGGGCATCCATTCGTTCGTAACTGTGAAAGGTGCTCCTGGTCTAGTTTTACCCCCGACCATGCCGCAACCACCATCTGGACCGGGTTCGAATACGGCCCGGTGTCCTTCTTCGACGTCGAGAACTGTGGTGTTAGCTGTGATCTTCTGGCCGTACTATACAAGTTGGACAACTTAGCCGAGAGAGCAAGTAAGGCAAATATATGGATACTTACCCCGGCGGGGGCAGCTTCAAAGATCTGGTACTTGTCTTGCCACTTGAAGCTCATGTTGGGTTCAAGGTGCTCGGCCTTGGCCATAGCAAAGATCACATTTCCTTCTTGCTCTTTGCCATCATCCTCAATGTCCCTGGCAAAGCCGATATTGAGCTTAGCCTCTTTGAGAAACTTCAAGTCTTCGGGAGGAATGACGAGTTTGAGTTTAAGGGTATCTGAATTGGCCATGATGATGATGATGATCTATATAGTAAAGACAAGATTGAGTACCAATCTAACAAAAGGAAGAGAATGCATACAATGTGTGGAGTATGTGGACGAGAGTAGATGTGTTGTTCCGTCAAATCGTCCTCAGAAGGCAGGTTTTTATGGCTTTCCAATGCTCAAATCTTCCCATTTTCGTCAACCTGTTCAACCAGTCTGTTCGGGCCGTCACTGCGACAATGTGTGCACCTGACTGTTTGGAGGAGCGGTGGCGTTGATTAAAGCTTGTCAAAAAGAACAAGTTCCATTCGAGCTGTAGAAAAATTTGATCTTCTTCACTAATCTGGAAGAGGGTACTGTACACCACACTCTTGTAAACCGAATCTGGCTTCCTAAACCACTTTTTGGCAAGAGGGATGACAGCGATCTGACAGGAAATCTTGATATGACGACGTTGATCTGTTATCATATGGCCATTGAGACGTCATACTTACTCCCAACCGGTGACCTTGGTATCATCCCCCCAGGATCGCTAGCCTGGCAATATAATAAGACGATAATATGAGCACACCCTCAGCCTTGGGGATCCTTTTCCCTCGTGAAAGCGGGAACCCTCTCCAACGTCTCATTGGGCTTCGTCATCGGTGGTAGATCAAGTTGGCACTCATGCAACCTAGGCGCTCTGAAGATCAGGTAGGTGTGCCTTGCTTCTTTGACAATTTCGAACTCTCCCTGACTTGATCGGTTCGCTCCTAGTTCATTCACTATTCTGTGGCTATCCTCGAACCTGAAACGAAGGCCACCAACGACACTTGACCAAGGATATCGGTGTTTGCCTGGAATTTATGACACTGCTTCCTAGGGTGGACTATAAAACCTCACGTTCCTGCTCTAACAAGGCGTATCAGCAGCTGTATCGTCGTGAATGCGTGCGCTACTTCTGGGAAGCACGCTTTAAACTTCCTCTTCGAATTTCGTGCTCTCAGGGATTTGTATGGCTGCTCAGGAGTGCGTTGTCAGGCTATACATTCAATAGTGGCCGACGTTTGACCGGGAGTATGCCGTTCTTGTTCGGTAGCTCGTTGCAACTCTATTTTTGGATGCTACCTATGTTAATATTCAATTTTCATGACGACCGCCGTGCGAAATCCAGGAAACAACCTATGTCAAACAACCTATGTCATATTCAAGAAGAACAATTCAAACGAATCCCGGAGTGCGCCATCGAAACATACCAGGTTTGGACATTCAGAGCACTTCCGGCCGTGCACGGTGCTCAACCACCAAGCTCGGACTCTCCAGCAAAGACGCACAGAGTCTCTGACCAATGCCGATGTGCCGACAACATGCTGTCCCTGGTTACCAAAAATAGCGAGGAACACACTCATTCCGCCGTTCAGGTTGTTGAACGTCGCGCTCAAAGGTGATGAATGAGACAATGTCATCTAGAATTGCAAGCGAGTAGGTCTACTAACGCCGACCTTCCGTTTGACTTCCTATAAATACGTTGGTAGTGCTGATTGGCTTTCTCATCGGATCCCTAAGTTTTTCGACCTCCACACTCGCTCATCTCAGCCTTCGAAGGTCCTTACCGCACCATGTTCATTACTACTACCGCTGTTTTATTGCCTTTCTTCCTGGCCACTGCTACTATAGCATCCCCTACGACCGCTCCTCCTGCCAAAAGACAAGGCCTCGCTCAGGTCATAACTAAATGCACTAAACCCAACACCGCCGCTCTTACTTTCGTACGTTTATGCTTAGCTTCTGACCAGTTGAGTTGTTGACCTGACCCTTAGGATGATGGTCCATATCAATATCTGTATGTATCTCGCCTTAGTACGGGCGGATTGCCTTTCAATTGTTCTCTCAGCCGAAAAATAGTCGACACTCTCGATAACGCGGGCGCAAAGGGCACATTCTTCTTCAGTACGTTGCTCGTTATTAATAGACCCAAGTCAGATACTGATAATTAACTTGGGCAGATGGAAACAACTGTACGTATACCGCGCTCCTTGACTACTCACAATGTTGTCAGGGGATTGCATCTACGACCAAACCAACATTGCGAATATCCAGTATGCTTATTCAAAGGGACATATGGTCGCCTCTCATACCTGGTCTTATCTCGACCTCTCTCAGCAGGACGAGGATACACGTAAGCTGATAATGATCCCAACTAGCCAACCTAAACTGATAGTTTATCTAAGTCGAAAGCGAAATGGACAAAGTCCACGGTAAGTTCACGCCACTCCTATCGGCCATGAGTTTTAACTCGAGTTCTCCCGAACAACAGAGGCTTTGGAGCGCATTGTAGGCGTTACGCCGGCGTACATGCGTCCTCCGTACGGTAACTACAATGACCTCGTTCGCACAGTCGCGGCGTCCCGTGGCCTGACTCTCGTGAACTGGGACTTTGACGACGGTGACTCTACTGGTGCAACGGTTCAGGAGTGCGAGTAGGACTATACGGAGCTTGCCAATAAACATCCCAGCACCATCCTCGCTCTCAACCACGAGACGTACCAGACCACTGCGTAAGTGATCGGACCAATCGTAGTCCTCGCTCACAACTAACGTTGTTACAACCCACCCCATCCAGTGAGCAAGTCCTTCCTTTTGCTCTCAAAGCCTTGAAGTCGAAGGGATACCATTGGTCACAGTTGCGGACTAAGCCCTTATCAGAAGGTCGGCGAGCCCCAGGTCAAAGATGTGAGTTAGACGTCGCATTCTTCTCTCATTTTGAAGTGTCTAACCTTATTCTACATCTAGTCAACCTGGACTTGCTAGATTACATGGGTGACATCTCAGGCTTGCTCATTTGATCCATTCGTGGATCGACATCATGATGATGGACACTTTCATACCCTTCTTGGCTTATTGGGACTCTCGAGCACTTCTGATACCCGCACTTACAACCGATACAAGCATACCATTCTTTAGATAAATACCATGTCTACTTTTATTTGGTACAGGATTGATCGTCGGTGATCACCTATTCACAAGGCATGAGATGGAGTGTCAGATATCTGAGTACTCGAAGGTGGATCAAATGGTGCCCTGTATTTACTCAATACTAAGCTCGTCTTCCGTCATCTTGACCCATAATCCACCCTACAATATATTTAGTTTACCAAAGAAAAGAGAAGGTGTGGGGGCTTACTGCAACGTGCATCGTCAGATGAACCTTGGGCCAGATTGCCTCTTTAAGCCTCCGTGCGTTACTGTCTAAATCGGCACCTATCCCTCCCTTGACAGTCCTCATCCATTCATCTCTAGGCGGGCGATCTTCTTCCCTCCATGCACCCTCATCTAAGTTCACCCCTCTGAAGTTCTGAATTAGTCGTATGAGCATGTACGACGTCTCATTGTAGGCGAATTGTTGGCCAAGGCAGATACGTGGACCGGCATTGAAGGGGAGGAAGATGAAGGGATTCTTCATGAGGTATTTGTGAAGTCGTTTGTCGAGAAAACGGTCCGGATCGAAGATTTCCGCTAAAGAGCGACGAACTCAGTGATGAAACGGTTGCGATTGGTTGCATAAAGACGTGCCATCTGGGCCCCAGAGATCCTTCCTACGATGCATGACGAGGACAGAGTAGGTCACCCTTGAAAATATAACCATCAGCACGAGTCCCCCAACATTGATGCTATAATAGAGTGAAACATCACGTACTTCGTCCCAGCAGGTATAGAGATTGGCTTCTCGTTTGTATCGGGAGATGGCCAGACCGTACCGTTCACAGAGTCCCTACGGCACACGCTCAATTCCAGTTATAGCCCGTTAAATATTGGAAAGTCGTACCTTGTATTAAACGGCCTAGTTGGAAGGGTGGTCTGTGAGCTCGCTGCTCAGAGGATTTCTTACAAGGAAATACGCACACAATAGGGAAGAGTCGGAGCGTCTCTGGTGAAAATAAAATATATTAGAAGTAATTAGTAGAAGGGATAGAGGCCTTTACCGTTAATCACAGCTCGCAGATACTTCATTTCCTTGATATCATCGTAGCTGGGTTGCCTGGTCGATCCGACCCTCTCCAACACCTCCTCTCGCAGCCGAGAGAGAACGGTGGGGTGAGTGGATAGCAGGTACAAGATGAACGTCAAAGTTGAAGCCGTGGTATCTCTGCCAGCAATCATGATGTTGAGGCTGATTCCGAAGAGGTTATCACTCTATATCCGCTAGGAAGGACATTACGAGAGAGTACGCACGTTTCGTCACGGAGAAGGGTTTGGTCTGTGAGGAGGCTTGAGAGTCTCCAAGTAAGGAGATATCTCAGGATAGCTTACCGTCGGTGACTCGGACAAGGTGGTCAATCAACGTTTCGCCCTCTCTCAACTCTCCCCCAACTACCTTCGCTTCGTTCGAATGTGCTTTCTTAGCGACGGCCTCCTTCACAACTTTATCAAGGTATTTCCTAACCATCTTCATCGGTTCCCTGGACTTGTCGCGCCATAGTTCCCTCAAGGGCCACGCCCAACCGTACCGTTCCCGCTCCGAAAGAAGCTCCTGTGCCTGTAGAAAGGATTGAGAGAATGCATCAGCTTGTTGAGACTGTAGATCATTGGACGAAGGCGGTGGGAAAGGCAATGTCGGCGAGTAAGGTAACGAAGACGAGAGCGAGTCGAGACAGGTCCCGAAGAGAAAAGAGGAGGCCGTGTCAAGCGTGAAGCGCGACATCAAGTCCTATCGGGCAACCATCGTGAGCATCGGAACATAAGGTGTCAGTTCAGAGGCAGGACAGACCTGGAAGTCCAGCGAACATCCCTGTCGCGCGCGTTCTTTCATTAACTTGATCACCGTTGAGCTATGGTGCTCGAACAGCTCAAAATCGCTGATTCGGTCCCTGGTAAAAGCTGGCCGAGTAATGGAGCGGTGGAACCTGGTGAAAATCGTTAGTCGGAAAGGGCTAGAGATATGGGGGGAGGAAAAACGAGAGTTGCACGCGTACCTCCACATGTCCCCATCAGAATTGAAGATGCCGTTGCCAAGAACAGAAAACATCGTTTTCTGGAAGCGTTTACCTGCAATGTGGCGGCGTCATCACTGAGAAAGGGCTTTTATTTCACTATCAAGTATACCCTTGACGTAGTTCTGAAAGTCAGAAACCAAGACCAATTTAATATGCTCGGGATTTGAAGTGATGATCAAGTCGTCCGCGAATATCCGGACGTTGTATATGGTGCCGTATTGGCGATGTAACTTGAGTATACCATCACCTTCATGTCATTGGGAAGTTGAATTATCTGCAGGTAAAAGCGAAGCCTACCGGGATATCCTTTCTCCCATTCTTCATGCATAAAGTCGGCCAGGTCTAGATTTCCAAAGTTCCTTCCTCGGGCGACCGGAGCTAGTCGCGCTCCATGCAGCGCAGCAAGTCGAGAATTACGGAGAGTTTTAGACACAGCACGTCCCACAAGAAAGATGGGGAAAGCGAGGGCAGAAAGAACGACCAAACACCAGGTGTACGACAACGTGAAACCGAGACCCTTGACAAGTGAATAGAATAGGGTTGGAGGTAGGAAGATCTTGGCGAGGTAGAGCACGATGAAGTCAATCCCTGGTGTCATCAGAGCCATAATTCATAGAACAGACTCGCCAATAGTGTAAGATTTGTAGTTCAAGATTGGGAAGTCAACGAAGTCAACGTGGTAGTGGTGAAAATACGAAAGTTGAAGTATTATCCAACTCACAGTCTGCTGCGGTCATAGATATCACAGAGGCTAGGCTAGTCAGCTGCTCACGACTTTGCTCCATGCAGCACTAATGTATTGAGCTTGGGGTCTTAACACAATCACGAACGAAGGTTGCGCAGTCCGGGCTCCTCATCGTTGATGTGGATTAGTCTTGGTTTCTGACATCCGGGTCCCGGTATTATTTGGCCCTTTTATCAAAACTCCAGTACTTTGCATCGGCAAAGATTCAAGAACTTGCAAACTCCCGACCTGGCTCTATGCTAAAGGAATCTTTCTGGAACACTGCGCTGAATCACGATAAGTCGTCCACGCCTCACACTGCCATCCAGTCCATCGCTTGGAGCTGTGTCAGTAAATGTATGCGTCTTTTCCTGTCGAATAAGATTCATCCCGTCGAGCAGGTGAAACAGATAGGCCGTTCACAGTTCTAAATCCGTTCAAAATACAAATGAGATTCCTCCTCGGCTGCAACGTGCATGGCCGGCGTACTCTCGACATTTGAGGCGGGGAGCTGAACTCCTCTCTTCCCCATTAACCCGATCCCTACCTGCATCAGCCCAGGAACTTGGAGGAATGATGATTGAGTGGAAGATCGGACCGAATTCCACCCTCCCAGCTCATCGTACAGGGATGCTCAGGCGAAAGGGATACCTCGTATGTTGTTGCCTCTACTGGTCCTGGCATACGCCTGCACTCCGGAGGTCTCTAGTCTTGTCTGTCTACAGGCTTCCACCTTATTGAAGGCATCGCTGGGACGCCAATTAGAGTTGCCTCTCATTACGAAAATCTCGGGTCAAAAAGATTTCCCAAGACGACGCGAACCTCAGGGTCGCGCTTCACACGCACTCACGTGCTGGGAAAATCTTGAAAGGTCCGAAAGCCGAAAGCTTCCAACCGTCGCCACAGCATCTTCGTATCGAAAAAAAGCCAAATTGAGGCTTTACGTTCATTGCCTTTCTGCCATGCTCCCCATGAGCGGTGTCATGTTCATGCAGAAGGTTGCTGACCCAGAATCTGGGCGACCATTCTCGCTGCCAGCTCGTCAATATTGGGCAATTCTTCGCCCCTGTTGCTAGCCTTGCCGTCAACCTTTCCTGCATTCCGAACTCAATTGCACCACCGCAGATCTGCTTTGTCCCTGGAAGCAACCTACCATACCCACTATCACGTTTCGTCCCGTTCGTTTCCCACTCAACGTTTAGCTCCGCATGCTGCAATGCATCGGCGGTGCTTGGGAGAGGCCAAGTTGACACCTCCTGCTCGAGAACAGATGCAGGAGCAGCGGCAAGATGAACCATGAGCTTGCCGCTTTCATCATTCAGCTCGATGACGAGCTTCTTTGGAGGAGGAAGAGCGGCTGAAATAGCTTTCATTAACTTTTCTTCTCACGGAAGCTGTATCGGACTGGACTTTCAGGGACGACATCAAACTTCGGCTATTGATAAACGACCATTCTCTGTCGACGAGCGCCAACACGGGGATCTCATATCCCTGACGATGGATGTCATTCTTGCGTTCAGTCTTAAATTTTAAGACGGGGTCTCATGGAGTTTGTGGCGGCTCCCCTCCCTTTATTCCCTCTTATTGTTGGTGCCGCTGGGTAACTTGCCCGCCTGGACACGACTCCCTTCTCCTCTTCGCTTTCCACTTTCCCCAGCTCGGATATTTCGTCTCGTACTCTAATAAACTAGCTGCATGCCAATGCTTCTTGACCCGATTACGCCAGTGTGAGTCCCACTGTCATATCGTACCCTCTTATGCCCGTGTCACTGACCAAGAATTTACCCATAGACCCTCCGCCTCACTCCTTAGTTTCGGCGACGTTGAAGGGATTGAACGCGATTTCGTGCGTTACTACCTCCCTTATACCGTACAAATATCTGACGGTAAACCTCTTGAATTAGTGCTCCAACTTCAGCTGTTGCGACCAACTGTTCCCGGACCTACATTCTCTCATGGATCATCGTGATACACACGGGCTGGTCCATGCCACCGATAGCCTGAACGTCTATATCCCTTCTCTGGTAGCAGGCTCGGCGAGTCCTTCGCCTTCATCGCCAAGCTCCCCTGCCATGCCTTCGACCCCCCTTGATGCATTTCTTCAATGGCCATCAACCGACAACATGGATGTTTGCCAACAGGAAATGCCGGCTATTCCATCTCCACCTATCGCACCCCCTCTAATGCACGACTGGCCGACATCAAGCGTCGGATTTGGGCTACTTGAGGATCTCGAAATCGGAGCCGTTCCCATCTACGAGCAGTGCTTCCATACTGCCGTCTCCTCCGTTTCATCGTCTCCTTCACCTACCAGCGTGGCCTCCAGCTCTGCTTCCAACTGGGTTGCCTCCATTCCCACATCTCTCCCCTCTCTATCGGTTCCCCCGAGTCCTATCCCCGAGCCTCGACGTGTCCGCTCGGTAGAGTTCCCGCCGACGCTAAAAGTGAAGAAGTCCAAATCTACCATTTCCCTCAAGGATGATATTCTCCAGAAGAAACCCAGCACCCGCAAAAGCGAAGGCCGAGGATGTGGGAGGAAAAGGGAAAGGCGATATGTCTGCTCAGTAAGTCATATTCCGCCTTCGGTGACAGTCGCGTCCTTTAGCTCATGCTTCGTTGTGTTTTCCAGACACCCGGCTGCATGAAGCAATATCTTAACCCGAACGGGTTGAAGTACCATCAAGAAAAGGGCACCTGTCAATTTGAGAGTTCGGCTGTCGAAGGCTCGTCATCTTCACCGGAGCCGGACTTAGAATCGCCTGGAAAAACTTCAAAATCATCGAGTGACCCGACGCGTTCAGCATCTTCTGCACTGACCATAGACCTCATCCCTCCTGCGACATATGGAACCACCCCCGATGTACCGCCATCACTTGCAACATTTGGAAGCGCTCATCCTCCTGTTGCCGTTCCTCTGGTGGCACCTGCAACCGTGCCAAATAGGTACCCTCAACTGGAAGCCCTTCCCATGCAGGCACCACCGGAACGACCCTCGTACTACCGCCTCCCTCCGTTCTCTAATACATCCTCTAGTTTGAGCATGTGGAACGGTGGCCTTCCACTCTGAAGTCTCCTTTTACCCCCTCATGCAATATTTTCCGTTCTCCCATAATCTGCCTACCGCTGTATCATACGTATAATCACTCGATCTTTACCATATTCCGTCGCTCAGAGCCACCTTCCGAAGTACCCGATATTTAGAATCTTTCACCCGTGCCCTAATCATTGCTGCTTATCGACTCACACAAATACCTCTTGTTGTAATATGCATCCTGTTAATGTTCTATGTACTGTAGCTACTTCCACTTCATTCCGCTGTTCTCGTACTGAAACGAAGAGGTCGTAGCCATGGCCCATGAGAAAAGCATGGTCAAGAAGATCTGCGCTGCTCCCGTCACAGTCATCCCACGGTTCTTGGGACACCCCCGGTCCATGGGACAAACACACTTTGCGGCTCTTCCCTAGTCTAAAACCGCTCGGAGAAATTTGTTCTTACATTTGAGACTATGGTACCACATATATACATTGGGATCTGTAGATTGAAACACTGTATATTTGGGTATGCTCGAAAAAGTGGGAAATTGCAAAAAACATGAATTTTATTGGCGCTCGACTATGGCTATCACTTTAGATATGAACCCGTCAACATCAGATCGGTGGCACATATATGTTCTCCCATCTTATCAGCTATTAACCAGCATAACCATAGTATTATAGCATATAAAAACATTGATTTTGGGCAGGAGACAGCAATTTGAGGAGTATTATCCACGACGGTGGCATCTAAGCAATCAAAATGTACCTTTACTGTTAAGGCAGAGCCTAACAACTTAGGTAATACTGTTTACGCTTAATGTTTTTGATAAACAAAGACAGAGATTTGTCAGCAGCTGCGGCTGTACTGATGACCTGGTGAGATTGACAAAGCAAGGGACTTAAAGGCGAAGTAGAGAACTAAGCAGTTAGGTAGATTGCCTAGGTCAAGCTAAGGAGCCTTGACCAAATGGTACAGGTTTATATACCTCTCTAGTAGTTCTAAATATAATGCATGCGCAGCATGCTGAGTAAGTAGTAAGTCATGCGCAGCATGATGAGTAGGTACATGAGTCAGTATGACTTGATGTGAGTCAGAGAGAGTCAGATAAGGTATAAGTCTCTTACGATCATGAGAAATGCAGAGCAAGCATGGAAAAAGATGAGAAATGCGCAGTAATGCACAGCATATGTGAGTAATTGTGCATAGGTAAGCGGGCCAGGGTATGTAAGGAGAAACATGTAAGCAAAATCATAACAGGACCCCTGGCTAACCCCTGCCGTTCCGAGGGGTATAAGGGTCTTGGCTTGAGTAAAAATATTTATGTTTTGATAGCTAATTAGACAGATTCATGCTTTTAAACTGCTAATTATACAGAAATAAACATTAATACAAGAGTGTAAAACTATGTTAAGAGCTATTCACAAGTATACTGACTTGTTGATGGCCAACCCTTAACAACCCCTCAACCCTTGGCTGACCCCTACACCAAAGCAAAAAGTACTCCTGACCCCTGACCAGGGGTAGGGGTTTTGGGGGGTAGGAGTAGGGGTTGGCCTCTAAAAACCCTGGGGTTACCCCTGCAATTCCCTAGAAACATGTAAGCAAAATCATAACATTACCCTCTCACTATCGTTGAAGTCGCCTGACTTTTCCTTTACCCCAGAAATGACGATCTACGCCCTTGTGGTAGCATTGTGGGCTGTTAACCGGGTAATGGCCTGGGCCATGATGATGGCACAGATGACACACAAAACAAAAGCAATGACACTGTCGGTGTCTGCCTCCACAAATGTAGCATCTGAACCATCTGGGTGGTGGTGGTCGGTTGGCAAGGTATCCAGTGTGCGGCGCCTTCTGGGATGATATTGTCGAGGGGGAAGGTTCACCAGCGTTGGTGAGTCGGACTCTGGTGGGCTTTCGAATGCGGAGAGGTATGGCGTCGGAGGGTTTGCCATTGGGTCAATGTTTTCTTTGTTGTTGTCCTGTTCTTCTTTGACGAGGGGGTTATGTTTTATTTTTGCAGCGGTGTGTAAATTGGTGATAGGAGGAAATGCTCGTAGGGTTCCGCAAACTTGATGTGCAGTGAGGATCGTGACTTCCTCTTCTTGACTTTCCTCAGGCCCCCAGGGATTGGAGGCAAGGGTTTTGAAGTCCGTCTCCTCCGGGTTGTTGAACCAGTTTTGTCGTTCGGGGAAGAATTCATTGAGGAAAGCTATTCCTCCAATAGCAAAGAAGAGGTCTGTGAGGGTCTCCTCCATTTCTCGATCAACTTTGTCCAAAAGTTGATCAAGATCGTCAGTGGTTTTCGCAAATTAGTGGTGCAGACAAGCCACTTCGTTGTGAGTTTCAGTTCATCGGTTTTGGTAGAGGGTTCCTTGTTCTCCCACAGCGGTGAGAGGGTTGTCGTCGCTGCTCCAGGCAGTGTGCGTACAGAGCGCCATAATAGTGGTATTGGATTTGAAGGTGTTGCGGATAATGGTGCGGTCGTAGGAGGAGGCATTTTGAGACAGTAGATTGACTAGGTCAAGCTGAGGAGCCTTGACCAAATGGTACAGGTTTATATACCTATCTAGTAGTTCTAAATATAACGCATGCGCAGCATGCTGAGTAAGTAATGAGTCAGTATGACTCGATGTGAGTCAGAAAGAGTCAGATAAGGTATAAGTCTCTCACGATCGTGAGAGATGCGGAGTAAGCATGGAAAAAGGTGAAAAATGCGCAGTGATGCGCAGCATATGTGAGTAATCGTGCATAGGTAAGCGGGCCGGCGTATGTAAGGAGAAACATGTAAGCAAAATCATAACATTACCCTCTCGCTATTGTTGAAGTCTCCTGACTTCAATTCCTTCCTTTACCCCAGAAATGACGGTCTATACCCTTGTGGTAGCGTTGTGGGCAGCTAACCGGGTAATGGCCTGGGCCACGATGATGGCACAGACGACACACAAAACGAAAGCAATGACACTGTCGGTGTCTGCCTCCACAAATGTAGCATCTGAACCATCTGGGTGGTGGTGGTCTGTTGGCAAGGTATCCAGTGTGCGGCGCCTTCTGGGACGATATTGTCGAGGGGGAATGTTCACCAGCGTTGGTGAGTCGGACTCTGGTGGGCTTTCGAATGCGGAGAGGTATGGCGTCGGAGGGTTTGCCATTGGGGTCGATATTTTCCTTGTTGTCGTCGTTCTGTTCTTCTTTGACGAAGGGGTTATGTTTTATTTTTGCGGCGGTGTGTAAATTGGTGACGGGAGGAAATGCTCGTAGGGTTCCGCAAACTTGACGTGCAGTGAGGATCGTGACTTCCTCTTCTTGACTTTCCTCAGGCCCCCAGGGATTGGAGGCAAGGGTTTCGAAGTCTGTCTCCTCTGGGTTGTTGAACCAGTTTTGTCGTTCGGGGAAGAATTTGTCAAGGAAAGCTGTTCCTCCAATAGCAAAGAAGAGGTCTGTGAGGGTCTCCTCCGTTTCTCGATCAACTTTGTCCAAAAGTTGATCAAGATCGTCAGTGGTTTTCGCAAATTGGTGGCGCAGACGAGCCACTTCGTTGCGAGTTTCGGTTCGTCGGTTTTGGTAGAGGGTTCCTTGTTCTCCCACAGCGGTGAGAGGGTTGTTGTTGCTGCTCCAGGCAGTATGCGTACGGAGCGCCGTAATAGCGGTATCGGATTTGAAGGTGTTGCGGATGATGGTGCGGTCGTAGGAAGAGGCATTTTGAGACATTGTTATATAGTGGATGTGAGTGGGTTTGCTATGTGGTGTCAGGTGAGTTTCTTCCTCTTTTTATACTCGGTGAGTATTTCCTTGGCGTTCCGCAGTTCCGACTCGGGCATCCATTCGTTGTCCGCTGATGGCCATCCCTTCCATTTTACGAGGTATCTGTGTCGCCCTTTGCCTTGTTTCTGATGGGCCACAATTGCTTCTATTTCGTATTCTTCTATTCCGTTGATTTCGTCAGGTGGCGGTTTAGAGAAGCTGGGTCCGTGCGCTTTGGTGGAGATGTAACGGGTGAGAAGTGACGCGTGAATCACCGGGTGGATCTTCCATCGTCTTGGCAGGTCGAGTTTATAGGTCAGGTGTCCTTTTACCTCGAGTATCTTGAAGGGTCCTTCTCGTTTGGGTGCTAGTTTCTTGGAGATGTTTCCTTGATTGAGATTTGTGGCTTCTAACCACACCTTTTCTCCGACTTTGAATGGGGTGAACTGTCGTGTGATCTTCTCTGCCATGCGTTGCGCAGCAAGTGCATGTGCAGCATTTGCTTCATCGCGTGCTAGCAGAAGTTCCTTGATCCGTTTGTCAACTGCGGGAATTTTGCTAGTGGGAGCAATTGATGGGAGTGCAGGTGGTTCGTATCCCATCATTAGGTAGAATGGGGTTCGTTTGGTGACAGAGTGTGTTCGGCTGTTGTAGGAGAATTCTAGAGTGGTAATCCATTTGGACCAGGATTCGGGGTTCTGTGCACAGAAGATGCGGAGATAGGCATCAATCTCCTGATTGATCCTTTCTGTCGCACCATCGGTTTGTGGGTGGTAGGCGGTGCTCATGTTGAGCTTGATTCCAAGGAGTCGTCCCATTTCTTGGAAAACTTTAGAGGCGAATTGAGGTCCTCTGTCTGAAATTCCTTTGTCGGGGAGTCCAAAGCGACGGTAAACATTGTCAATGTAGGCGTTTGCAGTTCCTGTGGCGTCGATTTTCTTTGTGCAAGGGATGAAAATTGCCCCCTTCGTAGCTCCATGGTCGACCACGGCCATAATGCTATCGAAACCATCACTCTCTGGGAGATCCGTGTGAAAATCGTACGTCACTAGCGAAAATGGCCTAGTGGTTTCGGATTTGATGGGCATTAATGGTGGAGCGGTGGGGTGGCGATTGATTTTCATTTGCTGGCACATTGCACAGCCCTGCACAAAGTTCTTGATGAACACTGACATCCCTGGCCACCAGTAGTCCTTCCGGACTTTTTCCAGTGTCCCAAATTGTCCAGGGTGTCCTGCGCTGGGTAGATCGTGATAACGTTGGACTATCTTCCTTCGGAGGTCTTCGTCATCTGGTACCACACACTTGTCCTTGTAGTACAAGATGCCATCGTCAAATTTCCAGTCTTCCAGTTTTGATCGGATTGGTGGGGGTCCGTCTTCTTTGGCGGTGCGAATGGCGTCAACAATCAGTTTGTCATTGACCATCTTGTGTACAATTTCGTCCTTTAGTTCAATGTCAATTGAGCGAAGGAAAAGTTTGTCGGGGAGGAGAATGATGTCTTCGTTGTCGGTGTCTTCACCTGGGATGTGGTCTGGTCGTCGAGATAGTGCGTCAGATTGTATCATCTTTGCACCAGGGGTGTGTACAAGTTTGATGTTAAACTGGGAGAGCATCAGATTCCATCTTGCTTGTCGTCGGTTCAACTTCCGGGCTTCTCGGAAGTATGTGAGGTTTTTGTGATCGGATAGAATCACAACTGAATGTTGGGATCCATGGAAGTAGTGTCGCCAGGTTTCTAATGCGCGGATAATGCCTAGAAGTTCTCGGTCGTAGATTTCATAGTTCCGTTCTGTTTCCGAGAACGATTTAGATATGAAACCACATGGGTGCCATGATCCGTTGGCGTCACGTTGTTGTAGGACTGCTCCTGTTGCATGTTTTGAGGCGTCGCTTTCCACCACAAATGGCTTCGTGGGGTCAGGCATCAGCAACACAGGCGCTTCCAGGAATTTGTCTTTCAGGGTAGTGAAAGCTTTGTGACATTCATTGGTCCATTCCCACTTCTTGTCTTTCTTGGTGAGTTCGTTCAGCGGTTTGGCAATTTCCGCATATTTTCCGATGAACCTGCGGTAAAAGTTTCCGAATCCTAGGAATGATCGGACTTCCTTTACTGTAGTTGGCGTAGGCCAGTCACGCATCCCTGCAAGTTTGACAGGGTCCATGGAGATCTTGTTTGGTTCAATGATGAACCCAAGGTATTCCACTCTTGTGGTGTCAAATTGGCATTTCTCTGCTTTGAGGTAGAGATCGTTGTCTTGTAGTCTTTGTAAGACTCTGCGTGTGCGTTCTCGGTGTTTTTCTGGATCGTTGGAGAAGATGAGGATGTCGTCCATGTAGATGATGACCCATCCTTCGTCTATCATGTCTCGGAAAAGGTGGTTCATCATTGCTTGGAAGGTACCGGGTGAGTTCATTAGTCCAAAGAACATCACCATTGGTTCAAATAACCCTCGGTTGGTCTTGAACGCTGCTTTCCATTGGTCACCATCTTTGATGCAGATGTTGTGATATCCCCATCGAATGTCGAGTTTGGTGAAGACAGTTGCTCCTTTGAGTTTATCGATGAGTTTGCTAGCCAGCGGTAAGGGGTAAGCGTTAGGTATTGTTCCTTCGTTGAGTCGTCGGTAATCCTGACATGGTCTCAGGGCTTCCGAGTCTTTCTTTGCAACAAAGAAGAACGGAGATGCTTGTGGGGAGTTGGATTCTCGGATGTATCCTTTGGCTAGATTTTCCTTGAGAAACTCGTCGAGTTTTTCTTGCTCTAAGGGGCTGAGCGGATAGACCTTGCAGTCTTTTGGCACGAAATCTGTCTTCAGATCTATGGCGTGATCCCAGGGTCGGCTTGGTGGGAATCGTTCGGATGCTGCTTTCTCAAAGACTTTTCTGTAGTCTTGAAGATAGTCGGGGATGATTTCGTCAAGGGATTTCTTTGGTTCCTTATCTTCTCGTTTATGTTCCAGAGCTTGCGAAATTGATGTTTTCGCACGTATCCACACCTGCTGTGTGTGGTGTCTGGTTGCTGGATGGTGTGTTACCACCGTCTGTCGTATCGTGGTAGTTGGCCTGATTGGCCCGTACACAAGGTAATCCTCTGTGTGTTCCTGCGTAAGTGGGGGTTCCTCCTTGGTGAATATTCCGACTGCCGGTTCGTTCTGGCAGTATGCGATGAGAAAATCTTCATTGATCTCTTCTCCGTCTTCGACTATTCGGAAATAGTCGCTAAGTCCTTCTGATTTTCCGGGATTCTCTTCGGAACAATCAGGTGCTGGGGTAGGTGGCGTGTTTTCCTCTAGTAGTTGTTCTCGGATGGCTCTCATCCGCTTGATGTCTACTGCTCGCATCAATGTTTGCGACAGTCGTTGGGTAATGCGTGATTCGTCGATTTCGAGTGTGCCGTCGCTCCACGATATGATTGGATCTACCCGTTTTAGCCAGGGTAATCCAAAAATCAGGTGGTCTTTCCCGAGTCCAGTGACAAAACATCTTTCCTTGATGATGGCTGTCCCTATCTTGGCAATAACCCAGGTAAAGTGGGTAATAGTTCCTTGTTTGTTCAGGGTGCCATCAACGTTTCGTGCTGTAATCGGTTGTCGGAGTGGGAGTAGCGGGAGGTGATGTGTCTTGGCAAAGACGGAGTCGATAAATGACCCTTGCGCTCCAGAGTCAATGAGAGCTTTTGTGCCGGCGATTGTTGTATTTCCATCTAGGGGGTCTTGTAGAGAGATTGGGATACGCATAGATTCAGCATAAAAATCAGTAGCTACAAGTACACTGGAAATATCAATCGGGCGAGGAAGTACTGACGTCGGCTTTGCAGTCTTCCTCTTTAAAAACCCTCAGCCTCTGCTTCGGTGTAGAATTCAGCGGCTTCTTCTTGGGGCATGTCAGCTAGGACTGCTCTGACATATTTGATCAACTCGGCTCCCTTCTCAGGTTTCTTGTGGAATCGGCTGTCGTTGTTGCTAGGGTAGGTTTTGCCAAAATTCTTCCTTTGAAGACATTGTTGGATTGTGTGACCTTTCTTGGAGCAATAGTAGCACAAGTTGTTCTTCTTGTGATGTTCTCTTTCCTCCTGGGTGAGGCGGCGTTTGGGTGGATCAGTGGTGAAACGATCAACATCCATAGCCATTGGGTCTCGGGCTCCAGTAGGTGTTTTGTAAGCACCTTTGACCATATCAGATGTCTTGATGATACGGGTATGTCCCATGATTGTCTTGGCACGTCGCCAGTTGTTGTCAAACTGGACGGCTTTCTTGACCCAATCGTCGAATGTGGTAGGAGGGGAATCGGAAAAGAGAATTTTCTCTCGGAGTTTGGGGGTAAGTCCTTCCATGAAGATCTCGATCTTTGCAGTGTCACCGCTGAGATCGGTTCGTGCAAGAATATTCTTGAAGACGGTGACAAATTCGTCAGCTGTCCCATCCTGTCGTAAGGCTTTGAGTTGGAGAAGTGCGGCAGCTTTGTCGTCGGTAGGGGAAAAGGCTTCTTTGAATTGGCTGATAAATTCAGCGTAGGTGGCTTTCCTTTCAGCTGCTGAATATTTATCATGAAATTCTAATCCCCATGCTGCTGCAGTTCCTTCTTTGAGGAAGGATAGGGCGATGCGAATCTTCTTGTCATCTTCAAGTTGGTTGAGGTTGTTTAGGATGAGGTAGTCTTCAAGTTCCTGAATGAACTTTCTGGTCTTGGATCGGTCTCCGGAGAACGTTTGGGGTTTGGCTCCAATGTCCTTCTTGTTGTTGTTGTCTTGTGACATTTCGTAGTCGAAATCGAAGTCGGTCTCTGGTTCAATTGTTTCTGCACTGGGGCGCTCCTCTGGCTCAGCTGTGGGGCTCTCCTCTAGCTGTTGTTGTACTTGGTGTTCTTCTTCTTCCTCTTCGGGCAAGACAGAAGCGCTGGTAGACGGGACTAGTGATGGGTTCCTGGATATTGCTGTGGGTAATGGTGCGAAGCGTCGCTGTTCCTCCTCGTCTACTTCAATGTCATATTCTCGTTGGGCTCGGACAATAGCAGGGGTCTTATGAGGTCGTTCAGGGGTAGGGAAGTCTAGAGCGTGGAAGTGTCTGTTTTCAACGGCAACGGTGGTGAATGTGAATTTGCCAAGGGAGAGAGAGGCGTAGCACCAGCGGTTATTGTTGTGATTAAAACCGCAGTAGCTTCCGTTGGTGAACTTGTAGACGTTGTTGGTTCCTTCTACTAGAGTGGTATTTCGTGGCGGGTGGTCTGCCCTGTGTACGACCGTGGTGACTGAGTGGTAGCCGCAACGGCAATCGGCCTGTTGCGTGCTTCTGCTGTGTTGTCGTGGGGTGGGCCTGCGCTAACAATGAGCGGGCCTTCTGAACAGCTTGACCTTTTGTTAAGGCAGAGCCTAACAACTTAGGTAATACTGTTTACGCTCGATGTCTTTGATAAACAAAGACAGAGATTTGTCAGCAGCTGCGGCTGTACTGACGACCTGGTGAGATTGACAAAGCAAGGGACTTAAAGGCGAAGTAGAGAACTAAGCAGTTAGGTAGATTGCCTAGGTCAAGCTGAGGAGCCTTGACCAAATGGTACAGGTTTATATACCTATCTAGTAGTTCTAAATATAGCGCATGCGCAGCATGCTGAGTAAGTAATGAGTCATGCGCAGCATGATGAGTAAGTACATGAGTCAGTATGACTCGATGCGAGTCAGAAAGAGTCAGATAAGGTATAAGTCTCTCACGATCGTGAGAGATGCGGAGTAAGCATGGAAAAAGATGAAAAATGCGCAGTGATGCGCAGCATATGTGAGTAATCGTGCATAGGTAAGCGGGCCGGGGTATGTAAGGAGAAACATGTAAGCAAAATCATAACAACGTCCATCTCCCAGGCTTTAGAACATCAGAAGACCGAAGAAGTTGAGAAAAGACTTGAAGACCTGATTCCCCCTGAATACCATGAATTCAAGAAAGTCTTCGAGAAAGAAGCATCAGAACGATTCCCCCCATCACGACCCTGGAATCATGCCATTGATCTCAAACCTGATTTTGTCCCAAAAGACTGCAAGGTCTATTCCCTCAACCCAAAGGAGCAAGCCGAAATGGACAAATTTCTCGAAGAAAACTTATGGAAAGGATACATCCAACCTTCGAAATCACCCCAAGCATCACCCTTCTTCTTTGTAGCAAGGAAAGAAGCAAACGCACTACAACCCTGCCAAGATTACCGGTACCTCAACAGTGGTACTGTCAAGAATGCCTACCCCTTACCACTAGTCAGTGACCTACTCAACAAACTCAAAGGAGCAAAGATTTTCACAAAACTAGACATCCGATAGGGATATCATAATGTCCGGATCAAAGAAGGTGACAAGTGGAAAGCAGCCTTCAAAACAAATCGAGGCTTGTTTGAACCCACCGTCATGTTCATTGGACTATGTAACTCTCCAGCCACATTTCAAGCAATGATGAACCACATCTTCAGAAATATGATCGATGAAGGATGGTTAATCATTTACATGGATGACATGTTACTCTTCTCCAAAGACCCAAGAGAACACGAGAAACGCACCAAACGGGTACTCCAAAGGCTGATGGAACACAACCTGTTCCTTAAGGCTGAGAAGTGCAAATTCAATGTGACAGAAGTTGAATTCCTTGGAATGATCATATTGCCAGACAAGATTCACATGGACCCAACCAAACTCGATGGGATAAAGAAATGGCCAACCCTGACCACCGTAAAAGAAGTTCGGTCCTTTTTGGGATTTGGTAACTTCTATCGAAGGTTCATAGGGAAATATGCGGAACTAGCCTGACCCCTGAATGATCTCACCAAGAAAGATCGGCCCTTTACATGGGGAAAGGAACAAGAAGAAGCATTCAAAGCTCTGAAGAAAAGGTTCGCAGAGACGCCCGTACTCATGATGCCTGACCCAACAAAACCATTCACCATTGAATGTGATGCATCCAAGTGGGCAACAGGAGCAGTGCTACGCCAACGCGACAAAAATAATGACTGGCACCCTTGTGGATACATTTCCCACTCCTTCACCCCAACTGAACAGAACTACAAAATCTACGACAGGGAACTACTCGCTATAGTCAGAGCACTGGAAACTTGGTGACACTATCTACAAGGATCAGCCCACCCTGTCACGGTATTCTCCGACCATAAGAACCTGACCTACTACCAAACGCCACAGAAGCTTAGCCGACGACAAGCACGATGGAGTTTACTCCTCTCCCAATATGACCTGAACCTAGTTCATGTACCAGGAACTCAGATGATCCAATCTGACGAACTATCCCAATGAGCAGATCACATTCTAGACCACAACACCGACAATGAAGATATCACCATGCTACCTGATAAACTCTTCATCTGAGCAATTGACACCGAACTTAAGGCGGAATTTGCTGAACGCATGATGAAAGACGAATTCTTCACTGAAGCAATACAACATCTGAAGAACCACTCTACTCCGATCAAATCAGCTTTAGCCGACTGGAAGGTAGAGGACTCTCTCCTCTTCTTCAGGGGATGATGCTATGTCCCTAATGACGCTACCCTACCACGAAGCCTTATACAGAAGTATCATGACGCACCTATGGCCGGACACCCCGGAGCATTCAAAACGATGGAGTTAATTTCCAAACATTATTGGTGGCCCAGAATGTTTGGAACTGTCAAATCCTATGTTGATGGATGTGCCCCTTGCCAACAGATGAAAGTCAATACACATCCCACGGCATCTCCCCTAAACCCAGTCAAATCTATCGCCACACGACCCTTTGAACTTGCCTCTACAGATTTCATTACAGATATCCCTGAGGTTAATGGGTATGACTCACTCATGGTCGTGGTAGACCATGGCCTTAGTAAGGGGGTAATTTTAATCCCTTGCAAAAAGACCATCGACGCCCTAGGCACTGCCAATAACTACTTGGACGCTGTCTACAGAAGATTTGGACTTCCCGACAAACTGATATCCGACAGAGGTCCACAATTCGCATCCAAAGTATTTCAAGAACTAGGACGGCTCCTGGGAATCAAGCTTTCCCTAACAACCATATACCACCCTCAAGCTGACGGAGAAACTGAACGTGTCAACCAAGATATCGGCGCTTATCTCCGACTATTCTGCGCCAACAACCCCGAGAAATGGCTAGAACTAATTCCCCTGATGGAATTTGCCCACAACAAACGAGTTCACGCTGTCACTGCACGAACTCCATTCTATTTAATGAATGGAGCAGAACCACGTGCCATTCCCCTTCCATATCAGAAAACCAATATTCCGGCTGTGGGAACCCGAATGAAAGAACTCCAACAGGCACAAGACGAAGCTGCGGCCGCTCATGAACTTGCGAGACGAAAGATGGCCGAACACATCTGAAGCAACTTCAAACCATTTGAGCAAGGACAGAAGGTGTGGCTGGAAGCAACCAACCTAAAACTGACATACTACTCAAAGAAGTTCACGCCACAATGAGAAGGCCCCTTTATGATCAAAGAAGTGCTAGGTCCACTGACCTACAAACTAGAACTACCCCGAGCATGGAAAATTCACCCTGTATTCCACGCCACCCTCCTCACACCATATAAGGAAACCAAGACACATGGACCCAACTTCCTAGAACCACCACCTGACCTCATCAATCAAGAAGAAGAATGGGAAGTTGAAGAAATTGTCACACACAAACAACATCGTGGGAGAATCCTTTACAAGATCAAATGGAAAGGATATCCGACATCGGAGAACTCTTGGGAACCTATGAGAAATCTCAAGAACGCCAAGAAAACCCTTGAAGCATATAAGAAGAGGAAGAATATTCGGTAAAACCCCATCAACTGCACCACAGTAATCCACTGAACAAACAAACTCCTCTTATAATGCCTTCCAATGTCTCCTCCTACGATCGTACCATCATCCTTAACACCTTCAAAACCGATTCCGCTGTTACGGCACTCCATACAAACACTGCCTGGAGCAGCAACAACAACCCCCTTACCAAAGTGGCAGAGCGAGGCTCAGCCTACCATGACCGAAGAACCAAATTCCGCAACGAAGTGGCTCGTCTACGCCACCTATATTCGAAAACCCTTGAAGAACTTGATCGAGCTCTTGACAGCTCTGACCAACGCACGGAGGAAACCCTCACTGACCTCTTCTTTGCTGCTGGAGGAATTCCTCAATCAGCACTATCCTGAGTGACGAAGTTGGTTCCCCAACCCGAAGGAGACAGATTTTGAAACCCTTGCCGCCAATCCCTGGGGGCCTGAGGAAGATCAAACCACCGAAGAACCGACGATTCTCATGGCACATCAGGTTCGAGGAACCCTCCGAGAATTTCCCCCAACCGTCGACTTAGAAACCACCGCAAAAATCAAATATAACCCATTCGTCAGGACTAACCCTGAAGAACAAGATAACAACAAGGAGAACATCGACCCTGATGTCACAACCAGCGACACCCTACCTCTCCACATTTGAAAGCCCACCCGAGTCAGATTCGCCGACTCTGGTGAACCCTCTTCCTCGACAATCTTGTCCCAGAAGGCGCCGCGTACCGGATACCTTGCCAACCAACCAATTCCACTGCAATGGTTCAGATGTTACATCTGTGGAGGCAGACATCGACAATGTCATTGCTTTTATTTTGTTTGTCGTCCGTGTCATTGTCGCGGCCCAGGCCATTACCTGGTTAAATGTCCACAACACTACTGGAAGAACATAGACCGCCACTTCTGGGGCAAAAGGAAGAATTGAAGTCAGGTGACTTCAACACTAGCGAGAGGGTAATGTTACAGTTACCTTGGATACGCACCCAGACTCTTTTTCCTTCTTACTAATTCATTGTTACTACTTTGGCCCGCTTACACCTACTTGCTTACCTTACAGTGCTGCGCACTATTCATTCTTTTTACACTGATTACTCAGTATTCTCACGATCGTGAGATACTTGTACTATATTTACTTATCGTGACTCATAGTGACTCTTACCCTGACTCACTCTGAGTCATACTTATTTTACTTACACAGCATTGCTGCGCAATGCCCAACCCTTAGCCCTACCAACCTTGTATAAATACTTTCACACTTTTGGTCTTGCTTCCCCAGCTTGACCTAAAAGCCTATACATCGCTATTTGCTTTAACTTCGACTTGCTCGATTACTCTCGCTTGTCTCTACAAAGGCTGGTAGAAGACTAAGCAGCTGAACTCTTGATACTTGTTTAAGCAAGTAGTGATACTAGCTTAACATTGGATTTCCGTCTAGGGGGTCTTGTAGGGAGATGGGGATACGCATAGATTCAGCATAAAAATCAGTAGCTACAAGTACACTGGAAATATCAATCGGGCAAGAAAGTACTGACATTGGCTTTGCAGTCTTCCTCTTCAAAAACCCTCAGCCTCTGCTTTGGTGTAGAATTCAGTGGCTTCTTCTTGGGGCATGTCAGCTAGGGCTGCTCTGACATATTTGATCAACTCGGCCCCCTCCCCAGGCTTCTTGTGGAAACGGCTGTCGTTGTTGCTAGGGTAGGTCTTTCCAAAATTCTTTCTTTGAAGACATTGTTGGATCGTGTGACCTTTCTTAGAGCAATAGTAGCACAGGTTGTTCTTCTTGTGGTGTTTTCTTTCCTCTTGGGTAAGGCGGCGTTTGGGTGGATCAGTAGTGAAACGATCAACATCCATAGCCATTGGGTCTCGGGCTCCAGTAGGTGTTTTGTAAGCACCTTTGACCATATCAGATGTCTTGATGATACGGGTATGTCCCATGATTGTCTTGGCACGTCGCCAGTTGTTATCAAACTAGACGGCTTTCTTGACCCAATCGTCGAATGTGGTAGGAGGGGAATCGGAAAAGAGAATTTTCTCTTGGAGTTTGGGGGTAAGTTCTTCTATGAAGATCTCAATTTTTGCAGTGTCACCGCTGAGATTGGTTCGTGCAAGAATGTTCTTGAAGACAGTGACAAATTCATCAGCTGTCCCATCCTGTCGTAGGGCTTTGAGTTGGAGAAGTGCGGCAGCTTTGTTGTTGGTAGGGGAAAAGGCTTCTTTGAATTGGCGGATAAACTCAACATAGGTGGCTTTCCTTTCAGCTGCTGAGTATTTATTGTGAAATTCTAATCCCCATGCTGCTGCAGTTCCTTCTTTGAGGAAGGATAGGGCGATGCGAATCTTCTTGTCATCTTCAAGTTGGTTGAGGTTGTTTAGGATGAGGTAGTCTTCAAGTTCCTGAATGAACTTTCTGGTCTTGGATCGGTCTCCGGAGAACGTCTGGGGTTTGGCTCCAATGTCCTTCTTGTTGTTGTTGTCTTGTGACATTTCGTAGTCGAAATCGAAATCGGTCTCTGGTTCAATTGTTTCTGCACTGGGGTGCTCCTCTGGCTCAGCTGTGAGGCTCTCCTCTAGCTGTTGTTGTACTTGGTGTTCTTCTTCTTCTTCCTCTTTGGGCAAGACAGAAGTGCTGGTAGACAGGACTAGTGATGGGTTTCTGGATATTGCTGTGAGTAACGGTGCGAAGTGTCGCTGTTTCTCCTCGTCTATTTCAATGTTGTGTTCACGTTGAGCTTGGACAATAGCAAGGGTCTTATGAGATCGTTCAGGGGTAGGGAAGTCTAGAGGGTGGAAGTGTCTGTTTTTAACAGCAACGGTAGTGAATGTAAATTTGCCAAGGGAGAGAGAGGCGTAGCACCAGCGGTTATTGTCGTGATTAAAACCGCAGTAGCTTCCGTTGGTGAACTTGTAAATGCTGTTGGTTCCTTCTACTAGAGTGGTATTTCGTGGCAGGTGGTCTGCCCTGTGTACAACCATGGTGATTGAGTGGTAGCTGCAACAGCAATCGGCCTATTGCGCACTTTTGCTATGTTGTCGTGGGGTGGGCCTATGCTAACAACAAGCGGGCCTTCTGAACAGCTTGACCTTTTGTTAAGGCAAAGCCTAACAACTTAGGTAACACTGTTTACGCTCGATGTCTTTGATAAACAAAGACAGAGATTTGTCAGCAGCTGCGGCTGTACTGACGACCTGGTGAGATTGACAAAGCAAGGGACTTAAAGGCGAAGTAGAGAACTAAGCAGTTAGGTAGATTGCCTAGGTCAAGCTGAGGAGCCTTGACCAAATGGTACAGGTTTATATATGTACCTATCTAGTAGTTCTAAATATAGAGCATGTGCAGCATGATGAGTAAGTACATGAGTTAGTATGACTTGATGTGAGTCAGAAAGAGTCAGTTAAAGTATAAGTCTCTCATAATCATGAGAGATGCGGAGTAAGCATGGAAAAAGATGAGAAATGCACAGTAATATGCAGCATATGTGAGTAATTGTGCATAGGTAAGCGGGCCAGGGTATGTAAGGACAAACACGTAAGCAAAACCATAACACTCCTGCACTGCCTCCACCACCCACAACTCAAGCATTTCAGTAACTACCAGATGCTTGGTTTGCTTAGTTTGCTTGGTGCCTCCCATCCTCCCTGTACCCTGGATTTCCACCCAACAATCTTGCCAGTGACGTTCATTCTTGATCCAATCAGATATAATGGGTTGCTTGAGCCGGAGATTTAAATATTTCTTGTCAAAATGGTCTGCCGCTGCTTTTTGGGTCGATTTGTGCTTGAAAAACCAGTCAAGACCTTCAATATGCTGGGCAACAGTGGCATTCTCTTTCTTTGTGAATACTGGGACTTTGTCTTCTTTTTTCTTTGGAACAAACTTCTTGCCTTCATCTGGACCTGTCAAAATATCACTTTTATTGCCCAGCTCATTCATCAAACCATTGCATACACTTTCTCTTTTTTAACGATGTGGCAACTACCTGTTTAATTTCCGTCTCCAACTCTATCAACTTCTTTGCCAGGGACTGTTGCTTTGGGTCTAGTTTTGCCAGTCCACGCTTGTAGTCTGAGGCTTTCTCAAGGCTGTCAATAAGTGCTTGTTCATCAACAAGGTTTCTATCTTGGTTGAGCCAATCCTTGTCTTTTGAAGATATTCTTTCCTTGTGTTGTAATTGGGGATAGGAGGTTATTTTTGCAATTGTCGACTTGTTTTTTGAGTCTAGCAAGACCATTCTTGAGCATGTTGAGTGGGTTTCCACCCATGGTTGAAGTAAATGTTTTGAAAAACATCTGACAATCTGGAATTTCAGCTATAGACCCCCTAATGCTCAGAGATGCTGAGCCTCTTGTATCCTAAAGATCAATAGAATTAAAAACTTTGGAAACTAATGCTTATTTAGACATTTAAAAGTGAATATAATAGTGTTTGAGCCGTTACTAGGGTACATTGGATAGTAAAATAGTCAAAATGGTAATTTATTATGGTCTGGCAGGCCTAGTTATGGGTTTTTACCTTTGGAAATCGTATGGATTATGGGGTATGGCCTTCCATACTGTATGGGAGACTTATGGGTTTTCTCTGCATACCGAGTTGGTGGATCATCAAAGTTCATGGGTTATCAGAGGTTATGGGTTTTCACAGGTATGGGTTACAACAGGTTTGACTGTACTTTCCTTGATACATGCTGCGGCACGCCTGTGAAAAATACTAGATTTTCAAAGGTCAGAGTTTTCAACAAATGCTTGTTGAGTCTAAACTCTCCTTCCAAGAACATATAATACATCCAAATTTGTTGTTGTCCCTGGAGAATGGCCTGTAAATCCAAACAACAGTCAAAACCCAAATTTGGCAGTTCCACTGCAATAGAATGGACTTCTAGATTAGTTCCTGGATATGACAGCGCCAAAGGTGCCGCTTCAAGAGTTTAGACATAATTTCAAGTTATTGAACTCAAAATAGATATATTTTAACCTGCCGCTGCCACAGCTGCAGTTTCTACTAAACAGGGCTCATATAAAACATAGAACGAGGATAGGTTGTGCAAAGCAGTGACACATCTTTGACTAAGTAGGATTATCACACCCATTTTCCTCTTGCCATTCACAGCTCTCATTACCTCCTCCATATGATATCTTGCCAAGGCTTTTCATTGAGATGAATTTGCAATCTTCAAAAGAGGACTCAGGTCAGATGCAAGTTGTCACAGTCCTCCGTTTGATGTATCCCGCTGACAATTCATGTTCATTTCAGTCTATTTTGGTGTTTAAATGTCCATATTTAGATCAGTAGAAGATACATGTATATAAATCAAGCCCCAAGATCTTTCACAACGAAATTTGTTTGAATAGAAACAAGTACGTGTCGTATCGTCGATCTTGACGAACTGAGGCCTTCTTCAGCTTCAGATGGTATTTTGAAACTCAGATGACGGCAAAAGGTGCCGTGACCAAATTGGGGGCAGTCCAGGTTCTGTTGCCATACTGGCCCATAAATTCGCTGGTTCAAATGAATTCCGAATACATCCTCCATGATTATATGTATATAATTTGCAATTCCCCATACCCCACATACCGATTTTCACTGATTTTCACCATAAGCCCTACAGTTTATATCTAGTTACCGAAGCCTCGTTGCCGATCATACACATATCATGCCTGTTCACCTGCACTGGCCGTTTGAGGTCGTCTGAGTGAGGGTAACATGGTGATTACTGAAGGGGTCACAGCGATCAGAGAAGATTGTATCCCATGGCTTTCGTAGAGCTTTGTATTTTTTGGTTCACAATTCACCCCAAGCTCAGTCAGCACTGCCTGAAGTCACATGAGCGGTTCGCTTGTAACCCCGCCACGCTCCCGTTTTTCTCCAAGGATGACAACCGCCGCAGCCCCTCCACTCCAGAGTACCTACAGGCCAACGAACCAACAAACCATTGGCGTCCTACTCGGGGAAATGTGGCGTATAATGGTGCGAAAAGATTTGGGGAAATGGTCGTCTCTTTGTCTGTTCCCCACAATCCAGTCCCACACCCCGCAGCACAGACTGGGGTCGATGGGGAAACGTGGTTTGTTCGGCTCAAACCTCGTTGACGGCGTGGGGAGGAATGGGTCCCGTGATGCGGTATCGGTGATGTGCCTGATTCGGCCCGTTGAGCGCTTTGGGCGCTTCAAGCTTCAAGTTCAATGTACTACTTATGCTCAGGGCAACTTGTAGCTCTGGATGTGCAGAGTAGATCTAAATGCAATTAAAATCTTTCACGCATAGCCCTACGAGGAGGACCATTTTCTCTGGAGTCAGGCTGACGCACTGAAAACGAGACTTAGAGTCGGAGAAGCGAGAATGGCTGATCACTCGAACATGCGGCCGTGGACCCGTGGTGGGGACTGGTGCAGATGACTCGGATGGGCTGCCTCTGAACGACGCTTTGGGGCTTGAGAAACCTGTTGAAGTTCTATCCCCATCCCCTGCTCACCGAAGTTACTAGCATGCTGTAAATGCCGTCAAGATTGATGAAATGGCCGAGACTCACGGTGGTGACTCTGGTAAAGGCTCGAAGGTTCCTGGCTACAGCCTTTGTGTCACTCCCCAGGGACTAGTGAAGTGCAAACCAGGATCCGACTGGATAGATAAGGTTCGTGCCGCGAAGAAATAAGGTTCAGCTTAGAGAGCCAAGCTTGCCACCAACGCCGTTCCTCGTGGTCGAACTGTATTATGATAGCAGTTGCCATCATGATATGCACGGAGGCCGACGTCCATATAGTGTATCGGGTTGATGACTCCTTGCTTAGATCTACTAATATCCTTAGTCTCTGGGGTTTGACGTTTGACACTGGCCGCGGCAAATGTCACTCGTCCTCCTCGGCTCGGAGGGGATGGGATGACTATTGTGCTTGGGGGTTTTTCAACATATCACGTCTGCACATTCATCTGAATCATATGGGTGTGGGGAGCAGGTGGACTTCTAGCTTACAGTTAGTGTACGTTATGCTACCAGGAACTGAAGCTAATGTCGGTCGCGGCGCTGCAAACCCTTATCGAACGTGGCTTTGTGCAATGTCACCTTGTTAGGATGGTTGAGGTTCAGAAGTTCCTTACAACCTGGTCCCAATTCATCGTGACCTGTTACAGGGCAGGACACCGAGGCGCCAGGGCAACGTCAATGGCGCTTTTGCATGGGAGTAGGCCCTGAGGAAAATGCATCGCGGGTAGCAAACGGGGAGGTGGACGTGATTGCGTTGAGGGACCCGCCGGGAAACGGAAACTATCACGACATAGGTATCCTAGATCGCGAGCGTGAAATTATACTTCTTCTGGTAACGTGTTAACGAAACTTTCCAATATATCAATCAAGGATTCATGGCATGTGCATTTGACACGATTTTTCTTGGTTTCAAATGCCAAAAAATCTGGTTGAAGTGAAAGGGATTACCGAATTGGAGGGCCTACCCTTGGAGGACGATTCACGATTTCAAAATTCATCCATAACCAGTCAAATAGTTTTAGCGGCAACAGCAGGCGAAAACGAGTGACCGGGCCACATTGTTAAAATAAGGACCGAGAAACGGCGCTTTTGACCAGATCATTTGACCAGTTCCCCAAGGTCAAAGTCCCTGGTGGTATTTAACTCGGACACTTCTTACCCCAGTGTGTCCCGTACCGTGCCGCAGTTTTTCATGGTGCATTACCGCTTATAGGACTCTGCCACGAATGAACAGTACAGCGTCGCATTGACGCACAGTTGAAACGGTCATCTGATAGTGATTCCAGGCATGCCTTGACAAGATCATCGCACCAGTTCAGGGCCCCTCAGAAAGAGGCAAGTGGCACGTGGCCTTGTCGTTGGTTTGTTTGAAGTGTATGTGTACATGTGTCCAGGGGTAAACGATTATTTCCTACAAAGATTGCTCCAAAAGGAAAGGTGGGAATATTGATAGCGTGATCGGAGGGTAAAATGGGCAGGATCATGGCCATGGATCGGTCGGGAGAAGATGGAGGAACTGAATTGGCTCGGCTTGAAAAGGCTCGAAGGCTGTGTACATGTGGCCTGTGATTCGTACGGCCCGGTGAGAGTGGAAGTTGGGCCGTGGTTGCTGGTGCCGGCGAGGATACCTAACAACTGGACAGGGCAAGCCGTGTCAAGCCAAGGTCAGGGTGGATGGTTTGGCACGATGATCGCAACGGGAACTTGTGGTGGGCTGGTTTTGAGTTTTGCCAGAAAGTTCGGATGAAGGACCGGGTGAACCGTGATGCGAATTTTTCCTGTAATGGCAAGCCGTTGGTGGTCCAGTTGGATCTCCTTGATTCTGCTCGACCACCATCGACAATTGGAGTTCAGACAACATCGTCAACGTCGACGACCAAAAGACGGCGACCTTGAAGGTCAACTGACTGCTGTCTCCCCTTATAGCTGCGCCTACGAAACAAGGCAGGCGAGTATTCCTTTCGTTATATGAACGAACAAAGGGGCAATGTAATAATGATAAATCCTAATAGGCTACACGAGTCGGACGGCGCTTGCTTGCGTATACGGCGTGTTCCCCGCTCGGATCTCTCGTCAGCGTTAGCCTGAGTTGCTTTACTCAGTATTCCGCTTGAACACACTGAAGGTCACATCAAGGACCGTCAAATTCCGGTGTATCCCCGCTTACATCTCTGGTTCTCTTGCCTCTCTTTCCTCTGTCCCACCACCTCATCACAACTCGGTCCACCTTCCGCTAGACCAAGCGAAGCTTCTCCACCTGAGGTCTCGAGTTCGATACCCAATCTCTCTCAACTATACGATTTAGGAGGGCCAATCTCGGTTCGACATCGGCGTCTTCGGGATAGCTTGCTACACTCAGCAGCTACGGCCGAGTCATCTATCTTCTGCTCCATTGATTACTCGAGAAGGAAGCCATTGACGCTTTGTTTGCTTTGGAGGGGCTTGGGCGAAGGAAGGACGGAAGAAGCTACGAGAGACGAAGAATATCATGCCACTTGAATTTCCTGTGCCGGTGTTGTCAGTGGCGAAGGATGCGGTTAGGGAGTTGGAGGGTCGTGAAGCATTGAGTTCTTTATGGGCTCGTAAGTGAATCCTGATGCAGAGCTCTTGTCTCATTTGCTAATCACGCATGGTACCCTTCAGTATTCACCAAGTGCAAGGAATCGATCAAAGATGGTCGAAGATTGGAGAACCTCAGCTGGAGGCTATGGTACCGCGACATGGTAACTTCAGAGAAGGAATCGCTCAGTGACTTCTGGCAACACAATGCAGGGTTTAACGAGAAGCTCATCTTGGAAGGCAAGTACTTTGTTCATCATTGCCTATTCTGTCATACTTCTTGGTTCCCACTACATTGTTCGCTTCCTTTTTTGACCTCCCCTGCCATTGTTCCCAACCCCCCATCGTACCTTTGATGTCGACGGCGCAGCCAAGCGGCCTGATCATCTATGATTTGTCAATGAGACTGAAGGTCTCTTCCACGTTCATGACACCCTCCCTCCGTCTCGGACGTCCCCGCGTTATAAGTTGATAGGAACGGGCCAGCGGCGGCCAATCAGCATCCGCACCTTCGTAGGCGCGTTGGCAAAATTGGTCGTGTTGGCAGTTCATGGACGAATTTTCATCCTGGTTTTGCCTGCTCGCCATATCTTCTCATTTTTTCCCCATTTCTATGTTTTTTTCCGACATACGCCATGACCCTGACCTTTTGGGAGTCTGCTGGTCTGATGGCGGATCGAACTCGGGCTATTGTGCCGTAGGCATGCAGTTCGACGAGAGTCGGGATTCTGGTGTCTGCGACTGCATATACCCCCGTCAGAGTCTTCTCCCGTTTCTTTTTCTTCTGGGATTTTGCTTTTACGGCATACCCTCTTCTCGTTAACATGTAACACGGGCGCTATCCCGCTACTTTCCCTACCCCGGATTTTCGATCTCCCTGAACTAAACCGCATATATTCACTCTGAATACTTTGCGCCTAGCTTTGACGTTCTATTCATTTCTTTTGGTGTTTTACTTGCTCCCTTCATCATATCTCGCCACTCGCTATCATGTCATGGGTGTGATACTGACAATGGTCTTTCTCTATAGATTCCACCCCGTTATCATTAAGGGTGCTCACTATTGAGTCGTCTCTTGACGAAAAACATGGCCTCCAAGGTGGGTTTGATATTCCCTCGGACATATGAGCATTTCACCCCATTTTTTGATACATCCTGATGCGCATTGGCGTATAATCATCTTGCGGATGGTTGCGGCCTGATGCATAGCAGAACACCCATGTGTTGATACACATACATCTCCCATAATCTCCTCGCGATCGACGCAAACGCGTTTTGACAGGAGGACCCTCCCAATTACATGGTTATCTGGTTGTGGTTATGATCCGCCGGTCCTCACTCTCTTTCCCCATGGTTTCTGCTTTTGATCTGTTCCCGTACCAGAGTCTGGCATATGCTAACATATGTTTCTTTTAATCTGTTCTAGCCGTCTCAACCTCTGCACCAACTCAAGCTCCTGTTGGATCGCAGCCGACGCCACGGGAAGCTGCACGCGCGGAACATACCTCAAACCCACGCGAGAATGGCGACATTCGTTCGATACCCTTGAATTCAGCGTCGGTATATTATTCAAACACCAACGCATCGGCGGTGGGCGAGAATACCCAGAACACGAAGACCCTGCACTTGGAAGTTGCTTCTCCATCAAATTGTCCTCTATCGTCATCGTCACTTTCATCATCATCAGCATTAGCGCCCCAATCTATACCCTCACCTGCTGTCTTTGCACCTGCATCTTCAATTCAACAAGCAGCTCAGGTGCTAAGCGATCAAGGATCCCTAACGTCATCGTCACCCTGCTATCCTGCTATTCCCCCCTCTATTTCCCCTGTATCTTCTCCCGTTATCTTACACCCGACTATTTCTTCCCACATCTCGCCCTCTCTATCCCTATCTGCGGTTCACAATTCCCCAACTCTGGTACCTCCTTCAGCCAGCAACTCATCGCTGGCCATACAATCACCTTCATCAATGTCTAATTTGCGTCTTCGGCCAGACTCCGCCCTCTCAGATACCTCCGACTCCGCACCGCCAGACATAAATACGGTTCCTGCGGGTGCAAGAGGCAGAAGAAGAAGCTCTTTTCAAGGCAGAATGATCTTCGAGTTGTTGCCACCTCCTAGTTTTGGAGCTTCCTCGACAACAAGAGCAACTATAACTCCGCGGGGACCGGGTGCTACCGTGAAGGAAGCCACTGTGCAACTTCATATGACATCGGTGCCGGCAGTGACGCGTGCGGGGAAGATGGAAGGCGTGGAGGTGACTGGGGAGGAAGGGAACGTTATGAAAGGCGAGGATCCTGGGGTGGTGTTCAGGTGGCAAGGACATCTATTAACACCTACTGCGTCAATGTCGGGCGACGAGAATCCTGTGGTCGCGACAAACAATCTCGGAGCAGACAGTGTTCTTGTCGGGCTTCGTATGGATGCTACCGCAGCTATGGTGTCGCAGCTGCCTACTCCTGGGTTGGAGTGCGATGATCCTCATATTTCGGCTTTACTACCTGTCTCCATTTCGACATCGACATCGACAGCGCCTCCGAGATTGGACGTTCATAATGTTGCTCTTGAGCCACAGCCGCCGTCAATATCGGCTTCGGCAGCACAAGTGACATTGAATGGGCGAGCATCAGCAGCCTCTACACCTACGTCAACATCAGTCAAAACGCCCACTACTGCATCGACAACAACATCCGTTACCAACTCCCTCCAAGCTTCGACTGCTGGCCAGCAAATGACGCTTACCCTGCCCAGGCTGGTGATAGTCCATCCCACTCCTGGGCCAACCCCCCACCCTACGCCGCCGGCGACTCCAAGGTTCCTTATGGGAGTTGCGCCGGCTGCAATTCTGGATACTGTCTCAACGACAGAAGTGTCTCTGAAGGCGGATGGTGAGCATCTTACGTTTGGGGTAAACCACGTGAAATTGAATTCCTTTACCCACAGCTGTTTCTGCAGCCATGTCGCCCGTCCAGTTGCCTCCCACTGTCACTACTGCTGCCGATACCCCTGACGCACCTTTATCCCCCGAGCTCCTGGTTACCCCGACGAACACTGTGAATTCGCTTTCTTCCCCACTTCACCCATCTTCCGAGTATACCCTTGTCGAAGATGAGGTCATCCCTCCTTTCCCAATTACTCGAAAGCAGGTATCATCTACCAAAGGCCAAACCCACATCTCTTCCACCGTGATCGCTCCAGAGGGTGAAGCGGTAAAGCGATCAATTGAACAAGGTATGCATCTCTTTTCCGATCTCGATCGTGACTAATCATAATCGTCTGAAGTGGCTGAGCAATCCGTTATATTACCCCTGTCCACAAAAGTCGCGTCACCTCCTACATCAAGCCCACAGCAGAAGGTCGCAAAGAGAGCCCACAGCGTTGGCAGCTCCCAAAGCACCGACAGCACGCAGACCACAGAGTCTGGGATGAATGTGGAGCAACGGCCCGCTGCCCATGTGATGGCAAGATCCACCTCTGGAAGGGGTACCACTCGACCATCTTCACGTGCAGCCATCGCCTCAAAGGCCCACACGTCCAAGTCGAAGGCCAGGGTGTCCGTTGGAGCTGGCAAGAATAAAAGTCTTACTAAGAGTCGGTCGAGAGGGTCAAATGTTGGAGGTGACCTTGGGATGACAGCGGTTGGCCTGATGAACACTGGTCTTGCGATGACATCCGCTGCGCCTTCTGAGAAGGCTGTATCACCACCTAATGGAAAGTCGCGACCAGGAGTCAAGAGGAGCTATTCTTCCTCCGCAACCGTCACCAGTGGTGCAGCTCCACATCATTCACCCCCGACACCCAAAGCCCCTGCAGTTGCACCAACCATATCCCCACTTCTCCCCCCTGTCCCTCCTACTCCGGAGCCATCAAGGACAGTTGCTGCTGGCGATCACCCAACTGCTCCTGCCGCTCCAGACCCTTCTGGAAAACCTTCAGCGTCTACAACTGGTACATGGGGAAGGAAGAACGCCAGACCCACCTTCAACATCGGCTCGGATGAGGGCTCGAAGAGTGGATCAAGCGTGTCCGGTGGTGTCGTAGAGCGTGACCGGGATAAGGATCTCAGGATGGCAGCGAAGGGCAAAGCTCGATTAGAGCCGCCTCCAACGGCTACCCAAAGCAACTTCCACTTACTCCAGGCGGGGGCTGTCTATCAACCTGCCCAACCATCGATACCCACCCAAGCTCAACAAACTCATCCCCCAGCCCAGCCACAGCCGAGGCGCATCGTGCTGGCAAGCGACGATTCAGACGAAGGTTGGGGTACGGAGACGGATGTCGACACGGAGTCTGCTGTTGAAAATGGGAATGCTCATAATGCAGAGAACGGTGGGGACGTGAAGCGTGGGGAAGAAGACGAGGACAACTGGTCAAGCGAAGATCTCAGCACCGACGACGTTCAAGTTGGCGCACATCGTGAAAGCCCCGCTACAGTTCAGCAGGCGAGGCCTAAAGCTTCCCCTCAGCACCAGCGACTCTCCGGAGGGCATACGGGGGCTCGACTCAAACTCAATGGCAGTCGAACCCAGCTGCAACAGCCCCAAGCCCAACAGATGACACGTGCTCAAGCCTCGAGACAAGCGCAGGCTCTTCGAGCTCAGCATACCGTCGAGCAAGCTGCTCTCAAAGCTCTGGAAGCTCAACGTCTCCAGAAAGAGATGTTCGCCAAGAAACCAGTGCCCAGCTCCGAACAGCTTGCCGCCACACGGTCGAAGAGCGTTGGCCTCCTCACACAACTCATGAACCCTGATCCTAGGATATTGCCTCCGGCGCATCCCTATCGACGTAACTTCAGCTCAGGACATGTGCGTGGAGGCTTCGGACCGGGCTTCGGCATGTCATCTATGGGCGGTGAGGCTGCCCCACCTCGACCCAATCATCAACGCGCCGAAACTGAGGCTGCAGTTGCCAATGGCACGGGAAGAGATCCTAGGGCGAAACGGAACATTCGAAGAGCTAGTGCCGACGATTACCGAATTGGGACTCCGGGCAAGGGTGCCATGGCGCCTTCCTTGGCTCCAGGCATCAAGCCTTCCAAGAGTGGCGCAGCTCTTCCCGTCGCATCTCAGGTTGCAGTGGGAAGTGTAGCCACTGTGACTGCCGCTGCAACGTCCAATGCGCCGCCCGCGACTACACCTAGCCCCAACCGTGGTAGCCTTAACCCTGGTTCTAGCGGAGGATACCGACCCCGAGGCAAGCCTGTCGACCAAGAGCTTGAAGACAGCAGTAGTGATGAAGAAGAGGAGGGTGGAAGAAGCGGCCTTCAAATGTCTCAAAGCGTCGCGCAGCAAAGGCTTCAAGAATTTGCTCAACGAAGGGGTATCAAGACGGAGAGGCGATCCAACGAAAGGCCGGAAGCAGATACTCCCCCTCCCAGACTCGCGGCGGAAGCTAACCTCCCCAACCAAGCCCCGACTCACACAACAACCAGAGACCAACCAAGCTCATCTCGTCGGCAGCCACCTCATCAGGTACCAGGTCAACTTCACCTCTCGCGTCATACTCCTGCGCCTATACCCATGAACCATCCCTACAACCTTCCCCCTGCGCCTGCGCCAACTACGCCCCGCACCACTCGCCGACAGATGCTGCAGACTGAGATGTCGGAAAGCTTACGTCGGAATCTTCTGTGGGAGCGCCAGGTACATCGCCAACAAACAGTCGGACCACGACGCTCGCAATCGACTGTGTTGGGTCATCAAGTTCGCCCAATGGCCACCATCCCCGCTGTTGTCGAGGTACGCCTCAAGAAGCCTGTCAGAGGCCTTCAGCCTGGCGACATTGTCAATGCTGAGGTCAAGGACCGAAGGGGAAGCGATGGTGCTGCTGTCAATTGTGAAGGGACCCAAGATCGGGAACAGACTAGGGAACGAGCTCTTGCTCGTAATCGTAGTTGGGCAAATGACTACCATACTTCCGGCTGGTGATCATCCCGGATCCGCACGATTCGTGACTGAACTATATGGATACTTTGCATCATCTTTTTATCATTGTCTGGGTACTTATCACTTGCACTGATATGTGTATAATACGTCTCTTTTCCTTCCTACCTATTACTCATATGGGCCTTGTCGTGCATAGTTATCCTGCTTTTACATTGCATCATTCGTTTCATATTCAGCTTTCATTTGTACAGTAAGGCATTAGCTTATCATTGTCGACTTCGTAATGGAACTTGCATTTCTTTCAATGTCTTCTCGTCAATTGCGTTCTCTATTACGCATAGGGATACAGTTAGGCTCCTTCGTTCAGTGGTCTTGGTGTAACTTAAACTCCAGTGCGCCACCATCAATGACGTCCATGAGTTGACAAGGTTTTTAGCACAGGGGGAAATCTAGCCCTTGTTTGCCTTTCGGTAAGATCCAGTGAGTATCGCAGTAGCTGATTCCAACCAATTACAAGTTCGCACACTTGTTTGGCTGCAAATGTACGTCTAAAGTACCCTCCGGAACTTGCACTGGAAGGTCGAGGGTGGTGCACCCTGGGCTGATTGTTCTCATAATCTATTCAAGTGAGGTTTCTCTTACCATCTTTCCCTCGTCAATTAAATTCGCGTACTGAAAAATCGCCACTCTTATCGTCCGTTTCATCCTTATCTCTCCTAGTTCAACCAGGCGGAGTGGTTACAGCTATATACTACCGTGTCCGTAAAGAGTCTACTATTAGATTGATTGATCACGGTGGGTAAGACGTAGAAGTGCTGACGATTCTTCATCCCCACAATGCCTGCCTCAATCCGAATCTCTTCAACCTCTCATGACTCCATCAAATCTACTTTGAGACGTCGGCCAGCGATTTTAGCGTATACAGTTCATATGTCACAAGGTAGGACTCAGACTCGCCCTAATGGTGGCATAACCCAGAGCCTGCCCAGTGGGATAGCGTATTCTGCAGTGTATGGTCACAAGCCTATTTTTCGGGGCATCAAATCTCCCCGTCGACCGCGGTTCGAGTCATAGGAGGTTAGGTCGGCCCGTTTCAACCACCGAACAAATCGTTTCAACCTATGACTGTGACGCGCCCAAAGGTTAGAAACCTCCTTCATTCCTGGCTTGCCTAAACTCCAGAGTCACCGAAAGATTTTCTGGGATTGTTACGGAGAAGGTAAATTTGCCAACTCCGACTCTTGAAGAGACTGGTATGCGCTTTTCCCTAAGCTCCAATAACCCGTCAGTGGGTATTCAATGCCAATCAAATTCATATTTGTGCGCTACCTGTCAAGGGGACCGTATATACATGCTTGAACAGCCAGGAGGGGTCAAAGCTTGGGAGTTTATCGGCATATCAAAATGAGCCTGAGGGCAACGGGCCTATGATCACTCAATAGTTGTACAGCCTCAACTCCTTCCTCGAGGTCCCCCTCGCATGCCATCATTGTATTGCCTGGATAAAGACCCCACGGCTGCCGGAGCGCGATGGTTTCGGAGAGAGTAGGAGCACTATCCGTCTATCCGTTCAGATTTACAGGTGAATGTCAGTCAACTGATCGTAACGTCACACGACGTCCAACCTTACCACTGGCCTGGATTCAGCAGGCTGTGAGGTCGGGGCGTTGGGAAAGCACTGCGCACTGGTTCTTCTTGAACTGTAATTTGAGGTGGCGCAGCGGTCTCTGAGGGCTAGAAGAAAACCTTCCGCCATGGTACTTGCGTGTACTGACGGTTCCTGCCTGATCGTCGTTCAGTGCAGAAGACAGATCCCGCAGCAACAGAGGGCCCATTCCCACCTAACCTGTGTACCTTCACACCAGCACTTATCCACCTCCACGCGGCTGTGTTTGCCTCGGCAGGCCACGAAGCTCGGTATGTACGGCCTGCCGATCCTCCACGTCTTGTCAACCAATTAAATGGCGGGCATAAGTCGGTTCACGAGGCCACTCAAAGTCGACAGATTTCGATGTCTTTTATTTCTGGATGAATAGAAATCGTGTCAGGTTGCGTACGCAGTCAGCGACTGTGATGGGGAGCGTTTGATGTGTTATCCGAGTCCGAGATTGGAGCTGTGGCCGTGTGAGCGGTCGTACATGATTTTCTCAGAAACAAGAGACTCACAAAATGTCCAGTTGCTCGAATAGACATGGCACGCAAAGGACTGGTTTTCTATAGCCTAGGCGCTTGTGGCATATCACTGAGTCGAGGGTCCTTTTAGTTTCACCCAATGCGTGACTGGTTGAGAGCACCAGATCTGAGAACTTTCAACCGCTGCGCAGGTCGTGAAGCTTCAGTTCCTGCTGCTGGTGGGTTCATATGAAATTCTTTGTGAGGTTGCTCCACTTGGCAAGTCTGGTAAACATACCCAAGCGAGTGCAGATCGCTCACTCAGGCTGTCAAACTCTATCCTCGGTCAGAGATTGTTATCAATCAAAGGTGGCTAGGTTTTCCTAGTCCTCCCGAAATTGTATTCTTTCGAGGATCGAAACGGGTTTCAAGACGTTAATCTGAAGCTTCTAAATGACTCCCGAGCGTCGGTACCAGAGGTATCGGAGTGTATGTCAGAAAATGACTCGATAGAAGGGACCGACGAAGGCTCATCTGAAGCACCCCTGAGACATTGTGTAGGCGTTGGGCCAATCAAAGACTGTTCTTGTGACTCGTCCAAGCCTCGAGGGTCGTTTGACAAGGCGGGGGAAGTTGAGCCAAGCAAAACGTGCCCTGGATATTTTGGGGTGTTTGAGACTGGAGTCGGGGCTGACATATGGCCGTGGCGTATGGTGTAGCAGCGCCAGAAGATCGATAGATAGGGTTTCTTTATTTCCTTGCCAGCTGTGGCGAAATTGAACAGATTGGCACCGCAGCAGCAGGATCGCTACCAATGCGCTCATCTCGTTGTTGGGCAGGCTGCCAGCAACAAGCGGCTGCTGCGGGACCATTGAATTCAAAGCTGCGGGGAAGAAGAAATACACAGGTGATGCAATTTATTTTTTCCCTTCCAGAATCTCTGCAGAATACTTAAAGCCAGACGTGAATGTTTTCTAAGACTCATACCAATCGTCAATTGAGCCACGATCGAATCACGGCTAGAACGCCGCGTCATTGACGGCAGGCACGCCATATCGTCTCACATAATCACCTCAAAGGTCCCCGATTGCCATACACGGAAAGTGGACCGATTTGTCAGATTTGATTTGATTGGGCACTATTTGACAGACCGACGACGCAAGACCGACTCGGTACACACCCATACACAAATTCACCGCGTATCCGTTTCACCTTTGCCTCCTCGTACCCATGACCATGTCCAGCGACGGGGAAGACTATAACGACGATAATCCATCCTCTAAGAAGAGAAGAGTCCAGAGAGCTTGCGATATTTGCAGGAGGAAGAAGAGTGAGTCTCATCTTATCGAGACAAATGACCTGACCTAACCTTGTTGTGGCAAAAGTCCGATGTAGGTTATCTCCCGGAAAACTGGCTCGAGACCGAACTAAACATGGACTTTCTGCTTATAGGCGATGGCGGCTCAATGCCCGGCAATCGATGCTCAAACTGTATTGCGTATTCATTTGAGTGCACATATGTCGAGGCGGCAAAGGTCAGTCAGCAGTCTTCACGTGTTTTCATATCTTGCTCATCTTCCCTGCTGTCTTATCAGAAACGCGGCCCACCGAAGGGGTGAGAGCGAATTAACCGTTAGACTGTCTTGCCTAACCGAATCAAATGGAATAGCTACGTTGAACGACTAGAAAACCGCTTGGAGAAGCTGGAAAAGCTATTGAACCGAGTAAGCCCTTCACACCTATCTTCTGACGCCTTCGTTGCTGACCGCGCCGGTCTAGCTGTGTCCGGACGAAACCATCCTGAGAGAACTTGATGCAAGCCTTGACAGCGACAACTGGCAAGCCACCGTTGAGCGCAAACTCTCTGGGCCGCGCCAGAGTACTCCGTCGAGCCAACCTCCTACCAATCCGAATGCACCAAATCAATCAAACGCCCATCTCACATCGCCCCCATTTAACTGTGCTGACCTCGTACCCCCACAACGCACTCCCACCGAAATTACTACCCATATCATCCGACAAGCTGGCTCGACACCCGCGCCCCACCCTACCGTAACGGACGAGCAGGGTGACGATGATTTCGCGCATATGACTCTAGCAGACGATATGCAGAAGATGAACCTGGATAAGAGCGAGCATCGATTCTTTGGGAAGAGCAGTTCCATCATGCTGGTGCAAACGGCGATCGAGCTGAAGAACGAGTATACGGGCATCAAGGGGGATTTTGCAAGGACAATTCTGGGAAGCAGAAGACCCGAATTTTGGACCTCGAGACCGGTATGTATGCTACTCTTAGCCCGCATATATCCGCCATTTCTGACGTTTTGTCTCGCCATTGTAGTGGGAAAGCGCTGCCCAGCTCATCCACAAGGAAACGTACACGTTCCCCCCGAAGGACCTCATGGATGCCCTCATTTCCTTGTTCTTCGAGAATATCAACATTTTCATCCCTCTCCTTCATCGCCCCACTTTCGACAGACTCGTCCAAGATGGGCTCCACTATCGTGACGACGGCTTTGCCGCCGTCCTGCTACTGGTCTGTGCCGTTGCTTCGAGATACAGTGATGATCCCCGGACGTTACTTGATGGGGTAGAAAGCGTTGCGAGCGCTGGTTGGAGATGGTACAACCAGGTGCAGTGGCCTAGGAAAAGCTTGCTGTCGCCACCATCGTTATACGATTTGCAATACTATTGCGTATGTGTCCTTCCACCTGTCGTATTCTGTCTTATGACTGACTATATGCGTCTGTTTCAGCTCGCAACCATGTTCTTGCACGGCTCCTCAGCGCCTCAATCGTGTTGGACTCTTGTCGGCATTGGCATCCGACTTGCACAAGACGTCGGTGCCCACAGAAGAAAATACGACAGGCTGAAGATGACGGCTGAAGATGAGATGTGGAAGCGTGCGTTCTGGGTGCTGGTGTGCATGGACAGAATGGTCAGCTCCGCCTTGGGCAGGCCCTGTGCCATTCAAGATGAGGAGTAAGTCTCCATATTCTGGCCTTCCTCCTAGCATATTCTAATCATATCTTCAGCTTTGACGTCGACTTCCCAGTCGAATGTGACGACGAATACTGGTACCATAGCGACCCCAAGCAGATGTTCAAGCAGCCTGCAGGGAAACCTTCGGTCATCTCGTACTTCATCCTGTACCTTCGCCTGACTCAGGTCTTGGCTATCCTTCTTCGTACCATCGTGAGCATATGCCACTTTACTCCCGCTGCATAAGTTGCTGACGCTATTGTCGTAGTATTCGATTAATAAGTCGAGAATTCTCCTGGGTTTTGTTGGCCAACAATGGGAACAACATATAGTCGCTGAACTTGACTCGGCCTTGAACAAGTGGGTTGACAGTGTGCCTGATCATCGTAAGTCTATTTTTTCGTGCTATGCATCTAATTCCGAACTGATCGATATTCCGTCTCCTTGTAGTGCGTTGGGATCCCAACCGAGAAGACCTACAGTTCTTCAACCAATCGGCTCTGCTATACTGCACCTACTACAACATCCAAATCCTGATCCACCGGCCGTTCATCCCAAGCCCGAGAAAACCAAGTCCGCTAGTGGCGTTCCCGTCGCTCGCTATCTGCACAAATGCTGCAAGGAGTTGCAGTCACATTATCGACGTGCAGAGGAAACGAAGTCTGACCTGTTTGCCCCATGTACAGGTCAGTGTGCGTTCATCACTTTTATCATTCCTACCGCGTGCTCAATGTGCTTATTCCTTTGTAGATGGCGGTTTTCACGGCAGGAATCGTCCTCCTGCTGAACATCTGGGGAGGCAAGAGGTCCGGGTTGAACATTGACCCCAATAAGGAGATGGCTGATGTTCATAAGTGCATGCAAGCACTGAGGGTTTGCGAGGCCAAGTGGTACTCGTCTGGCAGGTTATGGTATGTTCCCCCTTAGTTTCGGTCCTGTTTCTGGACTCACCTTACGCTCATTCAGGGACATCCTTTACGAACTTGCCTCTGTCGGTGACCTCCCCCTTCCTTCAAGACCAAGTCCGCCGGCCTTCAAACGCGACCGCGACTCTGATGAACCACAGTCACACTCCTCTGCTTCCAGCCCACCTACCACCAGTAGCAACGCATCCTCCCCTCCTTCTGCTGGCCCACGTACTGTTGCCGGTACACGACGCGTTACTGGCAGGCATAACTCGGAACAGCAGCAAGGACATTCGCCGCAACAGATGCAGCCAGCAAACGGAGCAGGTTCCACCAACCCCTACCCATATGCTTTACCCATGTACAGCAACGAACTCGGGAGAGTACCACTGAATGGTGGACAGAGCGTCTTCGCTCCTACCTCCACCACCGCTCCAGATGCAAATAGAGGGCCAAGCCCAAGCTATTGGTATCCTGCTGCTACTGCCGGACAAAGTGCTGTTCAAGGAGGATCTGGTACGGGTACCGCATTCATCCCTCCCGAATCAACGTTCGGTATAGTGGATGGGCTCCTGTACGACCAGATGGGATTTTTCCCTGGGTCTACTGCATTTCGTGGTTCTTCCAACCAAATTTCTTCGCCCTTTAGCGGTGCTGGATCTGGAGTCAGAGGCTTGAACGGCGTCAATGGACCTGGTATCCAGGGTGGCCAGCCTCATGACATTGCTGCGTTGGTGGGGGGGTATACCACTGTTGTGAACAGCGGTTCAAATGCGGGGCCTAATGGTGGGATTGGTGGGGATGTCAACATCCAGGCGTTGATTGATGGTGATACTATGTCGATGTGGTCCACCGCCCCGACTGGATTTGAGTACGTTATTCATGATTTTCACCAGGGAGAAGATTTTGCTGACGCTTGGATTTAGGCTCGATGACTGGGGGACCTACTTGACCAACGTCAGTGAACTGACCCATGCCGGTCAGCATCAGCAGTCAGGGTCTTGTTCTTGAGATATGGGACACTTTGCACCATGGCCGTACTCTGGGATTATTGTGTTATATTCACTGCCATTGTTTTGTTTCATCTGCTTTCTTCTGACAGCGGCTCCCCCTATCTACCATACATCCCAGCCCAATTTGTCCTCAACGTTACACTACGATATTCTAGACACCGTTTTCGTCACTGGCTCGCTGCATCCTTTACCATACTCCACTCATCCGAAAGACGCCTCTAACAATCTCCCCATTATCTGTAGCTGTACATAGATCTCCGTTCTGGTTTGCTAGCTATATTTATATATCAGTGTACTAGTACTGTGTCTATCTAATCTGGTTTCTCGGCCTTTCTTGATGCATGGACAAGACCCATGACTTCACTCAGTGTTTCCAGAAGGAATTTTGACACCAGCCTTTGGAGGCTATTTGCCGTTCGTCCTGCAGTCTAGCTGATGCATATGGTATTTATGGTAAACAGCAGCATGCAGCGTCATGTTCGGCGTCGCTGATGGGGCCTGCTGTCCTCTGTCACACATAATACAATCCATTGAGACTGCATGAAATCTCTAAAGTCGGCGGTACATTGACATATACTACGATAACAAATTTCTATCCTCTTCACAAGGTGCCACCCACTGATTCCATCGTCTGACGAACGTACATGAGCCTCTTATCCAAGCAATAGTACTTAGCCCATAGGAACTCACAAATGGAGACGCCGTTGGCCTGTCGAGTATCGCCAGTTCCTCTGTAGTGAACGGAAGCCGGGGAATCACGTAAATTCTCAAGGGCAGGAGGAACATTATGATCACCGGGAACCCGATAGCGGCTGGGGACATATGCTTCTATCAATCCACATGCACCTCCACTGAATTAGACGACCAGACTGACCGATTGTTTGAGTGATTGCAAAGGTGGCACCAAAGCCTATGAGCTGCACAGCAACAAAAAGTGCTATTCTTGACTTGCGAACTTTGTGAAGTGGTTCATCCGGCGGGGTCATGGTCTTGTCACGGAGGAAATAGTACAACTTCTCGGTAATCCCATTGGTGTGAAGTGCGTCGGCACCCATGAACCAGCTGTAAGAACGATTAGTTCATGCCTTTCGAGAAGCATCCATTCACTCACAATAGGCCGGCAAGTACGCCCCTTGGAATGAGGCTGAGGACATGCAGGAATGGTCCTGTAAGCAATACGAGACACAAGGCGCCTTGCGCCAAGTTCGACACCCTCTGTTCCACGACACCAGCTGGCACCTCATGTACGGGCTGAACTACCGCAGAGTCCACCTTCTCGCGTTCCTTCATTGGATCTTCCTGATGCGTTGAGGGCGGGCGAGAAAGTTTCTCTTCAAGATCTCTCTCTTGCACCGGATGGCTACTCGTGATGAGAAGGGATGTCGTATGAATGGGGGCTTGCGGGATAAGGCCATTGGGTGCTGGAAGGCCTAGAAGCCCGGCGATGAAGGTGGTTACGCCTAAGAGGATGAAGTCCCAGTGGAAACCCGGTGGTTTGCGAAGGGGAAACTCAGAACTTTGAGCCATCAAAGACTACGTGTGCATCAGGAAATGCGAACAGAGAATTTGAAGCAGCGGAAACTCGCGGAAACGTTATGATCAAAGAAGAACAGAATCCATAGGACGATCCCAAACGGCAACGCGATTCCAACCCATTTCCCATCTAATTGCCAGAACCTAACGAGCCACTCCCTACCACCAGCAGGTTGGAAAGCTCCACCAACAGGTAGAGTCGTTGGGTTCGCCGAATTGAACCTTCCCCAGTATGCCATTCCGGATGTAGCGATGAGTGATATCGGCATCCCATAATCTGCCAAAAATATGCGGACATGTCGATGAAAGAATGTTTTCTGGGATAGGGATTGAAACAGGAAGGAGGTGACGAGCATCAGAAGCGCTAGTATGATCGAGACAAAGGAGCCGACGGGTGTGCCGTCCGACGGGTATTCTTTAAATGAGCGGGTGAGGACTTGTATGCCATATTGAAGGTAAACCCATGACACGTAGAAGCCGAAGGTATCACAGGAGAAGATGGTGACGCATTTGAGGAAGTTGCACCCTGGGCTAACTTTCAGTTGGTTGGCCCTTGTCGAAACATAGGGACTCACAGTTCATAATGGCAGTGGCCCAATGAATGATAGCAGCCCACAAGTACACCCATCCGATGAAGTGTAGATAATTAGGGGCATCATTGCGGCCTTCTAGAAGGTCATAAATGGTCTTATTGAGGACGGTGATAGGACCTTCAAAGGATATATTAGATGAATGGACTTGATCAAATGGCGAAGGCAATATACCGGTAACACCAGAAATGGTAAGAGGCTGAGCACCAAAGACGGAAAATACGAAGGCAGCCATGAAGGAGGATAGAAGGACCTCAGCTACACCATACTGTGCTGTAGTTTCGATGAGATCTAAAGAGAAAGCGATTCCAGGAAGTACGCTGGGGAACAAAAGCATGTGAGCGAAGAAGCCTGTTGCACTTGGTTGGAAAACCACTTTGCGAAAAATATCAGTGCTGTAGCTGGAACAACTCGATAATTCCATGCATCGGTCCAATCACTGATATACCATGGGGCACGAGCACGTATGTCTCCGATGATCCCAGCTCCCAAACTCATAGTCCATCCTAAAATCCCTCGTCTTCTGGATTTACTGGGCTTAGCCCGGGCTCGGAGAGTGACCGACGCAGGTGCGGAGATGGTGGAGGGCTTTTCAAGACCACCTGGGACTTCACTTGCCCCTGAATCCGAACATGGATTAGGAGGCCCTGGGGAAGCAACGCTTCGTTTTTCTATGTGACTGGATGTCGTAGCAGCGGACGGTCGGTGGGAGAGATTGGAAAGCGGTCGAGATGCTGAAGTTGGTTCCTCTGACATGGCTCCAGCTCATCAGGATTGTGTGGACTTGAGGACTCCTTTTCGATGGTGATGGTGATGATATATCTAAATATCTCTCCGAACTAAAGAGGACCCCGGGAACCCAGTTTGTGACTCCCAAATCCCAGGACCAGTGACTTCCTTCGCTCGGCCATCATGACAGTAAATTTTACTGGCTGGGCAGAATAACGGGTCGAAGATGAGGGAAAACACCCATTCCATATATGTAAATGTCTAATCTGGGGTGGTTGAAAATGGTGAACCTCCGGGAACGTTGAGAGGGCTAGCTGCAGAAGGTTTTGGCACTTACACGATCGTAGAGTCCGACATAAACTGCCGATACCGTACTTGATCCTGCTCATGTTCTCTCTGTTCCGTCTCGCTCAGGCTCTGAACCATTGGCTTCTCCCACTCCACTCCGTCTCCAACCCCTGCCAGTGTAACCCAGTTCCACAGGTCTCCAATGAGATGTGTACATAATATTCAAAGCACATAGCTGACTCATGGTAGTCAGCATCAACGTTCGAGATCTCTACGGGAGACTTGACACCATCGCTCATACTCGGCAATTATTCTGTTACGTTCACTACCATTGTTTTGTTGCGTCTGCTTTCGTCGTGTTGAGGCTCACCCTACCGTACATCCGAGCCCAATTTCTTCTTAACGCTACACTAGGTGCCGGACACCGCTTCCTTGCCGCATCCTTCTACCACTCACCCCAACACACCCAAATAACAAACCCCCATTATCCATAGTTATACATGGATCTCCATTGCGGTTGGTCAGTTATATCTATATCACCGTACTAGTACTGTCATTCCAATCTGGTTTCTCGATCTTTTTCGATTCATGGATAAGACCTACGTCGTAGCTGCGCATTTCTTTGAGCTTTAGAAGATGTTGGAGAGTTGGAGGAACTCCAGAGTCGCGATTTGGCGAGGCTCCTTGGTTTGCAGTGAGTCGTTGCTGGGTGTGGTATTAGGGTCTTTCAAAGTTGAAAAGTTTCATCCCATTGATGGGTATTCCGCTACCTCCCTTCTTCGTCCCTTGCTTTAAACAGAGAGTTTGGCATGTATACTTTTCACCATTCTCAGTTTCAGACCGAAAAAGGGTCGGGAATGGTGAATAATGGAACCAAACTTTTCAACTTTGAAACCCCCTATTGTCTGTAGACTGTAGCTGTAAATACAATATAGACCCAAGCTTCAACGTGTTAGATCTCAGTCATAGAGCTCATTTAGAAAGAGAGAGTTTGGACTGTTGGAATCCTCATCGCCTCGGGATCTTTAAACACAGAAAACCACTCGATTTGCGCTTGTCCTCCATCGTCGTCGACCATTCATTCTCCTCGAATATCCTGCTGAAGTAAGCTAGAACGGACCCATCTGGAGAATAAGAAAAAAATCACAAGCAATTATGAGCAGTTATAACATGAATGATTGGTATGATAACACAAAATTGCGAAGGCGGGAGTCATAACTTCATATAATCCATGACGAGCACGTATTGAAACCCGCCATTCACTCATCATCGACCGTGAATATCAAGTGAATATGTCCAGAATCTTGTCATTCATGTCTTTTGACAGCAACCACTTGTGATGAGGAGACCACATAGTGAGAAATATATCTATTTTTGTCCTTCGTTCGCTTCGGCTGACTGATTTGGTTCAGAATCGGCTCACACCATGAACTCGGAAGTGCAATTCGATCGATTATTATACCGGTTACTTATACGATTACATGGATGCCACGGGTTCGTCTATTGTGCTACATGTCGGATCGAGACCTATCTACAAACAGACCTCTAGGATCATGGTTGTGGATTAGCGCCGCTGTTTGAAGAGAGTTACCTAGAAGAGTAAGCTTCGGGAGCCGGTGGCGAGGGCAGAAAGGATGTGTGCTTACCGTAAGATCAGTCACTGTTTCCCGAGCTCGAATGATTGTACAGGTGTGAAGTCACTAAAGGCAGAACGAGAGGAGTTGAGGGAGTGGTAGAGACGGACGTACCTTTATAGGTTGGCCTGGTGGGGCGTAGTGGGGTTGTTTCTAAGCCTTTCTAAAACTACTCCACCTGGCTCCCACAGGGTGGTTACCAAGGGTCCTTCAGACCCCATGGTTCGGTCAGCTCAACAGGTTTGGTTCAAGAATGTCAGTTCAGGCGCTAGAGAGCCGGTTCGGAGGACCTCATGAGTGGTTTACTCGTGCAAGAGACTGGTGGACCCTTTCCAAAAGCGAAATCTAGTAGGCGCCGCTGTAATGTGCATCTTTCAAGTTGTCTCGTGGTGGCCGTATCAGGGAGCTACCGTAATCGCTTCTAACTTGAATTCAGAGTTCTGAGGGCATCACGATAGGCGTAGAGGTTGAGATTGTTCTCATAATTGCTTGTGATCGTCTCACCATGCTAGGACAAGATGAGATTCCATTCATGATCTCCAATCACCTTGAGGCGTAAGTAAAATCAAGTCTGACGAGATGTGAAAGTCGAGTCCTGATTGCTGAAAAGGGTGAGAAATATAACTTTATTTCAGTTTCCTCCGGAACGGCTGATGGCCCCCGCTTGGAATCTTAAAGCTGAGTTGAGTCTATCAGGACCTCTCTCGACTTCCCTGCTCTCAAACACTTCGCTTTACCCAGAAGTGCTGGAATTCAAGACGGTCTTGGCGGCAAGGCGACCAACAAAGGTTTAGGCTTCGTCAACTCTCGTGAGCCCTCGGCCATGCAACCGACCAAGTGTGGATTATTGCAAAGAAAGAGCACTTGAAGGGAGAGGAAGCTGGTGTATATTTGCCCTTGCTTTCGTCATTCAGCATTCCTGGCTGACCTGACTTGCGTCCAGTTCAGTGGCCTAATCAATACTCGGGGCTAAATAACGAAGGCAGAAGCTTTATGATAAGCTCAAGCTTGACCTGCTGTCCGTTAATCCATGTTCCTACACCGGTTGCATCATAGGAGTTCGAGGGTCTCAAGGTCAAGGTACAATTTTCCAGCTTGCTGCGATCGATCATGATACTCATCCTCTCACATTCTTCTATTAGTCAGGGTGTCTTCATCAAGCACGCTGTTTGAACGGCCACCAGCGAGACTACTCTTTCAATGTGGCTACCTGAGTTTCCTTCTCATCCTGCCTTTACCACTCAAGCGATAATATTGAGGCATGAGAGGACGAAGCTCGAGAAGGTTCGTTCCTACTCAGTGAAGATAAGCCCAAACGAATGTTCCAAAATGTGCACACCAAGCCCATCGGTTTGCAGATCCTGTTGTCTGTTCCCCTCCTCCTGCTGCGGGTAGGCCGGTTATCTCAAGGTACTGGGCTCTATCTTCTTCCTTGAGTATGATATTTACCGCCTCTATTCTTTGTTCAGATAGCTTTGGGTCGTCAACGGCGCCTGGAGGAGTGTTTGCAAGTGGGGGGAGACGAGAGTTATCTGCGGACTCAACGACTTGCGGGGTCAAACGGACGAGGTTGGGCTATCTTCCTTTTCCACAGACTTTTTTTGAGCTAACGGCGTCCCGCAGACCTCCGTTGCTGTTAATGCATTAAATGATGAAAGTCGATGCAAGCCGTCCTGCTTGGGTCAGTCCAAGTTCCAAGGGTGTTCCGCTGTGGAATCCTGCTGTGAAGGTCGGTCATTTCTTCGTATTCATTTCTTATCGTCGTACTGACATATATTCAGGCTTCTCATGGTGGGGTGTATACGTCTCCTCATCAAGACGTCCCCATAATACTTCCCTCCCGAGTCTGGAAGGCCAGGCCTTCGTTACGGCGGAGGTCGCCAACTACATATATCAAGGCATTTACCTACCAACGTCACCCAAAGAGTACTTTCCTGTTGCATCCCTAAGTATGGCGACCCCAATGCCCTTACAGACGAGCTTAGCATGGCCGATCCATTTCGTTCGAACATCCGGCCGATGACGTCACCTACCGTCGCCAGACCTTGTGACATGAGGTATCTATGTTGAATATCTGTGGGTAGTAAGGGTCTGTCACACGTTCTAGGCAGCGCCTGTTGTCCTTACAATCGACATGCAGATCGAGTTACATCACAGAGACGAAATTTCCACTAGCCTGAGGAGTGAAGCAGTTTCAATGGATAGGATTCATGGCAAATTGGTCATGGTCATGCGACGACGTCTCCGTCATGTTCGGCGGCGGTTGGGAAGAACGACCAAATTCCGAGATCAACTCGATGCTATCGATCCTCGGGTGAAGGATACAGTAGATATCAGATATCGGTTCTTTCTGTTCCGCTACTGTCTGCTGTTCAGAATCGGAATCACGGGACTTCTCCCATGATTCCATCTGCTCGCAAACCGCTCACTTCGTCCTCAATACTAAATGTGATTGTGCAGCTCTAACCATTCGCTCGGGCTTCAGACATCATTGGGTTTGTCAGCACATACCTCTCATCTATACTGTAACTTGCCTTGCATCTTGCGTCAACTTTTGGAGATTGGATAGGTGCTAATCTTATCTCGGTCCCATGACGAGGGCAAGTTACCGTTCTCCCCATCTTGATGGGCCAGAAAGAAGTTCAAGTTGCCGGGTCCGCTGAATTTTTGCCTCGAGGCTCGCTTCTGTCTGTTTGGTATTCTTCTATCACCGATGCACCAATGAGTATTAGGAACCGTGCAACTTCTGGCGAGACCTTGAGGCAAGAATGCATCCGGACCCCTCACACCACTCCACGTTCAAGCAGGACAGCCTGCTTACGCCTGATCATATGGTCAAAACATGCCTTATCGATCTAATCGCTGTTCAGAAGGTTCCATATGGCTCTCGAATTGGGGCGCTCGACAGGCTGTCAGTTCCGGAATCAGGAATATTGAATTTGCCTATGCCCAGAGGCGTCCGGAATACCGTACGAGATTGCATTGTGAACCCTGTAAACTCCTAGCAATGTCGACGCTTCTCGCCTTCTCTGATCTCATGCTTTCTCATACTCCAGGTGGAAATGAATTATATTGCAAGCCAAATATGAGGAGGTCTCAAAAGATGGATCTCACGAACGTCGGTCGTTGTCGGGTTAAATGATTCAAGAATGACATTTCCATTTAATTTCGCTTTAAACGCTCTCAAGCTCTGTCTCTGGTGCATTTAGGTCGCTCTGGCCGCGTCCTCCCGACTGCTGGCCATTCCCAGCCGTGCGCCCAAATGGAGAGCTGGATTCAAGTTGTGCCTGTGGCTTCGCCAAGGCTCAGAACTTTGTCTATCCGTAAACTACGCTGATCGACGTTCATTCCGTTAAAGTCGCGACACGGATTTGGGTCATGCTGCCAGTCAGAAGCACAAAAAAGGAGTTCACAGATCACAATACAAACGCCATCCCTAACAATCCATGTCCCGCTTACGACACTGGCATCAAACGACCTTGTGTGGGGACCAATAGCCGAAATATTATGCGGGCAGATCGGTGCGAAAATCCGAGACTGGCATCATTGTTCACCGAAGCTTCTCATATTTGACACGGAAAAACGACCGCGAGGATGCCAGCAATTTTTGGAAAACGAGCATTCCTTCACTTCTATTAAGCAAATGTGAAAAATTCGGCCGTTGGGATGTTCGGAATTATGGGGGCCAGAGTGGTGGTTAGGCCTGCCGGCCCACAACATTACTGAAGAGGGTGAGGTTTGAAAGGTAGATTTCTCCTTACTCGCCTGACCATGTAATTCTTGACACAACCATGTTTCGATTGCCGTACGAGCACAAAAATATCAGGCACGTCCATCATATCATCTCCAATTCAAATGGCATCCATCTTCCGGAATCGGTCAACCTTCGCCTTCTCCTGAAGTTGTGGCTGCTGCTGGGAGATTGAATTACCGAATGTTATGGCCTGCGCCTCCTATGTTTCTATGACTATGTATCGTTCGTTCAGACCAGGTAGTTCTTACCAAGCCTCTTCAATGGAGTACCAGAGGTCGCAACTTGCAACCGAGGCCCAGTAGTGCTTCGGCTTTAAGCAGGGAATGTTGCGGTGTTCCTGAATCTTGGGCAAAGCCGTCATGCCGCCATCAATGCCGTCGGTGCTTATCCTGATTTGGTAAATATGGTCTTGGTTTGACCGATTGATTCTGCGCAATCACGTACGGACGTGCAAGTCATACGAGGGTCTGCGAGGTACGCTGCTGTAAATCCCCTGATGATCTGCCCTCCCCAGAAAAAGTATGGTCGAAAAGATATAAATATGAGGTCTTTCGCTGCATTATCCCCTATCCTGGTATCCGTTTCCGTGGATCTTCCCTTCGTGCTCCCTTCCCTCTGCAACCTCTTCGTGCCCTAACCTTGCGTTCATCCTCATCGCCATGTTCTTCAAACGCGTCGCCGTCTTCTTGACTGCCTGCCTTGTTGCTGGCACCTCAGCATCTCCGGCTAAGAGGCAGTCCCTAGCACAGGTCATCACGAAATGCACCAACGCCAACGATGTCGCGTTAACTTTCGTACGTCGCTATTGTACCTCGCCGCTGTTTGTTATTCATCCTTCCTATAGGATGACGGTCCATACATCTATCTGTATGTTCTGAGTATATCAAATGCAAGTTTATGCCTCTCATATATCATTTAGCTACGACATCAGCAAGGCGCTTGTTGCAGCGAACGCGACTGGAACATTCTTCTTCAGTACGTCTTAACGTGCTTCTGCCTCGATAACGTATTGCTCATTGTTCTTCCTGTGTAGACGGAAACAACTGTGGGCATTCTTCTGTTCCAACGCGTTTTATTATTCATCTATCATTCAGACGGGTGCATTTACGACGACGATAACATTAAGCGTGTCAAGTACGCTTATGACCATGGGCATATGGTCGCCTCCCACACTTGGGCTCATCTCGACCTTAGCCAGCAGTCCTGGGACAAGAGTAAGTCCTACAGGTATATTTTCTTTTTCTCATACTAAACTTCACCCCAGTTCATGACGAAATGTGGAAGGTCGAACGTGAGTATTTTCCCAGTGGTATTTCTTGCATCAGATGTCTGATTCCACGTATTTACAGAGGCCCTTCAAAGGATTACCGGCGCTTATCCTGCATTCATGCGTCCCCCGTATGGGAACTACAATGACCTCGTCCGCCAAGCTTCGTATATCCGTGGTCAGAAGCTCGTTATCTGGGACTTCGACTCCGGCGACTCCGTCGGTGCTACCGTCCAGCAGAGCAAGGATGAATACACCAACACCATTGCCCAGCACCCCAGCACCATCCTGGCTTTGAACCATGAGACCTACGAGACCACTGCGTGAGTAAACCCTTTCTGTCATAGAACGAGCCTAACATATTCTCTTTCTTTTAGCCACCAAGTTCTCCCCTTCGCTATCCAGAAGTTGCAGGCTGCTGGATACAACCTTGTCAGCGTTGCTGACTGCTTGGGGCTCCCTCCTTACCAGAGCGTCGGCTCTCCCCAAGTCAAAGATGTGAGTACCCTATTACACAGATTCCCGCCTCCACCATGCTGACCCCGATCTATCCAGTCTACCTGGCATTGCTAAATGCCTTGTCTTTTATGACCTCTCATGACGTTCTTCGAGACCTAACACTTAATACCATTTGCTACCTACGGACGACCTTTCTAACCAATGGACTCCCTCAGCGGGGCAACGAACATTTTGATACCTCGTGCGAGCCCTAGCTATGCAACAGTTGGACTCTCTAGTTCGCCTTTCACTGTACTACGCCTACTACTACCCGTCGGACATCGTACTACATTTATTACCTATTTCTAATTGGTTCACGATTCGAAATGATCTTACTTGCGCCTTCGGAAATCTGATTCATACATTGAAAATTGCGGGCTTCTCGCCTGTTAATACCCGAAAAGTGGAGTATCTTTGATATTTTTCGTATCTTCTTTCAAAAGTCGACGCTTAGGCTCAGCACGCTTGAGAACATATCAACACGACCGCGAGAAGGATCTTCGAAGTCCGTTGGTTACACGTTGGTACCTGGTCCTTCTCTGCTTCTTCGTGCTTCTTCGCCACATGCGGGAATCCCCGGACTATTCATAGGCCTTGACATACGTCCAATTCTCGAGATCGAACAGATGTCAATGCTTGGCAATGCCTTTTCCTATTCTTGGCTAACTTCGGTGAGAAGACGTTTATTTTCGTAAAAGTCGTCAATGTTTTGGGGCTGACATGGGAAAAAATACATGCACCCGAGATCGTCTATGGAGCAACCATGTATGAGAGCTTTGGATTTCTGCCAGCGCAAATCCCCTGTTGACATTGAGCTGAGAGTCGCGGATGCCACCAACAAAGACGAAAGGAGAAGTGATCCGCAAATCATCTCCTTTGTGAGTACACTCGTCATAATTCAGGCAGCATTGTATTTCGATCGAAACGGTAAACTGCGGTCAGGAACAAGGTCAGATAAGCCTGTACGAACAAGAAAGGATGCACCTGTGGGCGTTCCCAAGGCGTAGGTAGAGCGATGCCAGTGCTCATGGATGCCTAGCCTGGTGATACCGAACTTGACGAATCCGGGGCGAATGCGAGAAAGTGTAAGCATGCGTCATGTGTTTGGAAGATGCTGGCTGCTTTATCGTATTAGTTCGTTCTGTGGGCTTCCAGCAAGAAGCAAAACAGAGATTTGCAACTTGAACAACCTGGGCACAACTTCAACATCGCTTGCATTTCTATGACACTCTCCAATAACCCTTAGAAACACCTGCAGAATTATCTTATCATTACTGTGTGATTCATCGGTAGGAAGGGGAAAGGCAGATAACTAGATATTGTTGTAACGTCCACAGAACTTTGACCACTCGCAATTCCCAGCCATCATTGCCTCGCTAGCCTTGACAAATTTCTCTACAAGCGCCCTATCCTCGGACGAGAGGAACCTCTGTGCCACCTGGTTGGAAATATTGATGAAATTTGCCTCTATTCCTGGGAGGTGAAAAGTGCTGATCTCATCCATCGCCATCTGGGCGCTGACCCCTTTCTCTTTCATCAACACGGCTACAGAGTTGCACATCCCAGCCGTGTCGCCCACTGCCTCGGGGCCTCGTTCTTCAATCCGCCTTCTAAGCTCCTCGACCCTATAGGAGAAGAGGTCATTGACCAGCGCTATCTGGAGCCCTGCCGTCTCTGCCAGGAGCTGAACCGCTGGGTCCTCAGCGATGTAGCTCGGTAATAAAATGGCGTTCACCCAGCACATCATAGAGACAAGCATTCTGAATCATCATAATAAATGGTATCAGTAGTCAACATTCAGAAGCCTAAACGGCCGCTTACCCAGTACCAATATCCTCCTTGCGGTACTTCACGAACGCTTCGAAATTATGGGAGGCTCAGTCTCGCATCCTTGTTCCCTACCTCTTGTAACCAGCGACACATCTGGCTTAAGACTTCTCGGGAATTTTTATGGGCAGCATCATCCCCAACCGAGGTGAATCGAGCACAAAGTTCTCCAAGAATTACTTCAACCCGGTTTTCTGGATCAGGCGTGAGGACTCCTGAGGTGATTCCAATAATTGCTTTGACGGTGTTCATTGCCTATTGGAAGCACTGCTTAAGTACGTGTCTCATCCTTATAACGGTGGAGGAGCTCATACCTTATTGCGTGGCATGTACTCCAAGATGTCGTCGACGAGGACCACGAATGGGAACAAGAGGGTAGGGATCTCAATTCGCTCATCTAGGGCATATGGACAGGCGAACAAAGTTCCCTTTTCCATATCGCTTCGGGAATACTTCTCCTTGCTTTCTGCAGAAGGCCACGGCCAGCTGTCGAGAAGATATTCTCTTACACAAAGAAGTACTTCCTCTGTCTTTGTATGGGTAGCACTTTGGAAACGAGAGGTGAAGGTGGCCTGTAGACCCGTGCCAGCGACGACATAATGGAGCACAGCAAGAAGTAAATCCAAAATCCGACGAACAGCCTCTGCGTCAGAATTTCATCGAAACGGTGTTGCTGGTAATACGGACTACGCCTGTCGTTACTCTCACTACACCTTGCGCTGACCCATGATTCTCAGTATTCCATGCACTGTGATGATTGTATTGCCTCTGGACTTTGGCACATATAAGGCAAATAGACTTCTCCCATTCACGTTTTAGAACTTGGCGAAAGCCGTTTGATAGCCTGTCACCCGAAGAGTTTCATCATCAAATTTAAATTCGACACCCGTTCGTATAGCAGATACAAAAAACATTTGCAAAGTTGAGTATAAAGTATATCCAGAAAGATTCACCAAACCACAACGAGTACAAGTACAACTTACCGCTCTGATCATCACCCTTGCTCCTATATGCCACCTAGTGACGATGACCAATCGAGCTCAAGCAGATACCACCGAGGCTGTCCCACCCCGTAAAGCTAGGCTTCCATCCCCCTCCAGAATTTCCATTCCACGACTTGTGGTAGGCCTGTCCATCAGTCCCAATAATGAACACATCCAGACGTTTGTCGGCTTGCGAAACAGCAGTGACTTGGCGAGCGGATTTACCCCCCTTGTCGGTAAAATCGGCGGACCAGTTCCCGTTGTCGTAGTACCTATGCCAGACTTTGAAGTCAAACCCTGGGAATTCAAAGTTAATTCAATCAGCACTAGAATCACGGTATGAGTACTGAAAGCTCCTTACCGATGACGAAAACATCGATGCGGCCGGGTCCCCAAGAAACGACTTCAGGTGTTTCCCTCCAAGTACCTCCGAGTGAGGTCCATCCCTGGGACCAGCCCCCGTCCCAAGTACGGGTATGCAAAGCAGAGTCCACACCAACGACGAAAACGTCAATCCGATCTGGGCCCCAACAAACCGCCTTGGGCTGCCCAAATGCCGTCCCACCCAGTTCCTCCCAATCCCCATCCCTTCCATTGGGCCGCCACTGCGCCCCGTCCCAGTACTTGTGTTGAATCGTATGGTCCTTCGTGGTCCCAAAGACATTGAACCTACCCAGCCCCCACGATACAGCAGAGACGGGCGCAACAAACTGTCCTGCCATGTCGGAGTAGTTCGCGCTCCAAGAAGTGCCGTTATAGTACCGATGGTAGCAGTTCCTATTCCTTCCAATAAGGAAGACGTCAATCCGGTTGGGCTGCATCGATACAACGGTGGGGCGTTCCACCCAGGTTCCGCCCAGGTTGTTCCAGTTGGACCAGTTCCCGTCGAAGAAGCGGTGCTCGAGCTCGCGTTTGGGGTTGACGATGAGAACATCGAGGCGCCGGGGACCCCACGCAACGACGACGGGCTCGTAGATGGATTGGCCCCCTAGGCGACCCCATTTGTTGGAGGCTCCCCAGCCGTTTCCATTGTTGTACCTCTGGCAGATGGTAGAGTCGTCACCGAGGACAAAGGCGTCAAGGCGGTCGTTATCCCAGGATGTCATGCTGTTCAAAAGGAGTCAGGATTTGGATATAGCAAGAACGAGGACAGAGGACGAACTTTCTTAGTTTAGAGAGATATTGGACAGAAGAGCTGAGTTGAAAGAATCGATTGGAGGATCGAGTTAAGGAAGACGGTCATTTAGCTGCCGTTATAAATATGTCTCGAGACCTTGTTTGGTTGGTATATTTGGCTGGCTGCGGCCATTCTGACTGTCAAAATATGACGCCTCACCTTCATTTCGGTTCTTCATTTCGGTTCAGAAGTAGCACGTACCAGAGTCTGGAAGAAATACCACAGTCAGTCCCCATATGACGTAAATAACAGCCTGAAGGGGAGCATGGTCATCCCTGTCGTTGCAACCAATGCGAGCTGGAAGCATGGGTGATAGTTGACGAAAAAGAGCCGCTGGAATGAAACATTAGAAGCCATTGTGAATGCTCCAGTCTTGAACGTAGAAGATCCGTGGCCGACAACTACCCAGCCTTTCCAAGTCATTCCGGATGTCCAAACGCCGCAAATGAAGACGTTGTTCGGAAGGGGTGCTTTCCCTCGTGGTATAATCCAAGATGTCGTCCCACAACGGTAGCTACCTTCTGATGAATAGAGCTCACAAGGCCTTCATACTGGCTGTGGGGTGGATATGGAATGAACACGTGGAGATCAACTTCATTTTGAGGCAGTGAATAGATTTGCGAACGCCCATGTGAGCAGTACTGAAGGACTTGTAGCAGGGACCAAGAAAGGCAACCAGAAATTAAACAAGACTAATGTTCAATGCGTGATGTATCGTGTCGTCTTGGGTCCCACCAAGCGTTTCTAACTAGAGTATACCACGTACGAGATGCCCAGTTGATCAAGATTCCAAAGCTGTACTTTAGCCTGCAAATACGTAGTGCATACGTATTATAGTACTTTCTGCTGCTATCGACATTTCGGGGATAAGTACCAAATCAAGTAATTGCTTTAGAAGACAATAAAGGTATATAAGTACGAAAAAGGATACTATGGGATTTCCAGAGACCTACATTTATATGAAGTGATATATTTCCGAAGAATGAGTGAGATTCATGCTCTCGACTCTCTATGAGTAAAAGCTTGTTACGAGTCTGGAGTTTACGGAAGCGAGTCCTTTTTCCTATGAGGGTCCTAAGCGACCGTCCGCATCAGTGATGGGTTACGTCCCCGCTTTGCAATTGGTTCGCTTGATGCACTATTGCCTCTTTGGGCTTGTGCCCCACAGAAATTGCGTCATAGACCCATGTATGGTATACAAACACATGGTCCCCTCCTCGACTATCACTGCCGCATACATGGCCATCACGCTCTACGGCCATAGCCGTACATACCTGCCGTACGGCCCGTACCACGCCTTTGGGCTTCAACTACACCTCTGAAGTTGACGCTGAACGTTAAACCACTGTCAATGACCTGTCTTCTCGTACAATGAATGCCGAATGTACATCTTCAATTTAGCCTTTACAAACATTATCGGACACCCAGTTGGTTTCGGAGCCTTATGGACAACATGTCGCGCCCTAAAGGCGCGTCATACAGAAACTTGAGAACATGTAGTAATCACAAGTAGGCTGTGGTTCATTGCATCTCAGAGTATAGATAACTCGGGTAGAGGAGGTCACCATAATAAAGTAAACTCCAGACTCGTAAACCGCCATGCGAAGCATTGGCCTTCCCCACAAGTTGTATGTTCGCTGTGGAACCTCAAAATTATCACCGCTGCATAGGTTACTATATCCAAACTAATATCAGCTCACTTTAATGGGCAGATGTTCCACGCCCCGGTGTCAAATGTGCAATCTCACCGTGCTATTCGATCCATATTATTCCCGTTTTCTTTGGTTGAATTGATGTCTGATTCCAAGGTTTTTAGAACTTTTAGAACTTTGGGGGCCCCAGATTATACAAAAAAGGTCTTTTCCAAGCTCGAATAGCCGCCGAAAGTCACCCCATCGTCGTCCGCTCTACGAGGGCGGGGTCAGGTGAACAATTGTCGCAGGCACAGCAAAAACTAAATTAGCAGGTTTGAAAAGGCTTGGCAGTCAACTTTGAAAAATGGACTGCAAAATATGCAAAACACTGCAGTTGCTTAGTGAATATACGTTGAAAATCTCGTACTCGAGTAATCTGACGCCGTGACTGAATGGATCCTCAGGTACAGCCCGTCAATGAGCAAGGCATACTGAAGAGTGATAGGCTTCGTGTATCAAATGAAGCCTCATGTTAGTAACTCTGATCTCCTTCTTCAACTAAGAACACATTGGATCATGGTCTCGTCGCTATTCTGGGTGCTTTGCTAAACTATCTGGGTACATGGAACTCTATCAGACTTGCACGTCACTGCACGGAACCTCAAGATGATGCACGTCACTACAGTGATATCAGAATTATTGAGATCGAGAGAGCAAGTCATCAGGATTGAGAAGCCGGGGGGTTGGAGTCTGCGCCTAGTTTCTAAGGCGTCGATGTGGAAGAGAGTCCGCCACAATTATAGATCCACGTCGAAAAGGCCCGTCGCGATATGCGTGGATTCTGAACCTCATTTATCGGCTGCGGGGGCCGGGAACCAATGTGGCCTTGATATTCTTTTGTTTTCTCTCAATTAGAAATTCGGTTTGAGCGATTATGTTTCAAATTCGGTGTCTAAGAACGGCGATCGCTTTTCTACTCCGAATGCTATATGAATACCTCCTGTCAGATACACAATTTTTGCTGCCATCGCACTACAAATCATTGCCCGTTGTTGACTAGCTCATGACATTGAAACCCAGTGGGCCGGTTCCAGAAATCCCTGTTCGCTTGATGGTGACAGTACGCATGGGTGCACGACCACTGGGAGGGGTATAAAGCCCATAGCTGCCACCTTTGGACTAGACATAAGGATTTCATGGATCAGACTCGCCTTCGTGTGACTGGGCTAAGGCCGAGCTTTACCTCTCATTATCGAGCTATCTGTCACCCAGCTGCGGGGCCAATTACTCGACGCGTCCATGCATACTTCCTCGACAACTGGATCTGGCCATCCGAAGAGGCGAAGACCAAGTTTCTTCAGAGCGATATCGAGAAGGGCCCATTTTTTGTGTGGCCTGAAGGTCGAGAAGACAGAGTTGAGGTCCTGACGCTCTTGACATGTTTCTGGGCGTTCTTTGATGATGCACTGGGGTCTATGACTTACACACAGGTAAGCGTTGCTGCCATTAGTTTTGAACGCTCAGTCATTCGTACCGGTCGCCAGGCTAAAGGGGTCGTAGCTCGGACGCTTGGAATGCTCAACCAATCCATCGAGCCCAATAAATCCAGCCGTCTCGAGCTTATTCTGGATCAAATCTGCTCTCGTCTTCTTTCACTCGATGGTGATGGGGATGGCCAAGGCGCCCAAGAGATTCTGAAGCATACGAGTCATTGGATAGAAGTGGCGGCAAACAAGGAGAGACGGCTGAAGGCCTCACGGGACTTTGAGAGCTATATCCAGTATCGCCAGATCGATGTAGGCTGGGGGGTACGTCAGGGTCGGGAGATTTCTTATCCGTAATCTTGCTGAATCATTCCAGGATGTTTTTTTACATGATGTGTTGGTCAAGAAATGTCCAAGTTTCTGATCGCATGAAGCTGGACCCGACTTTCTGCAAACTCATGAAAACGACCGGGATGCATATCGCGTTGACAAACGATCTGTATTCTTATCCTGTTGAGGAGATGGAACGCCAGGCTCAGGCTCAGGTGCTTGGGACGCAGAATGACGATAATGCCCTTGTCGGTATGTGCAATGGGGTATTTGTTCTTATGAAGGAGAATGGGGTCGGTGCACAGGAGGCCATGGACGACATTGGTCAAAGGCGTTTGCCACAGCTCGAAAGGGACTTCGAGGAGCTATCGATGGTCATGACAGAGCACTACTCCAACACACCGGATGAGCTTAGGGTTGTCAGGAGCATCGTGGATGGATGCAAGAACCTGATGGGCGGTAATTGCGAGTGGTCAAAGTTCTGTGGGCGTTATAATAGATTTTAAACAACAGTCGATCATAGGTAATACAATGTGATGCGATTTGGGTTGTTCTATGCCCAGAAATCCGGACAGCCGAAAAGGTGCCTTCTGAAGGAGGCAATCTAGTGTCCTGAAATATAAATCGTGGTCAGCCAGAAGCTATGGAGCGTAGGACGAAGCAGTAGGAACACCAAATTCCAGCAAGGGCGCAATCAGGAAGAAAAGATCTGCAGCTGCAGATCCAATGAAAGCCGGTCATAAATCAAGCAGCTCCCCGAAAACGAGAACGTTCTCCGAAGTGTCATATGGCCCCGGCAGAATATCATCACAGGATGGATTAAAGGGGAAAATGTAGGAGAGTACTTACACCTATCAAGTATGGCGTTGGAGTCGGTTTAAGGAGCCCAAAATTCTATGCATCCTCTTCCTCTTCGTCTGTGAGCTCTTCCCCTCTTCGTACGCCATGGTGGCGGTCGTACCCTTCTCTTCGTGCCCATGACCTGCCATCGGTATAGGGCTCTATTCGAAAGGGAAAGAATAGGGTATAGATGGGGCTGAGCAACCAATGGTCAGTAAATACTTCATGTTTGAGTTGGTGTACGCACTATCCCCCCTCTCCGATATTGAAGAATAGTTTTAGGTTCCTCAGCCGTCTGCCATCCCAAGTCAGCCTTGAGGGAATTATGACTCAGATAGAAAACAACTTGCCCAAGATCATATGAGTTCACGAAAGTCTGATAACAGAGGGTTAACGTCAACAACTCAAGAAAAAACCCAAAAATGTTCTTACCTCCCCACGGGACTTGGCTCTACGAATGTAGACCTCGTTATCTTGTGTTTCGACGGTCGTTTCCCCGTTCGACACGGTGTAAAGATGATAGGACATCATGACCCCGACGGCGAGGCAGAGGACACATGCAAGAATGTAGATGAGGATAAAGGCGATTTCTGGTATGCGGTACGTCCATGGTTGCTGTGATTAGCATCAGAAAGTGCTGGGATGACAGCCTGAGGGAGGTAACTCACGAATGGAATGCCCAGAGCTACTAAGAGTTGGGACCAGCCCGAAACGGCAAGGCAGAAGCAGGCAATCACGAGATAGGCCCTATCAGGTAGGCATACGTCAGTGATCTTTGAAGCAAGATAGTAAGTAGGTCTGTCGCTTACATGAACAGTACGAAATGTCGCTCGTTATGAATCCCAACACATTGGTTTATCCCTAAGCATTAGCAAATGTGTTAGCTTGCTTTTGCTGCTGCGCAATCCTGGGTCTACGCACACTATTGAAAATGAGCACACGGAGGTGGGATGAGTAAAGTGAAACTCACGGGACAGTGGTGATCGTACTTCAAGACACAGCGATTGCAGATACGGCAATGATGGGCTCTCTAGCTTTTGATGTGAGAAAGTGGCTGAAATAGGAGCTGAAGACGAGGAATTACCTCTGGCCGCGTCTTGCCGCACTTATTGCACTGTGTCTTCTCTGCACGTGTAATATTCACGGGCGTGGTCCATCGAACTCCTCCAGAGAAAAGACTTTGCTGAGCACGTTTTCGTGCCCACATGAAGCCTTTACCATGGGTGCGAGGTGGGTCGTCGACGAATCCTGGACTGACGGTGATGACATAGTAGTAATGCATCATCAGGTTGAAGGCGATCAGGACGCAGACGGGGAGCGTCAGCAGTGGGTAGGAGAGTGTCGGAGCAATCATGTCGACTATAGGCACCATAAAGAAAGTTAGCATAATGGTATTATAAATGGCCGAAGCAAGGAGACGGGGTGCCAGGGCGTAGTGGGTAAGACGAGAAACTAACAGAAGCATACCGTGCCGGTAGTTAGGAGGATTACGGCAAGACCGACGAAGTACGGTCCAGCGGCGCCTGTTATTCTATCTCCTAGTTTCTCGAGGGACTTGAAGCATCTGAACACCGTCCGAGAGCACCAGCTCATCGTTGGACACGATGAGGAGAATGTGTTTGTCAAAGAAGCAACGTAAAGCTGTGCAGTTTGATGTGCCAATTTCGGTACCACGTGCCTTTCACCATCAGATTAGATGCCATTCCCCCGGCTTGACAGTTTGTGCCGTCGGCTATTTTCACCCCGCGCCCTCGCCTCCTCATCTCCTGGGACTCGACGTCGCAATTTGTTCACACTGCGCGTTTTCCGGGGAAGCAAGAGGCATGGGAAGACTTAATTCATACATCTGTCTTCTCTCCCAAAGTGGAAGCAAGCAACTGGAACAATTGAGTTGATAAAGCGGTTTAGTTGCGCAGCCGGAGAGCTGCCGGACCAGGCGGGGACTTGGGTTGCTAGTCAACCCTTTATGCCCCCAGAGGGCCGAAGTAGCATTTGCTTGTTCCAATACAGGAGACCTGTCATCCAGGGCGAAGGTAGTTCAACGTTCGGAATGATTTCTTTTCCAATCGCCACACGGTACCTCGTAACTTGAGGCAACGCATGCAATTGTCACCAATCAATCTTTCAGTCATGAAGGATCGGGACTTGTCCTAGGTCATATAGCGTTTCTATTCCTCTGCGTGGCTTCGCCTTAGCACTTGAATTGTATTACAACGGGAAGGAAAACTGGAAAGATTTAAAGAAATGTTCATGTGGTACGTCGTAAGTTGGCGATGTCATATTCGGCAACCTGGTATGCATCACGATCGAGGTTGCCTGCCCAGATTTGTTCGTATTTTTTTCGCTTTGTCGGGGCTTGGCGCCCTACTAATCATGGCTTTTAATGGATGGATCTTTTGAGTCGACTTTCTTCGGCTTCAACTCTCTGCCAACCCTCTTTCGTCTCCTTTCCTTGTCGCTCCTTTTGCCCCAGTCACTCCTTTAACAATGCTCTTCAGCACGGTCTTTACCCTTTCTCTCGCTGCACTTTCTGCGGCTCTGCCCAGAAAGCGTGCGCCTTTCCAGGTGATCAGCAAGTGTACGGTGCCCAATACCGTCGCTTTGACCTTCGTGCGTCCGAATTATCTAGTTCTGTCCCGCCCGCCTTTTGACACGTTCGCGTAGGATGATGGCCCCTATGTCTACCTGTGTGTCCCACGGATTATGCCCAACTAACTTCTCTCTTACATCCGGGATAGTTACGATATCAGCAAGGCTCTCGTCGCGGCTGGTGCCAAAGGAACCTTCTTCTTCAGTACGCCATCTCCTAACTCCTTTGTGTCTTCATCGTTAACGGAACGCCTTTCTAGATGGCAACAACTGTTTGTATTTGTTCTTCTCCCAGGGCGAGATCACCCAATGACCTAAATGTTGCCAGACGGCTGTATTTACAGCGAAGAGAACGCGAAACGCGTGAAGTACGCGTACGACAAAGGTCATCAAATCGCGTCCCACACATGGAGTCATGCAAATCTCTCGTCTTTGTCCTGGGATCAGAGTGGGTCCACCAACGTTATCTAGCCGGTTCCCTCGGCGCTTACACTTGGCATTCTTTCTTCTAGTTCATGACGAGTACTGGCGCGTCGAAGGTCAGTCATTACCAGCCTTCAACTCGAAACGTGCTTTCTGAGATGTGGGCTTGTAGAGGCATTCCAGAAGATTGTTGGCGTTACTCCTGCGTTCATGCGACCTCGTATGTGCTTCTTTCATTTCGCGCTACATTAAAGCCTAATATGCCTCTTCGTCCAGCCTATGGCGAGTACAATGAACTTGTTAAGTCTGTTTCCGATCTTCGCCACCAGGATATGGTCATCTGGGACTTCGAGTACGTTCATATACCCCTGACCCCTGACGCCTGCCTAACTGACCTGTTTGCGTACAGCTCTGGCGATTCCACCGGCTCCACCACCGCTCAAACCAAGGCGGCCTACGACCAAATCATCGCTCAGCATCCCAGCACCATCCTTGCTCTGAACCATGAGGTTTATCGTGAGTTCATTCTGCTTCCTACGTTGACATTGCGATGCTAATATCATCCCTGCACAGAACAAACTGCGTACGTCTTGACCGTTGACCTGTTTCTCTCTCACCCTGCTCACTGATTTCGTTATCTCTTTCCAGTCAGGTCGTTATTCCCTACGTGATCCAGAAACTTCAGGCTGCTGGCTATAACCTCGTCACCGTGGCTGAGTGTGTCGGCGGCCTGCCACCATACCAGAGCGTCGGTACGCCTGGTGTTCGCGATGTACGTCATCTAATTGGCACTATTCCTGCGTTCGCTGACTCCTTCCTAGGCTACCTGGACTTGCTAAATGACCCCTGGACTTCATCGTACATCTTTCTTCCTCTCGGACTCGAATTTGTTGCAATATTCACGATGAACATTTATATTTCCTGTCGCGCCACGCTATCCTCCAATACCTCGTACTTGCAATACCACATACTACTCGTGTAATGGAATCTTCGGGTATCTACCTGGACTCTTATTCGGACACTGTTATATCACATCTGTTGGATATTACCTTCTTGCTATGGACTTTGTACTGTTCTTCATGTACATCTGATGGTTAATGATCGCGTTGTAGAAAAACTTTGCTAGGTCGGTCGATTTCGGGCTCGAACTGTGAGCCTATTCTCGATGAATTTCCTGACTATATTCGACCGTGATCAATGATGCGCTGGGAGCTGTTATTTTCATCCAACGCGTCCTTGAGAGTGACTCTGCCGCCCCCATTGTAGCTTAGTACACTCAACCCGTCGAGTTGAGCGCTAACCACCATTGTTCCATGTTCGAGGTCACGTTATTCCATTTCTTGGGCGCTTGTGAATCTCTCAGTCTCCTTCAAATGCTGTGCGGCACTCCGGCTTGCTTACTCGCCAATACCTGTTTGGAGGCTGGGTCCTGTTCTGTCCTTGCGATCTGCGCAACCACCGACTGGACCCCGTCTGTTGTCGCCCTATCGATGCCGTTACGCCCAACGTCTCTAAGGATCAGCGAAGGACAGCCGCAATGATGAATGCAATCGCCAGGTCCACTCATTCGAACACCTTCAACACCACTGTAAATGCACCAAGTTCTTCAAAAGGTAAGATCACTTGCGTCCTACCCCGTAAACACGCTCAACTCTTGTCGCCCAGTCAGCGAGTGGTTGTTCAAATTCACATCTGTCAATCAGTACGCGATTCAGAACGAAACCTACGAGAAAGTTTCGGCTGTGACCTGTCTTTGGATTCTTGAAGAACAGAAGTTCGAGGATTGGATATCTCAGCACTCTGATACCTTTTGGGGAGTCGGTATTCGTGAGTTCCCATGACTTATTAGCTACGATTTCCCCCAACCTAATGACGACGTAGCTGGCGCTGGCAAGACTATCCTTGCGTAAGCCCCTTTGCTTCTGAACCGCACCTCTCGGCTCACCACCGTGACTCTTTTGCTAGTTCATTCGTTATATGTCACCTTGAAACGAGAGCCAATGTTACTGGCCCTCGTGAGGCGGTTGCCTTCTTCTACTGCCGTTACAACAATAACCCGTCTATATCCGACGTCCTCACCTCTCTTCTACTTCAGCTTGTGCATGCGTTGGGGGAAGTGGAACAGCAAGTCCAGGATACCCTGTATGCTACCTGTACTAAGCAACAGACTGAGCCGAGTCGGCCAGCACTGGAGACAGCTCTCCGATCAGCCATAACTCTAGTTCCCAGAGTGTTTCTTGTGGTGGATGCTCTGGACGAACTCCGAGACTCTGTTCGCGAGGAACTTGTGGCTTTTTTGATATCTTTGGGACGCTCCCTTTTCTTAACCTCTCGGGCATCGAGCATTGAAGCTTTACCTCAACCAGACATTCAAATTCGAGCACCGTATAGAGATTTTCAAACATTTATTGAAGGAGAAATCAACCGTCTGCCAAAACTTCGCCTACTCCTTCGAAATCGACAAGAAGTCCGCCTCGAGGTGGTTGATAAGATACTCAGAAAGTCAGATGGCATGTGCGTTGCTCGCTTGATACTAAAGAACGACACTGACCTCCGCCGCCCAGGTTTCTTCTATCAGCACTCCAGGTGTCTGCCTTAGAAGGCGTGACTACAGTCGCAGTCCCACTCAGAGCGATTGAAGAGCTACCAATGACGCTCGCTGATATGTATGAACTAACGCTGCTGAGAATCAATGCTCAGAGCGAAGAGGAGAGCTCGCTTGCCTTGCGAGCCATCCTTTGGGTCACCTATGCTGCCCGACCTTTGAAGGCTCCGCAACTTCTGGCAGCCCTGGCAGTCAATCTGGGGTCCAGTATGCTGGATACAGAAGCTCTCACAGACGAGAAGATACTAATCTCTCTGTGTTGTGGGCTGATTACGGCAAGTGACAAAACCGGAGTCCGTCTAATTCGTAGGTCGTAATCACTTTTCCCGAGACCCACTAGCTAACGTTAAAACAGATTACACGACTCACGATTTCTTCAGAAGCCATCGCAAAGAACCATTCGATGACCCACACACCCTAGCTGCCACAGTCTGCGCCATCTACCGAGGTGTTTCGGGTCTAGACTCCATGGAGGCATCTGGCACAATATCCCTTCGACTCACACAGGCTCGTTGCGCCTTCATTAAATATGCGACGGAAAATTTAGGGCACCACACCTACCAGTCTACTCTTCTGCATGGTGGCAGAATACCTCGCAGTGTTCAGCTTTTTCTTTCCCAGCAGCCCTCCCTTTTGGTTTCAAGAAAATCTCTTCCTGTATCCCTCTTCAGTTCGAACTTTGATCGGTGTGGCGTTGCTCACTTTGCTGCCCTCCACGGCCTTCTACGATGGTTCGAGGACCAGTCGGAAGATATTGAACTTAACCAACCGTATGATAGGGGAATTTCTCCATTTGGTTACGCATGTTCTGGAGGTCACACATCGGTCGTGAATTTCCTGCTTCAGACTGGACGAGGCGCCATTGACCATAGTTCGCCATACGTGGCAGATATCTCAATCTGATAAAGTTCCTTCTCGATTCTGGTGCTTCTATCGAATCAGGGCCGGGCAGTCTCATGTTGGCATGCGGCTTAGGCTACGCCGAGGTAGTCCAACTACTTCTGAGCTATCTCCAGGCGAATCCACGAGACATATATGGCAGATCTACACTTCACATAGCATGCTCCGCGGGTAGAAACGAAATTGTCAAGCTACTCCTCGCCTCTCCGCTTGTATACTTGGATACAGGGACAGTTCACCCCTCCTCCCGACTCCGCATGCGTGCATCACCTCTTGGTCCCTACCAGGACGGATTTGGGTGGACCCCATTACATTACGCATCATACGAAGGGCACGTTGAATGCGTCAAAATCCTCTTGGAACGCTGTACGGATATACATGTCAACGCGAAAACAGTTGTCCATTGGCGGGGACCCCACAAGCATTCGACCGCTCTCGACCTTGCCATTCACATGGGATACCCACACATTGCGAAGTTCCTGGAGGAGGCAGGGGGTGAACGAGCTCCAGATATATAAGGTATCGGTGTAGACTCTCGTCAGTGTTTCGTGATTAACATGCTACCCTCAACGGGACTGACTGCATCCGCTTAGGTTACACTCACTTATTCTTATAGCCTGCACCTGGACCTGCGCCTCAGATGCTTGAAAAGCCCAGACAGACCTTGGTGCAGTGCATATCTATAGGCGGATTAGGCAATGGTTGAGGTGTGGGCATGGTGGCTTGGGTGTTGGCCCAATACTGACCTTCCTTTAGTCGCTTCCTCCGCTCATTTTACCAAATGCAAAGATTTTGGCCCAAGCAATGTCTCAGGAGGCATCCGGGGCTGACATGCACTGTCAAGATCAATCGTCATCACCTCGCCCGGCCTCGCGACCGTTCTGCACCCATCTCCCATTTGCGCGTCGGAGCAGTCACCTCGCGTTCTTTACCCTGCCATTCCGAACGGCTTAACATCATGTTGCTATTTGGCCCGGGGCTAGGCTAATGAACGCCCAGTACACGCCCATCTATACCTCCTGACTCCTAAGCCTTCATCACATAGATACACCCACCGGCACCGACATCTATGAAGCCGCCGCCGCCCACGGCTGGGCTGGGGGTCACGCGATATCTCTGCCGTTTGGTTTATGCTGCAACTATCTCATCTGCCCTTTAGGTCCAAGTAGACCAAGCTTGCGTATTCTTAGAATGTCCAGTATCACACCGATTATCGTACTTTACGACTCTTCCTTGATAATCACGCTACTTTACGATTTAAGAGTCCAACAAGGAAGGTAGTATTACCCGATTCCAGAAAAACAGAGAATTTACGGTTGGTCTATATGTAAATATTGCAAGTGAGCTCCCCGGCTTGAGAGGGATTCACAGCCATAGTATACACAAATCAAATACAACGCTTCCAAAGCCTATTCCCCTAGGGATCATAAGCAGAAATCGCCCTCTGTACAGCCCCATCGATCTGGACCTTGACATTCAGGGCAACAACCTCCGCCGGCCCAGTCTAATTTTAAGAGAATAGACACGGGAATGGCCGCAGTTAGTGGAGCCGTTGGGGCCAGTGTAGAATAGCTGAAGACGAACCAAACTATAGACCGTCGGGAATAAGAAGTCATCATAGGCCTCTTCCAGTCGGCTCAAACAGAGGCGAATCGGTACAGCAAAACCGAACTGAGCGGCTACACCATACTTTTTCTGGAGCTGGCTGAGAGCCCCAGAAGTAGCCGTGCCGTCGATCTGCAAGTTCGCAGCTAGTGCTTGACTGTCGGTCTTTGAATATTCGGGCTATAGAACGATAAGGACACGCAAGAGGCAATGCCAAACGAGGAGATACGTGCAGTTGCAGATTGCGGGTTCGAAGTCAGGGTACTAATAATTTGAGTACAGCCTAGAACGAGTTGCTAAGATAAATAACGGTTGAGTAAGGCTATGAGGTAAATAATGAACCAAGTCCACACTTACAGGACCGACTAGGGGAGCGTTTAGAGGTTCGAATTTGTCGATGTTGGTGCGCCAAGCTTGGGCCTCAGTAGTCAATTCGGTGATTGTTCCATTGAGAGCTTGAGGAGAAGGGCTTTGTGCGAGCGCAGACAAAACGGAGGAGGCAAGTAAAAGGAAAATGGCGGAGAGTTGCATCGTAGAGTCCGTGTAGAAAGTTGTGAAGTCGTAGACGGGTTTCGCCGTTGATGAATTGTCGTCCGGGCATGTAGGCTTTATACAATACCCGTTTTCCTGAATTCAAAAAGGACACGAAGACGTAAGGAGGGACCGGTATATCTCCCATTCATCCCGGGCCTTTTCGGCACAGCTGTGTGGCCCTAGTCCCACTTGTCAATCTATGTCAGTGTCAGTGTTTACATCCGATGGCAGGCCTCGTGGTTCGCTCATGACAGAAACTGCCCCTGGGCACCAAGCCTGGCGCGGTCACCTGGTCGTCGGCACTCTAGTTTACAGCCAATTACAGATCGATAGACCGCTTTCGATATTCTGGCCATTGGATACGATGTTTGCCCTTGGGGCCGAACAAATATTTAATTTCCGCTTTTGGGAGCAGTTGAGATCAAAGCGGTCCAAGCGCCGGCGAAGTGAGAACGCAACAGGCTTCTTCATACTCACCTCATAATCATGGGTGTTGGGAATCATCGATATATTGTACCTGAAGCCAAAGGGCAGCTTGTTCTTATGTCTCATCTACTGAGTTGGTGAAATTCTCACAATGACAGGCATCAGTGAAAGGACTCTTCAACACGTAAGGAGACTCAAGAGGACAAGGAGTGCTGTTAGGAAGGTCGAGAACAAGCTGGAAGGTCTCGACTCAATTCTTTGGATGCAGCGGTACATATAGCTTTTTTCTCCTCCTACCTCCAATTTCATTGCGTTCTAACATTTACCTAACACGGTATCTTGAGAGCTTGATTGAATGGACTTCTAATATGTACCTAGCAGAGCTGCGTGAAGAATTGAAGCAAAATTTCGCTGGCGGGTGAAGGCAGTATAGTGGCATCTCGGAGCTAGTTATCGGCCAAATATTTCAAATTCGATTATCGTTGAGAATGTGGAAGAAGGAGCCTGGCGTCGAGGTGTGCAGTGATACTGAGCTGAAAGACCGTGAGCCTCGTGTACCAGTCTTGCCCCATTCTGTTCTCGATTGTTCCCAAAAGCGGAAATCAAATATTTGTTCAGCCCCAAGGACAAACATCGTATCCAATGGCCAGAATATCGAAAAGCGGTCTATCGATCTGTAGTTGGCTGTAAGCCGTCAAGTCTTTTTCTTCTCGGTTCCCTTTCCCCAAATATTGGAGAGCAACCGGGCGCTCCACAGTAATGTTCGGACAGATGTGATGCAGACACGGATTTAATTAAACCGTCATCAAAGCCAGTGTGGATGTGTCAGGGATTCCCCAGAGTTAGCGGAACACAGGAGTTTCAGGTAAGATTAATGTGGCTGTGCCCACTATGACATCACGTCCCGATATTCAGTATTGGGGATCCATGCACCGGAAACAAAAGTTTAAACGTTTGCTGGGATCGCCTTGCTCTGGAAGGCTACCGTTTCTCTGTTGAAGGCCTCCAAATATCCAGCTACCGGACCTAACTACCTCTCCACCATTCTCGATGAGTTAAACATTGCCGATCGAGCATTTTCTGTAGCTGTACGTTAATCGGTGCATACTCGCCTTCGATGAATACTGACAAGCTGAACCTGACAAAAGGCTACCAGGTGACTTTACTCTGAGATCTCTACTCTCTGAGGCCGCTTTCTAGCGTGGCTTGGCATGTCACATCAGAAATGAAGAGGTGCAAGTACTAACCACCACCTGACGGCACCGGGCCTTGTCTCCCTTTCTTACACATTCATTCCCAGTCATCATCGAGCCTTGTATGATGTCCTGCCGACTGTGCCACTTCCAAATTGGTGCAGGGCACGCTTTGGTGCACTCGTCTATGGTGATTATGTTGTCAGAGGTACGTGCCCAACCGAATAATGCTCTGTATTATCCCGATACTTCCGAGTCGTTGTCGCAAGTAAGAGTACTTGAAGCCACTTCTTGCACCTACACCTCGCTATTACTACCCCAGGATTACCTAAACCTTCGCGAGTTTTTAGTTGCAGCGGATTGCTCGTAACATCCAAGTTATCGTTGAAACGAATAGAAATTTCCTGAGGCTAGGGCTTGCATGCCATATCACTCCACCGACATCTGTCTGAAATTTCATACCTTGACGATAAAGCAGCCGAAGAGAACATTTCTAATGGCCAACCCCAGTACGATTGAACGTACCCACGACGAGTAGGCTGCAGTATAAACACTGGCTCAGAGTGGATTCATCATCGGCGAATCTCAAGTTTTTCCGACGAGACCACCATTATCCTCACCTGAATCACTAACATGTTCAATCTGAAAGCACTCTCTTCCTTCGTCGTTGTTTCTTGCGCTATCACCAGTGCCGCCGCCGCTCCGAACCCCGGTGGGCGAGGCTCTGTCTGTACGTTGAACATCTCCATGATTCCTGGCGGCTGAGTATTCCTACGTAACTCATCCCCACTTATAGGCGGATACAGAAGAACCGAGGCCGGTAAGGCCCAGTGCAGTTCCAATTATGCGAAACAGGTCTACTCTGCTCAGACGCGCTGCGGCAGAAGGGGGTCTGGTAGTACATCATATTTCGGTGCGAGATAGCTGATAGTACCAATACTAACCTGGTCCTATGTGCTTCATAGCTGTCTGACCAAAGAGGATTTGGCGGAAACCTCAAATCTGCTGGTCGGGGTGTAATGAGATGCGTACTTGCATTCGTTGGGTGAAGTGGAGGGGCCGTACCGTAGGGCTTGTTTTGTTTGGATTGGCTTGAGCCTCAATATGTTTCTCCGGCGAATGAATGTGATAGTCTGGTTATTCGCAGACGAAATGTGACTTCAAAAATATTGCCTCCGATATGAACCTCGACGACTTAGAAACGAACAAAGAGATTTTTATTGTACTGACAGTAGGTGAAAACAGTATGAGGGCTTGGTGTATGGCGACCTGTGTGTCAAAAATCACTACCCGTCATCTTCAACAGACTCGACATTCGTCCGTCACGTAACCACCACCGCCAACCTCCTGAATGAGTCTCAAATATCGGTATCCCCGCAGACTTTCGCCACAGGGCAAGTCAACCCAACCCCAGGCCCCAAAAGGTAATGCCAGTATGCAAAGCAGGAAGTTCACAATACTCTTGGTAACGGAGGATACAGAGGTTGGCTCACATCACCAGAGCGCGGTCCTTGCTGGATGCTCAGGGAGATATGCCTCAACACGTTGGGAGATGTCGATGGCGGCGGCAGAAGGAATGCAAACTCCGGATTCCTTGCTCCGAAGGTCCAAAGGAAGCATTCAATGATGACAGGACGTCTTCTCGGTGTTCTTCCTCCTGGTCGGCAGGGGTTGAGCCGAATGAGGCGATGTTATTCCAACCTGACAAAGGCTAGGTTGAGGCCACTGTCGCAAGGTGTAGACTCCGCAGTTCGTCAGATTTCAGGAGAACATCATTATGGTTTCGCTGCGAGTGGTGAGGTCAACCGGAGGATGTAGGTTTGGAGGAGTGAAAGGTAAGCTAAAGACGACGAGGACGAGGGTAGGAGAGATCGAGCCACAGCGGTAGTTCGGAAGACGGGATCTTCCTGAATATGTCTGGGAATTTTACCAAATCCAACGGAAATAGCAACAAGATGGATGAGTGGATGCGTCCTCGTTCGGAAGAACAAGGTTGGAGCTCAATACCGCGAGCATATGACAGGGTTCAAGTCTTCCCGCCGAGGGCTTCGGTAGTTTTCGAGACTATCCAGGGTTTCCCGGCATTCGTCCACTTTGACCGTCTTCAGTTGTCAGTGTCGAATGTGGGAAATGACGATGCCGGTTGATGAAAGGGGGCTGAGAAGGGAGGGTACCAGCAAACGGCGGGAGCATGGGTGTCTGAAAAGCTCATGGTTTCTTCTCAAGGCTGCCCGCCTTCTACGATGTCGTTGACGTCCTAGTCTTTCATTGGTACTGGGAAGATCATTTGGAGTGGGGTCCTTTATAAGTGATCGTTGGTTCGTCCCAATTGTCCAATCTGCCCCGAATCTCCTTCAGATCGCCTCATTGAAGCTTGATGAGGCCGTGCCTCTGAGTGAGTATGGTCTACAAATAGAAGAAAGCCCCGGATTGGCGTCATGAATGCGAATAGGAAGGAGCGGACATATTGCAATGGTAGGATAATTTTGAGTTCCTCTGTACAGTGACATGCCTCATCGGATTCTAGGCATGTAAATCACGATTCCGTCATCTTCGAACTTCACCTTCGACCGCGCTCATCTTCCGAATCCCGACTCACTCAACCACCGAGCTTTCTCCGATCTTATCATCAACTTCGCTCCCGCATTTCTCCCATCAATTCACCTCATCCTACTCTACTTCGACTTCCAACAATTCGACCCTCAATCTTACACTACCTCTCAAACTTCTCAAACACACGTTCCTTGTTCCCCTGGCCGACATCCACGATTCCGCCGGATTTAGAACGTCAAAATGTCGTTATTCGCACTTCACATGATCGGCGAACTTCGACTTCCAACCTCGAGGGTCCTCAAGACCCTCATGGTTTGACATTTGTGCACTAGTAAAATTTCTTTCACTTATCTATTCGATTTATCGGACTATTTTATTCATCGGACATTTCTCACCGAACAAAATCTTTTACTTACCTTCTAATTCGAGTTTAGTTACCTTACACTTCACCCAATAATCGAACCATGTACATATCTTTATTCCGGTCGAACTACGTGGCATTACCTTCGAGTAGGAATACAAGACCTTGTCAGTAGTTTACTGGAATTCATCTTTCGATCCCCCTCGTTCGTCTCGACTTTCCGGCTCAGAATTATTCTGTCTCTCTTTGTTCTTTTCTCTCTCTCTCTTCGCTCACCTTCGAACGGCTGCCCATTGCTGTTCTTAGCATCTTCGACAGCACATCCTGCGTTCGTCGAATTTGTACCTCTCACTTCGACCTACGACCGTCCCTTCGTCGCGGCCTTCGGAGTAGTTCACTGAAACCAATCGCATTCACAACTACGCGATTGAAGCTAGTCGTACAGCTCTTCTAGCGTACAGATACTAGCAAAGACCGCACTTGTCAACAGCCCACCATATAGTGGTACTTATTGTATGGCCAGGTGATGAGAAGGATTGTCACGATGCAAGCCAGGAGAGGCAGACGTATCCGAGGTGAAGGAAGACCTGTGAAGATGTATTGTAAGTCGGTGGTCATGACGGTGGGTTGAAGGAGAGCGAACGTACAAGCGGAAGGACGTTCCTGTTGATGTTACCAGCGCATGCTTGATCGGCGGCAGCCAATTTTTCCTCATCACGAGAAGATTGAGTGAAAGAGTCCCGATAGACTGGAAGAAAGGTGTACAGTTTTAGGAGAAGAGGTTCGAGAAACTGCAATTACAACTCAGAACCTTTCCTTCTCGGGGGTTGGTTGCAGTAGCCATATCTAGGAAGCACTGGCACTTGCTAGCACATAGACTGCATTCGTCCACGAAGTCACAACCCCTTCCTCTTGCCATGATCATTCCCCACTACTTAGAGGTATAGATTTCAACCAGGTATACATTCTTGTGAGAAGGTAAAACTGAGATAGTGCCTTCGTACGGCAGTACCTCATCAAGGCTACTCGATGTGTACTGGCAACTTGAACCGAGATCCCAGCCATAGGATTTCACCCACCTCCTCCGAAGACCGCACGGTTAAAACCTGCCAAGGCCAAAGAGAACTGTTTACAGCTCGGTAAGTCATATTGTTATTGGCTTCAGCTCAGAAACTAATCATGTTCTAGGAATATGTACATGGCATGGTACCTAGAGGAACGAAAGCGATAGAAGCTGAGGAGAATATCACCCAAGCGAAATTCAAGGAGATATGGGATAAGCTTGATGAAGCAATAAAGAAGGTATGTGATTCTTCACGGAGAGCTTTGGTGTATTACTCAAAAACGCGAGCAGGAATGGAAAACCAGCGCGGCGAAGGCAGCAGCTGAGACCGCAAATCAGCCGCAACGCAGCCGAGAGGCACGCCAGAGACTTCCAAAGCATCCGCTGAGCCAGCAGATACATCGAACGGCACCGGTGAAGGCTTGTTTTTTCCTTTTCTCTCGATTTGTTGCTCATAGGATGGAATGAGAGGAATTTCGACGCGACATACCCCATAATGGCTCTATCATACATACCGGTTTGGGCTCATGTGGTCTCGGGCGCTCGCAGACAATCGCATATCGGTAATTACAGTACCGGTACATTCGATACACAACTAATTTCCCTACGTACAGACAAATGCAAACATATTACTCAGCTGAACGCGTGGGTCCAGAGCCCGTCTGTGAAGGGCAAGATCTGCGCTGAGCCGAATTTGGGTGACGGAGGCAGATTTTGAAGCTTGAAGGTTTGACTCAGTTTGGCTGGGAGCCTCAAACTGATACAGACCCCGTTTTCATTGGGGATAAAGGTTCATGTGGCTTGAATCACCCGATGTACCAAAAAGTCTTCATCAGTCAGAATTGCTCAGGTTCTGCTCTACATCACTCTTCTGGCTCATCTTTGAGCTCCACCTTGAACGATTGACGTCTTACAAACTACAGGTGACGGCATCCTCACAATTCCAAACAACCTCGGCGGATGCGACCCCGGAGGACCTGCCTGTCAGTGACATCGCCCTTAGCCCTCCATCCGAGCAAGAGTCCTTTCGCATGATGTTCAGACCTTATGGCTTTGTGTTAAAATAAACTCGTAGCTGGCGGGACACCGATGCATATGCTCTCACAATCTGCCCAGATATAATGACGCAGAGGTGGAGAAATCCCTGACGTCCATAGTCTGACACAATTGACAGTCTAGCATCTTCGATCCACAAATATTTATCACTGACATTGACATTGACATTGACACGGATTAATAACAGTTCCTGGTCTATTCAATGATTGTTCTAGGACTGCTGTAGAAAACCGCAAATCAAAATCAGAACATGAGGATAGAAATCGTGGCGTAGTTGAGCACGAGGATTGTACAATGAACCGAAATACGTTTCTCCTCCTCGGATTTGGGACCGAGAAGAACTCTCGTATGGTAGGGCACGTTCATTATAAAAAGGACACAGTTATCTGAATACTCCCCATCGACTCACTCATAGCGAGATGGTCAAATACTACATCTACAATACCGCCAACAACCGCGTCCTCGAATTCCGTCAGAACGCTGGAGGTATTCAGGGTAAGTATCTCCTCTTCCCCCTTTCTTTCTCCTAACCTAATATTATTTTATCCCCCAATAGTCGTCCACGCACCATTCAACGGAACCCCCAACCAACAATGGGAGTTCACGCCCTCCCGAGAGCTCGGTCAACTCGGACAGTGCACCATCCAGACCGTGGTCAATACGCCGTATAAGTGGCTCCAACCCATTGGGTCGCCGCAGCCTCCCAAGGATGGGTACTTTGTGTGGTCTTTTCAGGATCCGGTACTATGGAAGTTTCTGTCGTTGACGGTGGTGCCGGTGGATGGCAGTGTGTTCAAGTGCGTTTTTTCCCTACATATTTCGATTTTTGAACCCAAACGGAGTGTTTACTCAGACTGGCGATCGGCAATTTGTATCTAACTACTCAAGGAGAGGATGCGCCAACTCAAGGAGTGGATGGGATATGGATGAAACCTGATGCTGGGCAGATTGTTAAAGGAAGTCAGGTGTGGCGGTTGAGAGCTGTGTAGCAGATCACATTGTCTCTGCGCTTATAATGCTTCGAAATATACCGGAAATTGTTGTGATGAATGCACTGAAATTGGCGAGTTCTGGTCAGCTTTCCTAACGTGTGCAAGAGGGCTGGTAGCAATTCCGCGGTGGCAGTTACGAGTCTGGGGCCTCCAGCATCTGTTTGGCCAATAAGAGGACAATTGTGTTATTCATTATACGCTGCTTTGTATAGTCTCAAACGAATGGTTTGATTAGGGTCGCGAATGGTAACAGTGAAAAGGAGAGGCAGGAGACGTACGTGGGTAACAGAACACCGTTGGGTGCCGCAACACAGATGCCCACATTAGTGATCCTTGGCGTACGACCAGGTGACGAGACGAATTGTTGGCAAGAGCACCGAAGCATCCGAGGCGCAGGCAAGCCCTGTGACAGGGGTTACCGTCAGTTTATAACATTAGCGATGTGTTGAAGGAGTGGGCGCGTACAATCTCAGTAGGAGATCTCTGTTCCAGTTACCAGAAGCATGCTTTATGAACAACAACAACTTTTTCCTATACAACAGGATTGAACAAGGTGATCCCGATATAATGGATGAAAGACGTGCAATCATGAGAGAGGAGGGCCAAAAGCGGCCATTGTCAATTAGGGCATTTCCTGCTCGAAAGCAAGTCGCAGCAACCATACGTAGCAACATTCCGGTAGGAATAATGTGCTTTTCACCCAGAGCTTGAAACTTGCTTCCATTCAACGCAACACGAGAGAACCAGACCATTGGGTCGGCATCTCGGATCACTGATGCGCGATCAAGTTGCTCTGCATGTACAAGGACATTGGGTGTCTATCGTTTTTGAAATCGGCTGGAATGACCTAATCCTGATTTTCACTGACTTTCTTTTTTACTGAGCGACACTCAACCACTTCCATGGCGTCGACCTGGACCAAGTTGTAGATTATGGCACAACCGTGTCATTGAGTTGAGCACGTAGCGGGGAAAGAAAAGCGAGACTGGACCGCAAACCATGGAGATAGGGGGTCAAAAGGCGGGATGGTTGTGGATTATCGATATGCATGAGAAGATGAACTTCGATCACAAGGAGGTTCTATGGGAGTTTGGAATCCGTGAGGGTCGTTTTTCCCGACGTAATCGGCAATTGGCGTCAACGAGTTGGTGCGCCTGCCCGATAAGATGGAAGCGGGTGGAAGTTTACCAAGGTTCACCACGCCTTCGCATTGATCGACCAACAAAACTAGACTCTTTGATGAGGCCCTAACACATTTGAACACCTTTGAACTTGCAAGGTATCGTTCAAAGGAAAGCGCCGTACCAGCGCTTCCGTATACAGTGGCGCCTTGGCGCGTCTTCCGAGATCTCACCTGTACTTGCAGTATCAATCACAGAAGGAATGTTTCGCTGATGGATTCTTAGATTCTCCAATACTACTCCTTCTATCACAGCCTTTTACCAACGGCTTCCAGAGGCCCAGAGTGCCGGCATGTATCGACTGGCATCATCAAGCATACGAGTCCTTATAACGGCCATGAGGTTATTTTCTCCCCCGTTCAATGTCCCACCCTAGCTCACATGGAGGTGCAGACAGCTCATGATCTAGAGCGCTCGGTGACCCTACTCAATGTGGTGAAGGTATGTATCATCGATCTCAGACATAATTACCTCTAACAGTATACTTCCAGCAAGTTAAAGGTAATGGATTTGATAACAAATCCGGTGCAGTTATATGTTGCTAAACATTCACCAAGTCGCTAGCGTGGTCATTTTGGTGTGCCTACTGAATCAAAGCCGTGTGATAGACAGTTGACCTCGCCTAGTTATACGACTACACCCTTACTCTGGAAGCCGAGGTCAGTTTTATTTGTGTAATTCGATACAAAACTGGACGCCTGAACGGAAGCGACGACAGGTGAAGTTCATCTGGAAATCAAAATGGAGCGTTGGCAAGGCCCTTTTCCTCTTCGTTCGGTATCTTGCCATTATTTGTGCTCCTTTGGTAATCTACTGTACGTGGTTCGACTCAGCCAGCTCTACTTCACCAATGACCCTCATTAGATCTCTTTGTCTCGGATCTCTCGCCAAAGGTAAGCCTCTCTTTCATCAAAGGCCGCCTTGTAATCCTGATTCAACGTAGGCGTGCCATGGCCTCTATTCCGCCGGAACTTGTACATCTTCCCGCTTTCTATGCTTCAAGTCATTTTAACCGTAATCAGGGCTATTCACCATCGAGATTGGCGGGGCCGAATGTGCGTGGGGTTACGCCTTCTTATTCATACGCTTGACCCTCAGTCCTACCAGCAATTCTCGTCATGCGAACGTACGCCCTATCCGGAAACAACCGGCGGATACTAATATTTCTATTTGGCTTACAGTTTGTGAGTGCCTACATTTCTTATCAAGCTCAGTTTTATATCTATTAATCATAGGCGGTTTTTGGCCCTGGCATATGGGTCGTTAACAAGTCTCTGTACTCGTTTCAATGCAGGTTATTTCTTAATTTATGAACTTCTGGCCCTGACTTGCTTCGTAGACGGCGATCCACCATACAAGTCCATCTCTGGATGCTATGCAACGCATCACAGCCCCTTTGTTCGTTACGGGTTTGCCGTTGTGGTCGCGGAAGAGTTTAGTATGTTCACATCCGTCACCCACTTCCCGCTATTTGACAAAGAACAGTTATCATGCTCTTGACGCTCTGGTTCGGGCTGACGAGGTTCAGACATTCTAACAATCATCTGGTGACAATCCTATATAGGGATGGCATTTCATACTTTGTTCACCTTGCATGTGAGTTGTTCAATCTCAAATGAAATAAGCCTGCTTCAGCTGACACGTTCAGTAATCTCGCTCATAAACCTCCTGGTCTTTTTCGTTGGACCAGTGAGTTTGGGCTCCCTTCATCTTATCACCTTCCTGGCTGACTTGTGACAGCGAGACCTGTGGGAGCTTCTTACGACGTACGCCCATCTAAAACGATCCTCATGCATTGAACCGCGCTGATACACCCATCTTCATGCAGGTTCCAGCCGATTATGCACTCGGTTCTATCCTGTCGCATAATGCTTCATGTTCGGAGTGCGGCGAGCATGAATCAAGTCAGTTATCTGAGGGGGCCGATCTCAGCTTTACAATTTGATCGGTCCCAGAATCCTCATGCGATCGGCTCTCTTTGGCAGCGTGCTGCACATTCAATACTGTCTCCGCAAACTTGGTCGATTGAGGAGCCCAATGCCGATGGTTAGAAAAGCTGCCATAATATCACGGAACGTCTGTATGATAGCATAAGTCAATAGAGACGGACTAGACAGGCCGCTCCCACACATGGGTCAGCTGTACGAATCAACTTCGGGTCACGTTCATCTTTGAAAGGAAGGTTTTTGGGAGGTATTCGTGTCATTTGATGAAGATAAATATAGCGTATATATTTGGCACATGGACTGTAGTGATAAGAACACTCTGTATCGACCAACGAAATATTTTTGTCCATATTCATTACCTGTCAACTTTGGCAGACTCGATATCAGTCCATCACCTAATCCCCACTACCAATCCTCCCGAATGATTCCCGAATATCCATATCCACGCATGTTGTCGCCGCAGGACCAAAGTAACGCACCACCGACCCATCTCCTACAAAGCAGGAAGCTCACAACACTTTCGGTACTTGTGGACACCATTGGGCTAATCCCGATAGGGGGGCGAGTCTTGCAGTGTCTCCAAGGCGTTGGGACGATAGCAGCGACAACAGCTGGTGGGAATGCAAACTCGCGATTGTTTGCTCCCAAGGTCTAGGGGGAGCACCAAGGAGCTAGGATGTCGAAGCCGCCAAGGGCAAGTGTTGCGGGTTTACTCCAAGCAACCATTTTCTCGGTTGAAGACAACCATGAATGCCAATGGACAAGGGCGTGGTATCAACAGGACAGTACGTGTCCAATCTCCTCCCAGAGAGGTAGATGATATCGTGGTCGTGGGCAGCATAGTGATAGGGGTAGTGAGCTGTCACCATTACATCACCGAAGAAACGTCGGTCATCGAGACGAACGTCCCGTTGCAAACGCCGATGAAGGACGAGGCCTGCAGGGAGTCGTGTCGGGAGGTCCTCACGATTGTCTTCATCAGCTGCTCCCGTTTCCCGCATCAGCAGTCACTAGGCTTCATTCATCTCCTCCACGATATATCAACTCGAATGACCGATTTTTCCCTTCCCGAATTGTTGGAGAGGCTGGATGCGGGCTGGTGCTGAGAAAAGGGCGTATGTCCTGGATGGGTCGGGACACAAGTGCATAGAGGTAAAGGAAGGTTGAGGGCAAAGCAGACGAGCTGGAAAGTGGGGAGGGAGGATTTCCTGCATTTCTTCATCAGCATTGGGAGTGCTCGGCGAGGTCTCCGTCCGAGATCGCGTTCTGCCTATCACTGTCGTCGTGACTCAACCCCGTCCGTAGGATTAACAATCTTAGTGTCGGCCACGAACAAAGATATGGAATTTTGACGCGACCATCGTTGTTGTGGTCACGTGACGGAGAAAATGAGACTGAATTGCAGGCAGTGGGGATAGTGGGTGGAGGGCTCGGTGGTCGTGGGTTATTGATATGCGTGGGGAGAGTAACGTTGCACGAGCAGTTGGCGCGCAGTCAATGTCCGGGCACAGGGAAGCGGGGTATCCGAGATGTCCGGGGGTTGTATCGGTTCTCTGTGCGGTACGATTGGTGCAAGTGGAAGTGGGAAGGAGTAGGGAAAGGGAGAGAGGAATCTTCTGGAGGCTGAAATCCACCATCCCCGAATGCCGAGAAAGGGTGTGGCGTTGTTGCGCGACATTTGCTCCTACTCCTAGTTCTGTGCCTTTATTCGTCTTATTCGTCGCCTTCATCCACCATGTCGTTGTATCATCATCCCACACGCCTTCTGTAGCTTTTGTTCTGTGAGTGATGTAGTAGTCGATTGCACCAGGAGGAACGATACGACGAGGCGGGAAAGCCAGGATGCGTGCGAGGTGTGGGTACGAAATGGCGCAAGAGCTTGGTGTACAAGATGATGACATCCGTTCTTCAAGAACCTCATGGCAACACCGGAGCACCGGTGGGAGAACAGGTCCAGGATTTAATTCTCGTAGTCGTGAATGTCGGTGGGAGTCAAGAAGGGCGAACACCTGACAGAATTTATCTGCGGTAAGGAGATGGTCTCTGCACCCGGCCCGGGGACCCTCCTCCAATAAGGGGCTCATCGTAGCCAGCTTCACCGCCTGCTGTGGGTTCAGCTTAGTTGCACCTGCTCGTCAGCCGGTCGCAGACCTCCAAGGCCCCATCGACTTCTTGCTTTTCTCGACCAGGGCCGACAGTGACACCAGCTGTACCGTTTCGCCTTCCTTGCACGACAAATGAGATGGGATGGTGGAGACTGGGAGGAGTACACCGAGACCGGCGAATATGGTGCTTGAGACTTCAGCATTTCGCGTGGTTTGTCAATGGGCCAGGTAACTCTTTCAGAGGTCAAATGGCTTGGTCCATGACGCCGGTGTTAGAGCCTTGAGAGACAGGTCAGCAACTCTGCGGTTCAAGAGACAAAAGGTAAGCACCTTAGGCAATCATTATATTGAATTCTGACCCTGCAATGAGGGGAAGAACTTGACTTGATCACGAATGTTCAAAGGTGGCAAACATATACAGGATCAGGGACAGCCTTAGCCGGAGCAGAGATGTAGGCTTCAAGCTACAACGACCCACGATGGGTTGTGTGTCGGTTTCTGGTTTGAATAGGTGAGACGTGGCAGCCGGTGGTTGTACCATCGGTTTCCGCCTTCACCAGCGCCGGTTGCGCCAGCGAGGCCTCCGATGAGCATGCTGATGACTCCTTCCGCGAATCCCGTAGGTGAAGATGGATCCTTTTCCCAAGCTGAAGCGGTGCTTAGAGTCGAGTTCACCTCGCCGTGTTCTTCTGAGGCAAAGGTACTGGAAAGTCCATGGTGATGGCAAAAGGCAAGGCCGGTGGGTGCGCTGACCTCCCGATTTGGGCGAAATTCCCAGGCGAGTGGCCCGAACTTGTGATCATCCTGACCACAGAATTGTCAACATCAGGTGGTATCTGGCGGCTATTTATCGCCATTCAATGTTCAATAGTCAGCGCCCATGGCATCTCTGTATCAACTCGGGGGCTACCAGGGGCCGTATCCAAACTAAGCTCTCCATCATCTGTCTTATCCCTTGGCCTATACGGCGGCGGCTATAAGATACCGTCTTCACCTCACTCTGACATTCCCTTTGGGTAACCTCACCACCTGTACGCACGGGAATGGGCAGCTCCCCTTGCTCAATAGCTAACGTCTTGTGGAGCCCGCAGCAAATCCTTGTGGATGATACCGATCCACGCATATCGTACAACGGAAACTGGACAACTCTGAGGACTGGTGACCCGGAAGCAGGTTGGTGGGGGAACGATCTGTACAATCGGACGTCACACCAATCGACCCTGGGCAACGAGAGCTCAAGTTTGGGATTCAAATTTCGGGGTGAGCTGATTCCCTGTTATGGGAGAGCAAGGATTGATGAGGATGGTGGCCCATTCCAGGCACGGCTGTGAGCATAGCTGGTAACATAACCTCGAACGCTCCCTCGACTGCTACCCCAACCATATCTTGTCTTATCGACGGAAACCAGAAGGCAAACAGTGTCTCTGGGGAGCAGCTTCTTTGTGGATCAGAGGGTTTAGATGATGGCGATCACGACGTCGAATTCATTGCAAGCGCCCCGGGGAATTCTTCGTCTCTTGTGCTATCTGTCACTAGTATTCAATACACTCCTTCGGCTGGTACACAACTCAATACCTCGGATGTCTCTATCATCGACGCCTGCGACCCTTCTATCGACTACAAAGGTGGTGCAAACGCTTGGACAATCATCAGTACCCCCAAGAATCACAGTATTCTAAACGAAACGGCACCTGTTGGTTTCAAGACGAGATACAAGGGTATCAGCACCAACGTCTACGGGGCACAGTTGTCCTATACGCTCACAGGTATATACATCATCCTTCGCTTACTACCCCATACTCACCTTTCGCTAGGCGGAAATTTCGAATGGATAGCCGCTTACCCAGGCACTCAGGACGGCGGCAGCCCAACCAAACTCAAACCAGCTAGTGCAGAGTTTACACTATACACCGCAGGAAAGATAGAATCCATATTCACAGCGTATCTATCGACCAATCAGACAAACCTGACCAAATATGATGGACAACTCTTTGGAATCTACGGTATCTTAACCGACGGAGAGCATACGCTTGTCGCGACCTATAAAGGCGGCCCTGGTCAGGTGCCCCTCACATTTTCGTATCTAACTGCTCCAACTAGCCCGCTAAGCATCTCGCACTCCCGATCTCACGTTGGTGCTATCGTCGGCGGTGTCGTGGGTGGTGTTGTTGGTTTGGCGGTGCTCGTGGGTCTTGCGTGGTTTCTGTACGTACGTAGGAAAACAACTAAGGCGTTTACTTGGAGGCCAGTTTTGGGGGGTTTGGAGTCGAAAGGATAGGAATAATAGATATATGTACGTGTCCTACACACTGTTCTTCAATTGTCAAGAGGCGTCCTCGTATTTCATGTCTGCTTTCTGCCTCTGTCGTAGCTGCCAATTCTCAATTCGTTAAATCAATAGTCCAGTTATCGAATGAAAGCACCGACTACGCGACGGTACGTAAGTGCGCGAGTAACAGTCAACAGATATATTAGTTTATAATTCTCCAGTATTCCTTGCCACCCGCATACTCAATCGTGACCTCATTCGAGCTATCAAAGTCGAACCGGAAACCTGGCCAATCACACGTCCGAAACTTAGTGCCAAGTTTTAAATGCTGGGTCCAAAAGACCGAGAACTTCTTGAGAGGGCGGAGTTTCTTGTTCTCATTCAAGTGGAGTTTCCAAGAGACGTAGAAGGTGGCGTAAGAGCGAGCACTGGCATCGTAGCCATTGACACCGACGCAGACCCAGGGCTCCCATTCGTTCGTAACGGTGAAGGGCTTTCCTGGTCTAGTTACACCCCAGACCGCGTCGTAAACGCTATATCGACCGGGCCCGAATACGACCCGCTGTCCTTCTTCGACCTTACGAACTCTGGTCCAAGCTACGATCTCCTGGCCCTCCTATACAAGTTGTACAGCTTAGCTGAGAGAGTAAGTGACCGAACATATGGATACTCACGCCGCCGTTGGGGGTTTCAAAGGTCTCGTACTTGTTTTGCCACTCGACGCTCATGTTGAGGTCAAGGTCCTTGGCCTCTATCATGGTAAAGACCACATTTCCTTTCTCCTCTTTACCATCATCTTCAATGTCCCTGGCAAAGCCGAGACGGAACCCATTCTCTTTGAGAAACGTCAACTCTTCGGGACGAATGACGACTTTGAGTTTCAGGGTCTCTGAATCGGCCATGACGATGATGATCTATAGTACAGACCTAAATTGAGTCCTAATCTAACAAATGGAAGAGAAGGAGGATACATACAATGTGTGGAATATGTGAACGAGAGTAGACGTGTTGTTCCCTCAAATCGTCCTCAGAAGGCGCCAGGTTTTTATGGCTTTTCGAGGTTCAAATCTTCCCATGTTCGTCAACTTGTTCAACCGGTCTGTTCGGGCCGTCACAGCGACCAACGCATGCAACTGACTGTGCAGATGAGCGGTGGCGTTGATTATTGATATACCAGCTTGTCAAAAAGGATAAGTTCCATTCGAGCTGTCGAAAATTTTATTCTTCTCCACTGAGCTTTCATTAGAGTGTATTCGCAATTGGATGACTTCCCCGTATGAATAAATGGACGAGATTGGAGTCGAGATGGATTCGAGTTGGTGCAGGAAGAAAAGTAGCTGTCGTGCCATTGCGTTGCTCAAGTTGAAAGGCATGTCGGATCGTTCCGAATCCCGAGCCGATGGGCCAATGCCAGCATCTTGTCGCGGTTACTTGGGCTTGTTCGTTCTCTCTGTCAGTTAACTGGGCTCGATCACGCTAGCACCCACTTAAGGCTCTACGGATCGCACCCAACTGTTCCCCGAGCTGGTGCATGCCCCAATTCAGCCAACGTCGATCCCGCAGTAATGTATTCTTATGACGAAACGTCAAGACACTGGCGGGTGAACAACTTCTGATTGAGATAAAATGTCATAAATGAAGAGTACTAGTACATAACGGGAGTAGCAGATCACATCGTATCTCGAATTGTCCGTGTGCTAGGTTGATTCCCCAATCCATCGCATCTCATGCTGGATTGTATCTACCACAAGTCTCAGACCAGACGGAGTTCCCTCCCATCAAATCAATGAGAACCGTTGATACTTCGTCGATTCTACTCAAGTCCTTCCCCAACCCCCTGTGACGGAGGCGTAACTCATCCAAGGCCTTGACATACCGCTCCTCCACCGCCTTGATTTTGTCGATTAGCTCAGCATAGGCAGCCGCACGACTCATGTTCTTCTCAGCCATGAGAACTGCCACGGTATTGAACACCATATAGCCATGCTTCTGGCGGCCAGCGGACTCGAGCTCCCTCAGTACATCAGCCTCAACCTCGTAGGAGAAGAAGTCGTTGACGAGTGTTGCGTGTAAAAGGGTGATATTGACGAGGTCTCCGAGCCCTGAGGACTTGGCATTTGGGGGAATGATGCATCCGCGGGCCCATAACAGGAGCTCGAGGGCAAGCCTGATTATGATGCAGGGAACCTTGAGTATAGAATCGTGGGATTTGTCTAGACACTGACTTACCGGGCGCCAACATCGTTGAGTCGATACTTGATGAAACTGTCGAACCCTTGGGCGAAAGCTTCGGCGCGATCTTGCTTGGACCCGATGGCCGTGAAGAATTGGCAGACCTGGATCAAGATGGACCGCCCTAGGTTCCGTAGCTCATCATCATCGACGTCAAGAAGCATATTCCGCATGGTGAGAGCGATATTCTCAATAGGAGTGAGATCCTTAGGAACAAATGTGTCGGAGAAGATTTGCGCCAGTCGGACGAGCGACTGGCAAATCTCGCGGGAACATTAATATATTTCACAGATTCAAACTAATAAAACTCACTTCGGAGGAGGACATTTGCTCGACCATATCATCCCAGAGAAAGAGCCAAGAGAACCAGAGGCCAGCCGCCTCGGTACGATTGCTTGGTGCATCTCCAAGAATCATCAGACCCCACCCCTCGAGGTCTTTCGCAAGGTATCGCCGACGCTCAGCTTCCGAGGACCAAGGCCACCTTTCGGACAAGTACTTCTGGATATTCGCGGTGATGACAACGCGATTGAAATGTTCGTTCGCCGGAAAGCGAGAAACAAACCTGGGTCGTTCGCACAGAGCTCTGGCTACGACAGGAACCATTTCGGTGGATGAAGAACACCCACGATGACTTTGCGCCTTTTATTCCGGACGAATGTCCATTTTTACCAGAGGCGTAGTTCAGCGTAGTTGGCAGATCTTCTGTTGGTCTCTCGGTAACTTTTTATTCCAGTTAGCTCAGGGTTGCTGTGATACGAGGACCCACTTGAACTAGGACTCGAAAAGATGCACTGGGAGAAAGTGACTCCTCGAGCGCTAGGCGGCGCCCCAGGTTCGTTCCACCATCACCGGAAGGGTGATTCTTATAGGGTGGAGAAGGAAACACACATGAAGTTGTAATGAAGGGTTAAGGCTCCATCAATTAAGATTTAATATTGTGGAGGTCTATCTAATTGTAGGTGTCTATATTTATTCCGGAAGATGGCGCGGGAGTAGAAGGTATCCATAGAGGGCATTCCTGTGCCGTTCAACACGAATGAATTCAGCAAGCGCTCGCGATCGGCCCATTGATCACGGAGATGCTTCCACTCCTCAGTAATAGATGGTCAATCTGACGTACTGGCGACGTTAAAGGCAACCCTAGGCCTGAAGCTTGAAAGCTCTACCGCGTATTGAATTCGTAGTATCACCAGAGCTTGATGCTCAGAATGGATCTAGATCCACAAGTTCTAGCAATGTTTGTCCGCATGGAATAGATTTCGTGAATGCTCGGAATTTTGGTTACGCCGAAGCAGAATCCGAAAGCTTGGTCTGGCGACTGGAGTTAGATGAAGTTATCAGCTATAGCCTGAGGTACAGAATGCAACATATTCAGGAAGCAGAGCCTTGATTCGATTAGTGGGAGAGAGTATCTGACCTAGCTTCCACAGGGTCACCTGTATATACAAGTATGGAAAGGCCTAGACCATCCCTGGTCGACAGTTGCAGGTAGAGGGAACCAGGAACCAACAGATGTCAATCAGGAGGTCCTCCAAGCCACCGCGGATCCATATTCCGGGGGAGAGCCGAGAGTTAGTCGCACAAATGTGGCTCGCGGGGAGGGCCCACAGCACGAGTCTGGGGTTTACCTCACTTTATGTGTTCATACACCTACCGTTTTCCTCGGGCGTGAAGGCGGCACTTGATTGTTTTTTTTTGTTCACCTAGACTTGGATTCATGCAAGGGCAAATACCTATTTGATAGCTATAGTTAGGTGGGTACAAGGATAAATGACTGATAGGACTACATAATCCTAGCCTTAGCTGGACGATCATAACTTCTAATCAAATGCTGCCAACGCATGATCATTGAGAGTGGGGGGCTGAAGCACCCCGCCAACGTTTGTAATTGTTCCCATTCGAGCTGGTAGGAATGCACGACTAGTGGGGTGTTGCGTCCACAAACCCTGCATCCCTGGGGCGTCAAAGTCCAGTCTTGGGGCAGGTGGACACTTGGGAATCGAAGATGGCGAAGGACTAGCCCATTTCTGACTTCCCGCTGGGCAGGATAGCAGAAGATAGAACGTGTCATGCAAGCCCAAATTTCTATATTCGGAAATAGATTTGGTGCTTCCAGACTGGCCGGCGTTCCGCCACCTGATGCTAGGAGGCCACCGCGATGCTTCCCAAAAGTGAGCTAAAAGTCGAATACAGATTCAAAGAAAACTTCTGAGGATGCCTAGGGTTCTGAGTTGGCATGTCTAGAGCACCCTCAAGTGAGCGCTTGAGAAGAACGCAACTATGATGCCGAGACAAACAGGGCAAGGCAGTTTGGCGTATCATCTTCAACCCGATCGTCAAAGCCATCATCTTGTGATTTGGCTGAAGGAAAGATAAGTTAACTTTTGGATTCTCAACACACAGGGAGCAAAAACGAGCGAGTAGAATGCCCCTTTGACTGCGGTATTCCATCTTATATTCCCATCATTCGCCGGGATAAACGAACGGCGAAAGGCTGGAGCGCTGCGTGTACCGACTCGAGAGGGAATTAGGTGGTGGATGATGGTCCTCCCGGCGCTTAGGCCAAGACTAGAGGAGCGTGGCGAAGCAGAGGGGCCGAGCCGCTTTTAAACTCAAATGTTATATTTCGGGTTGATACATCCGTATCAAGTCTAAAACCAGCTTTGTCGATTTCGACCAGTGGCCCAGGTACTTCCTCCCTCGCCAATTGACGTCACCCTTCACACCCATTGACAAGTCCAGCCTCGACGGCATGCCTTGACTCCTGAGGCGGGAGGATGGCTATTCTGCCCGATGGCGGGCCGCCGGACCTGCGGGAGCTGTGTTCGATTGGGTCATAGAAGCACACCTGAGCTATTTCCCCAACCGAGCATGATGGTTGTTCTCTGTACCAACAGTAAGTACATTGATTCGGAGTTATGAGAATCTCGCGGGAGCGAAGTGTCGGGTTGAGAACATATGGAGGCTAGAAGCAGGCTAGCTGGACGTGTCGTGATCCCGTGGAGGGTCAAAATAGACGAAGTTCAGGCAAACAGCGTGGGTCAAGGAGAATCTTCGAATTATCCCGGGGGCGTAATGAGATAGAATACGATAAGAAAGATCATGGAAACACTTACGGGAAAAATGGCGACAAGAGTTCGTTGATGATTTGGTGCACGGCGAATCGGTAGATTGCGATACGGGCGTGCAAGCCTAAAGGTTGAGTTGTTGCCAGAATACAACTCTCATGAAGATTGTGCAAAAGCTATTGCTCAATCTTTTGCAAATGGGGTGCGATAGCTAGTTCTCCTTTTTTGATTCCAGTCAGGGCTTTTGAGTCGAATGGAAGTGACGGGCCGGTCTAGCCGCTGGCTGAATTACGGGAGACAAAAGGAATTCTAGTACAATACAGATTGTCTCGATGTCTGGACACCTCAAAATGGGATCTGAAACCTCAGGAGGCATAATAGGGCCATTCAAAGGGTCGCGTGGAGGGTCCTATGGCTAATTCACGTCAATATTCACTGGGTGGAGTATCTCGATCACGACCTACTCACTTCCATTGGGCAAAAACAAGATTCGGACACCCCGTCGAGTCATGGAGGACATATGAGATGGTTCAATTGTTGGAGTGGTCCGATTCAATGAAGCAGCGCCCGCGCCGTTGTGGTATAGCATCTGGAAATCTATGGTCTGTAGTTTTGCCCAACACGACATCGACACCATGAACTTATCGAGAGCTCGGAGCTCTTCAACCATCCAATTGTCAACGTCATCGGGCGTCCCACCTTCACAAGCAAAGGCGAAAGAGAGGTGTTGCACGCTCAGAGGCGGATGAAAGCAGTCGAAGTCGTCAAAGATATTCAAGGGTCGTGACAAGGTTGAAGTGATAGGATGGAGAAGCTTCAGGGTGTGGATAGAATTTAACCTGTTGAATAGATTCCCGTGTAAAAGGAGGGCTATAAAATGACTCAAAGTTAGTTAGTATTAGTCTGGGAGGAAGCGTTGAAACCCACCACTCCACGTATCAACACGAAGTGATAAACAGGTGATAGTTTGCATGGCGAAAAGGTTCACGTCAATGAGAATCCACGGGCTGTGCTCATTGTCCTCGAATATTGCGCCGAACTCTTCGAGTCTATCGATCGTGAACTGGTATCTCTCGAGGAGAAGACGTATGATGCTGGTTTCGTCCCACGAAAAATCTCCCTTGTCTGCCACGCGAACACCATGCGCAGCGATCCGTCGAAGCCGTGGGATCTGAGAATACGGTGGTTCGGGTCTCCCATCGATAGGTCGACCTAAGATGGGAGTATGAAACAGCTCTAATACCTGCAACGTACTCGGCATGAATTGCAAATGCTGAGCATGGAAAGTAAGGTTGTCGATTTGGAGTCTATGAAGGGATTTGAAGCAGGACGCAATGCCATCTAACAGGGTGGGTGCCAATCGTAGACCCGGCTCACCAGAAACTTTGAGGTAGACCGCCGTGATTGGGTTGAACTTGAGGGCATGAATAACCGGGAGAAAGTCATCGGCTTCACGACCTGGTGCTAGCAGGTACAGGGCATGATCTATAACGAGATGGAGCTCCTCGATGGATTCGAGAATTCGGCGGTTAGAGTGGAGGATAGGGAGAAGTGATTCCTCCAGCGGAGGTCGTCGCGGGTCGAATGGAATGACCAAAGCACGAAAGAGCGAAGGCCTAGTTACAACACCGAACTGTGGCGTCACTAGGGAAAGCGTCTTGAGGAGTTGTGTATACTGATCATCGCCTTCATCGAGAAGAGACACAATCAGGTCGGCGATCTCCAAAGGGACTGAAATTGGCATGCCCTTTCTTTGTTGTGGCCATGCACGTAGAAAGTCAACAAGCGAAAATCAGATAGTTAAGGGCAGGTCATTCGGCGAAATTCAAGGAATGATCACACGATCACACCCTCTCTGTAATTTCTCCGAGTCGTTGATGCCTCCGGCCCACCACAGGGTGCGACTCCGAGATAATGATGACTTTTTGTCTGCTGCGCAATTCGTTTGGGGACCAGCCTCCCATATCTCGTTGCAACATGATCGCTGAATTATTCTTCCTACTGTCATTTTTACTAGTCATTGAACTGCTCAACCCTTGACAAGACCTTGTATCTAAGCCCTTGCACTCATACAGAACGCCAAGGTAGACGCGGAAGCGATCGCGGTTTCGCCATGAGTGTCTCCCAGGTCACCGGGTACTCCTTTTGCAGCATCCTGGCACTGTGGCGGCAGCTCCAGCATTTTCCAGGAAATCTATATCGACTAGTCCAGTCAACGAACGACGATGATCGAGACAACCATCTCCTTGGGAGACATCAAACTCCCAGATTGGATCGACGCCATGAAAGACCCTGATTTGCTGCCCTGGTTAGTGTGCTCGTCTACATATTAGATGTCAGATCGACCAGCCAGGCCCGAGGAGCGTGTAAAATCGGGTTCGTCTTCTGACATGTTCAACGTTCGGTCGCTCCTCCATTGAACCCCATCACCTCCACCCAACACCGACATGGACACCCCCTCTTCACTACCATATGCCAGTGCCGCGGTGGTAGCAGCTTCGGTTGCGGCCTATATTCTGACTCAACGTCTCCGTCAGCAGCCTGGTAAGCTTCCACCTGGTCCAACGAAGTATCCTATCGTGGGGAATCTACTCAGCATGCCCGGGGTGTCGGACTCCAATGCATTCCGCGAGCTGAGCAAGCAACACGGTGAGCCCAACGGATTTTTCCTTAAGTTGATAATACTATGCTCATTCTATCAATGCGCAGAGACGGACATACTTCACTTTGAGGGGCTGGGGAAACATGTTATCGTACTCAACTCCTACGAAGCCACTCAAGAGCTTCTGGATAGACGATCGGGAGTTTACTCTTCAAGGTAAATACCAGCACGTTTTCATTTTCACTGATTTTGACGTCGCCTATACATCTTCCAGGCCTCACTCAGTCATGTTTCATGAATTGTAAGCTGGCTCCGGCTCTTCCACTTTCCGAAGTCAAGAATATTGATCATCCACAGTTCTGGATGGGCTTTTCAATTCTCCGTTTGGCCTTATGGAGAGAAATGGAGAGCGGCAAGGAAACTCTTCACTCAGAACTTCAACTCTCCAGACATCCATCGACCTCGCGAAACGACCTATATTCATCGTCTCTTACGGCAACTACTTCAAGATCCGGACAACTTCTTCTCCTACCTCAGACAGTAAGGACCCTTTAATTGTCAACTCTAGAGTCTCATACTCAGTCCCTTTCCCGCCTAGCGTCCCAGCATGCCTGACAGTCGATATGACGTATGGCTTCAAAATCGAATCGGCGAACAATCCATACCTCAAAACAATTGAAGTGGGCGTCGAATCAGTAGTGGACACCGTTTCCGCCACGTGGTTGATAGACCTCGTTCCAGGTCTGAAATACCTTCCGACCTGGTTCCCTGGTGCAACTTTTCATAAAGCCGCCGCCGACGCCAGGGCTCACAGTGTGAGAGTTTTGGAAACGCCGTTTGCTATCTCAAAGGAAAACATGGTGGGCCTAGTGAAATGCATTTTCTCTGACAAACATCCCTCTCACCGACTTCGACCGCTAGAGAACGGGAGATTACGAGCCGTCCTTTGTTACAAATTGCCTGGAAAAGACGCCACCTTCGCACTCTACAGCTACCTGGGAGGGTCTTGTGAAGCAAGTCGCTGGCCAAGTATTCATAGGCGAGTATCATGTTCGTAATGAGTCGTTTCAATGATGAGCTCACGAATGATATAGCGGGATCGGATACATCGGCTTCAGTGCTGGGATCCTTCTTCCTGGCCATGATCATGTATCCAGAGGTGCAGAAAAAGGCACAGCAAGAGCTGGATACCATTTTACAAGGACGCCTTCCTGATCATGCTGATTTAGCGTCACTTCCTTATCTTAACGCCGTTATTTTGGAGGTCCTCAGGTGAGGAGCCACGCATCGTCGTCTTCGAGTGCTGTTTCTGACATCCGTCTTTTCCCTTAGATGGAAGCCAGTACTTCCAGTCGGTATGTTAGTCATATCACCGTGACCCACCTTCCGTGTTTGCCTTGCTAAATCTACCGGTAGGAGTACCACACCTCAACATAGGCGATGACAGTTATCGAGGTTATCACATACCCGCCAATTCTATCATCATTGCTAATATAAAGTAAGACATTTCGTGTATATACACCATCCATACTGACTGCGCGTAGGGCGATGACTCTGGATGAGGTAGACTATCCTGACCCTCATGCATTTCTGCCAGAGAGGTTCCTCAAGGACGGAAAACTCGATAACTCCGTCAGAAACCCCAATGACATAGTATTCGGATTTGGAAGAAGGTGAGTTAATCATCCCTTTCCGTAGCATGTCTAGCTCTTAATGATTACATGACAGACTCTGCCCAGGACGGAATATAGCTCAATCTGTGATTACACTCACGGCTGCTTGCGTCCTCTCTCTCTTCCACCTTACCAAGCGAATTGATGACTCTGGGAATGTGCTTGAACCAACTGGGGAGTATCAAGATTCCATGGTGTCGTACGTTTCGAGCTACTTCATAAAAATGAAAGGTGCTGAATGATCGTACAGCAAGCCCTGTTCATTCCCCTGTTCTATCAGACCACGCTCATCTAACGCTGTAGCACTCATCCAATTTCTCGAGGAGAACTGAAATCCGAGTTGACGAGGATGACCTTGGAACAATAATTACACTTTCTTTACACGTTGTAAACTTCGAATTGAAATCCAGTACTGTATATGAACTACCACAACATGGCCATTTTGAGGACGATCTATGGGTACGATCTTGCGCCCATTCTCGCCCTAAAAACCGACCGAGCTTCTGAAAACTGACTGATGCTGACCCGTGAGCAAAATAAGTAGAGGAACGAAGGATCATATACGTCCATCAGCAAAAGGAGGCATACCGGGAAAAATATTCATCGAGGGTTATATAGCGAGGTAATCATCCATGTCTTATGGTTGCTAGACGAGAGGTAAATTAAACTAATCAACCCAACATTGATATCGCCTAGAGGGATGAAGCTTACCATACTCAAGGCGGTATGAACCACCTGCATTTTCGTACATAGCTGCAAGGTCCGCTGGGATGGGAGGTAAAGGCAGAAATGGGCGAACGTCGGCGTATTCAAAAAGGAAGTGCAGTGTCCGCAGTTCTGTGACGCCTGCGTCCTCGAGCCCCGGGCCCTTCCTGGCTCGAGCTGTGTAATGAAGAGCCTCAACAGACTCGACAGTTGGAGAAATTATTCCCTTTAGATCCGTTAGCCCGGGAAGAAACTCTCCCGAGGCAATTTTCTTCAGAACACTAGGGTACATCAACGAGGGTCTCAAGAAGAATTCCTTGAGAGCCGACAATGAATGGGATTGGAGTAAGTGGTCGAGGTCCGGTTCCGGAAATGCCGTCATGGAGAGGTAAAATTGCTGGAGTTTGCATCCGGACCTCTCGAATAGATCCCGGAGAGCTACAGCTGGCACAACACCATTGTTGCTATCTGCGAAGTTCAACCTCTCCAGACTTGGTAAGGACAAAGACGATAAAAACAGGCCGAACTGGGCAGGCTGTAACCATTCGCCGCCTATCAGAAGTATATCAATGGATGTCAGTCGCTCGAGACGTATTGCTCCGACATGGAGTCCAATCGGAGGAGCGGGGGAGGAGCCAGTTAGTTTGACTTTGCAGGTGTGGAGACGCGGACACCTCGAAAACAAGAGTTGAGCTACTGCCGGGGATAGTGCGAGGTCGCCAATTCCGTCCCCCAAGGAAAAATGCTCGAGGTTCTCCCAGGGTATACTGGATTTGAGTTCTATTTCCGGTTATTAGAATGTAGCGGTTAAGACGAGGAATATCAACTCAACGGGAAGACGTAAATAATCCGGATATCATCTGAGGACGATCTTGATTGCGAAGTTCGATGGCGAGGCTCCGGAGGCTTGTAGGGGTAGACGATAGGAGAGAAAAGGTGAGATTGACAAAGTCCGGATCGGCGCGTGAGTGCCGTATGGCAAGCTTCTCCAATTGTGGTCGAGATAGGAGTAGTCGTCTCAGGAATTCCTGACTTGACGTGGAGCCAAGGCGAAAAAAATCGACTGTAAGGTCTCTGGTACCGCGAGCAATGATCCCCTGAGCAAAGCTTGTCATCTCATCGAGGGTTGGAGGCATATTCTGAGTGTGAGGCTCCTGGTTGGCATAATCGACCCAGACGGTCGTGTACAAGGCGGGTGTGGATAAAGCAATTCGTCTCCACAGCGAACATACATGCTCTGGACAACAGGCACGGCCTCCTAATTTTCGACCTGGTATCCTGTATATAGAATGTTGGTGGGACTGCGAGAAGATGAGGGAGAGGATCTCAGGCGGGAGTTTCTTGTATGAGGCTAGAGCTGATTCGAGACGAGATAGTCGCGTTTGGATTTCAGAGTTCGAATCTATCTTTCGCCCAACGAGTAGTAGGCAATGAGTGTAGATGCCCTTTAACGTCGCTCGAGCCTGCGGTGTGAGGAGATAGTCCGATCTCCAGGCCTCAGCCTCAATTGGCAGGATTGCTGGTCCCCGAAGCTCTCGGCATTCCTCCTTTCGTTGAGCCATCTGTCGGATAAGAAGGAGAGCAATTCCATGTCAGATTCACCACACGATGCTGGCGTTAGTGACGCTTGACCTGACGCGTCAATTGTTGTTGACAATGAATGGTGGACAGTGGTCATCGGCTTTTTGCCAGGTAACTTACCCAGGATGGTCTGAGGAGCCAGTTATTTAGTATTTTCCAGGCAACTTACCGGTAAACACAGTCATGTGACTTGTGGGGAAGGCCAATGCTTCGCATGGCGGTTTACGAGTCTGGAGTTTACTTTATTATGGTGACCTCCTCTACCCGAGTTATCTATACTCTGAGATGCAATGAACCACAGCCTACTTGTGATTGCTACATGTTCTCAAGTTTCTGTATGACGCGCCTTTAGGGCGCGACATGTTGTCCATAAGGCTCCGAAACCAACTGGGTGTCGGATAATGTTTGTAAAGGCTAAATTGAAGATGTAAATTCGGCATTCATTGTACGAGAAGACAGGTCATTGACAGTGGTTTAACGTTCAGCGTCAACTTCAGAGGTGTAGTTGAAGGCCAAAGGCGTGGTACGGGCCGTACGGCAGGTATGTACGGCTATGGCCGTAGAGCGTGATGGCCATGTATGCGGCAGTGATAGTCGAGGAGGGGACCATGTGTTTGTATACCATATATGGGTCTATGACGCAATTTTTGTGGGGCACACGCCCAAAGAGGCGATAGTGCATCAAGCGAACCAATTGCAAAGCGGGGACGTAACCCATCACTGATGCGGACGGTCGCTTAGGACCCTCATAGGAAAAACGACTCGCTTCCGTAAACTCCAGACTCGTAATGTGTCCTATGGTCATTTTAGGCATAATTTAGGTGCCGAAACTGACCCAAATTTCACCCATTGCGCAGATTCTTCTTGGTTTTTCAAATTGGAGGTTTCAGATTGCCACAATTCCTTCAGAACGACGATTTGGCATCCTAGGATGTGTCACCCACAACCCCCTGACCTGAATGACGTACTCGATACGAGTCGTTAGAGCCTGCGTTCGCCGGGAGCAGCAGCCCGGACCCAGGCTGCTGATACTAGTCTGCCTACTTAGTGCATATTTTTGAACTCTGTCGGTGATGCGTGTATGAGAACGTAAGAAGAAGCGGGAGGAAATTCGGCTATTTTGATCGGTATGGTCGAGAAAAATGTCTCCAAGCAGAGATTACTTTAAGTTTTGCGGTGGCAAACGGAGAACTGACTGGCATCATAGCATGCCGTTTGACGCGATGTTTCTGTAAAGGTAGGCCAAATTATACAGAAAAGTCGTCCATGTGAATGTAAAACTATCCCGATGATACCGTAACTATACAGTAGTCGTTGACTAGTACGTAGATGGTAGAACAAGCCTCCAGGGTGCGAATGAGATTGACATAGCAAACTTGTTCTGATATCCCAAAAGCGTAACATCCTCGTGCATTTTTCATCCTTTCTCCACCTTCCCCCCGTCCTAGAACTTTTGTATGAACAGGACATTGACCAGGGGAATCACATCTTCGTCTCCGAGCTTCCATGTATACGTTGGGATTGTAGGCAGAGACGGCTCGGGAGGCGGGGTGTTGTCCAAAACATCGCTTCGAGTTTGAATGGGGGAGCGCGTCCAACATCTTCGTCGAACGTCGTGTCTTCATTCTGAATGATGCGTGCTGAGGTATCAGTGACCGCCAAGGTCCTCCTTCGTGGTATTTCTGGTCTAAAACGCGGAAGGTAGGGTGCCACTTTCTTGCCCAACTATGGTTCGACGATGGCCCATATTTTCCCCGGGCGTAATGCTCCCCCGCATGTATCTCCACCCTCCACCTCCCCTCATTGACCACGCCGGCTTACTTTCTCAACAGCACGAACCAACGCCTTAGTGTTTTTTAATCGTTCACGCCCAACGAGCTGAAGCAGCCTCTAGTAGCAATATCCTAAATTTGACGGCAGCGTGTAAGGGAGGTTGTAGCTAGCCAAACGGGAGGGCCTTGGCTGGGGGGATGTGGGTTCGATGGGAATGAAGACCTGGGATGTACGAGCATCGAATCCATCGGACAGGTTGGCAAGGGCTTGACAACGTCAACCCTCCGCACCCGCAACCACGGGTGCCCCGGCGCCTCACAGACTCCCGGTGCAAGTCAGGCATAATGTAGAAGCCCAACAGCAAACTGCTAGAATCACAAGGGCCAACTTTGTCCCAACGTCGTGTTTCGTGATGGGAGAAGGAAACAGCGTGAGCTGGACAGTGCAAGGAGCGAGCGACGTCCAGCGATATGCGCTAGCATTTGAGCTGCGAGGCAGCGTCGGGTGAGGAATGATTCTTGACACAAGACGGCAGCCGAATGTCAAACGAGGGCATCCGAGATCCGAAGTGTGCTTCCGTTGGTATGGGGTCTCCAAGCTGCTAGACGTCGCTAAATCGGGTGTCTGGATTGCTGAATTCATTCCTGAATTGGCGGGAGGTAGGACAGTTTGTTCTAGCTTGTGCTGGACGATGCGGTGTTGTCCAGTGCTTTTGCCGTGGTGAAGGAGTCGCCTCGAGACTGGGGCTAAAGCGGGATGAATATAGGACACCATACGTCATGTTGAGCGCAAGAGCCTGGACCTGGCGTGGGGTGGCTAGCGTCCGGAGCTATATAGCAGGATGGGGGTAGGGGTTGTGTTAGGAATGATGCGCTTTCAGACTCGAGAAATGGAGTTTGTGGCGTGTAGGACCTTCGACAGGGATGGTGGGGCGAGTTGGGCATCCGTTAGCTAGGGGAGGTAGCTCTCACTGGCGTGGGTAACCCTGGAGAGGACCCCTTGAAGGTGTTGTGTAGTCACAGTGGCCCTTTTCAACGTTATAGCACCGTTGACGTAGCTCCGGCTATTCTTGTTGAACGGGAGGTGCATTAGAGTGCCGCAGATGTCGGCACAACATGGCTTGGGTGTGCCGTCACAGAATAATATCGCAACCCGGCAGCGTCTGAGAAAGTAACCGTAATAAAACGTCCATCGACTCGGGGATTTGGAACGATCCGAGATGGCTAACCTTTCACGCGGCCACTTCTCGTCCTACGCCAACTCTTCCAACTCGACCCAAATCTCGTCCATGTCAAGGCTTGGATCCAACGGTGCACGATACTCCTCTGCGACGACACGTCATGTGCACATTCAAGCCAAATTGTACTGTCAGCCATCGGCAGCATTGGTCTCCCAGGCCTCAAGCTGCGGCACTCTGCTCAGTTCCGCACCCGTCCATGCCAAGCTATCATCCGCAACCTTTAGGAACTTGAGCATGTCGACTTCAAGAAGTAGTGGCTGTTGTCAACCGTTGCTGCAACTTTGAAGAGGGAACTACGGGACATTTGTTGGGACACGTCAGGTGCAGGTAAAATTTCGTTGTTCTTCTCTTTCTTCTCTTTTTCCTTTTTGCTCTGCCTTCCACCTTCAAATATGCTCGCGATTTCTTATGCATTCTCCCCCTTTATCACACTCCTCCCCGGCCTGACTGGCTGGAATGCGATGCTGATATTTGATACTGTTTGCAGAGCTTCGTGAGCGTCAAAACTCGGGCTCCAGAAAAGTTCGATACCCTTCGAGAACGCCCTCTGCCTGGGAATCGTCCAAGATCTCGAAGACTTCGCACATAGAATGTATCTGCCCTGATTCCAGACAATCTACAGTGTCCGGTATCCCGCGCCTCCTCACAAACTACCAGCCTTAATGACACCACCGATTGACTCATCAGCCTTCTCTATTCTATGAACGAGAGCGCCTGGCTGTCTAGTGCGTATCGCCACTGATACGGCCAGGAATCCAAATCTCAAATTTCCGGACTGTGGTTTGCTAGAGGTAAGCAAATTCGCCTTTCTTTTTCAGTTCGGCCACTTCAACTGCATCCTTTCCAGACGGTCATTGTTGAGGACACCCGCCAAGGCTTGGGGAGTAACCGCTCCAGCGCAACACCTGCAAACCCGTGTTAAGGTAGAGGCCCATTGCATTTGACGCAAAGATGATGCCAGACTACCCCAATATTGTGTCCTCCCCTTCCGGAACCATTCACTCCCTTAGTCAGGGCGCTGGTTGGCCAACTTTGCCCTGTCTGCCACAGGATTTCTCCTGTCGAGTTTTCCACCTCAGCACCATGAGCACCAAGGAATACGCATGCCCACAGGGAGAGCACCGTGCAGATCATATTTCTGCACCTGATGAGGGCAGAATTGGGGTGCTCCTATTACCCGCTGTGCTAGAAACTGGCCATCAGGTCCTCATGGCCAAACCGATTTTGCTGGGACCACGGTCGCCAGGTTCACAACCGCCAGAAACCGGTTTTGCAGCTCGAGGGGCATTCCTTGCTCCTTGTAATGTCATGCTCGGCTTGCCGCCAAACCAGCTTACTCACTCACTCATATTGCTGGATCGAGGCGATCCTCCTTCATCCATCCACCTACCTCATGAATCGGTTCATGCTTGCCAGTCGCTCGTACTCATGCTGAAGCATTGGATAACGGCGCTTACTTCATGGTCGCCTAGTCGCCACTCACTGGTACGGCCAACATTGCTCGGTTCCAAGCACCATTTGGAGGAACCAGGGGTTCAGCACGACACATCTTCCGGGACCGCAATACCGTCAACGTGCACTTCCACCCACGATGCCATCCCGTCAGCCCTGGGTTCCGGGGGTTGATGCCACTTCGTATCTCCATCCACAATCACAACAAACAAAAGACCTTCCATTTTACGGATGGTTTCCTGCGACGACTACCTGTACCAGGCTTCACATCTCGTGCTTTCAAATACTATTCTACTACCACGGCGGCTAGGCAATCTTGGTGCACACATGATGCACCTTTTGTACGGTGATGCCAACCATTGCTGGAGGTTCAATCACGCGGAGGAACTGGGAGAAGAGCCAGATTGGGGAGGAATCGCCTCTGGGGATAATTAGCACACGTTTGGAGTTACCCCCTCATGAAATTCCACATTCTGATGGACGCGTTTTTACACAATATTTTTGTCGTTGCTATTTCCTCAAATTTGTCACGAAGTTGCTACATTGCCATACTGTCCTTGGGGCTCTCATACTCTATCTATTCTGTCCATTGTTGAAATCAAATACCGTTCTGGCCCAACCCGCTACTATCTCTGACAGCCCCTATGTTTGGCACCAAAAATGCCATACCATCACTCGTTTCTATACTATCAATCAGCTCGGCCAGTCTAGTAAATGGCAGGAAAACTCTGTGCGGTTTCGCCTCGTGAGCGGAGAATACCAGGTGCACAGTAGACCTAGTATATCATATACTTCTAGCAAACCGGCCAGCGGAAAAACCTCCGAAAAAGTAAAAAGACAGAGAAGACGGGTTACGTACCGCATCGAGGAGCCCCCTGTCTGAACGTCATCCTCGCAGAAGGGCGCTAATGGATCATCCAACGTCATGTCGCCTGTTTCCTGAAAGAACATCACATTGAAGATGAAACGTTTCCAGCACAGAGATGGCCATAATATTTCGATGGAGGGTGACTTGTGGAACCCCGGACTTAGTCTACCTCATGTTCATGGAGTCTTCCGAGGTATGAAAGAGCGACAGGTTGCGTGATACGAATTTCATACCATCGATGAGCGTTCAGGAATTTGACAGCGTGATCATTACGACCCGCTTCACTCAGGCTGGCGGCTTCAGGGCCTCTCTCTCGAGCGTTCACTGCTATGGGGGCTGACACAGAGACTCTGAAGTCTGGCCGAAGATTAAAAACAAGTAGTAGAAGTGGATGTACTGTACGTCAGTGTTCTTCGCCAACGTCGCTTTCATGGTCTCTGGGTCGAACAATGTGCACCCACTTTGCGGTCCTATTAATTACGAGCCAATTCTACCGTCACGGACCCAGAGGCAAGTCCCTACCGAACAACGAAGGGTCCGTCACCCAGAGGATGAATGGCAAAAAATCCTTGGGGACCCGGGATGCATATAAAAGGGGAGACATTCTAGCCTCTTCACTCCCAACAACTCGCAGCCCAGCAAGTTTTATCATCATCGCTACCATGAACATCACTCCCGGTGTATACAACATTCTTACTGCTGATCGCACTCTGGCCGTCGATCTCTCCGGACAGGATAACCAGTCTGGTAAGGAAGGCGACGCACACGAAGTTATTTCACCTGACTCATCAACTCTCCACGGTCATCCTATATACACCCACGGCAGGCAGTAATCAGAAGGTGACCACGGTTGTATACATGGCGGTACCACTCTCATTAAACATGCTTCATACAGTGGAGGCTAGAGCTCGTAGGCGGGGGCGCATACGTTATTAGTGTTTTAAGGTCCGGTCCGGTCCGGTTTTTTGAGCAGATTTTCAAAAGACCGGGACCGTGACCGGTCTTAACCGCCATCATTTTGGCTGAGACCGAGACCGGACCGATCAAAACCGGTTTTGTGCGGTCTTAAACTGACCAAAGACCGGTCTTGACCGGTTTTGACCGGTTTTTGGTCGATTTTGCTACTTCAACATGTTGTAACTGCCTAGATGTATGCAGATACATCTTATAAACGTCTGCGCTAACTTAAAATATATGTATAGATTCAAAATTGCGTGAGGAAAGTGTGTTTTCGTGAGTTGTAGGCCTTTCTCTGACATTGATCGCGGAAACACAGCCACTGATGGGTTGATCGCTGCCTTTGAGGTGGTCGGTGCGATCTCGGAGGGCCTGCTCACTGCCATCAAAAGCCATCAAAAACGTCCAAATCAAGCAACAAACGTTCCCACACTTCAAAAACATCATTTCAAAGTGTTTTCACTACATACAAATGGATTTGGGAAGCGCGAAATAGCGCCCATAGGTAGGTACCAAAAGACCGGTTAGGACCGGTTCAAATTGGTCTTTGGCCGGTCTCAACATTTTTCAGAATTCATAAAGACTGTAACTGTAACCACTTGAGACCGCAAGTAACCGGTCATCTGCGGTCCGGTTACAACCGGTCTGGTCTGGTCCGGTCCACCGGTCTTTTTCGGTCTCTGGGACCGGACCTTCAAACACTATACATTATCAGGAATGTATCGAACGGGGCTTTCCTCCAGCCAATTAAACCCTCTGCTGGTGTACCTTTGATCGGAGGGGAAGAGGCTTTTAGGTGGCTTCTCGAGCGCGCAAAAGCAGGAACATGCTTGTGAGATGTTCTGATTTTATCATCTGAAACTTGGGATTTATATAATGTGTTCTTAGTATCAGGAGCTGTTATGATTTTGCTTACATGTTTCTCCTTACATACCCCGGCCCGCTTACCTATGTATGCACGATTACTCACATATGCTGCGCATCACTGCGCATTTTTCATCTTTTCCCATGCTTACTCCGCATCTCTCACGATTGTGAGAGACTTATACCTTATCTAACTCTCTCTGACTCACATCAAGTCATACTGACTCATGTACTTACTCATCATGCTGTGCATGACTCATTACTTACTCAGCATGCTGCACATGCACTATATTTAGAATTATTAGATAGGTATATAAACCTGTACCATTTGGTCAAGGCTCCTCAGCTTGACCTAGGCAATCTACCTAATTGCTTAGTTCAGTCCCTTGCTTCGTCAATCTCACCAGGTCGTCAGTACAGCTGCAGCTGCTGACAAATCTCTGTCTTTGTTTATCAAAGACATCGAGCGTAAACAGTGTTACCTAAGTTGTTAGGCTCTGCCTTAACAGGAGCCTTGGGCCTTCCACCGCCGCAGCGAGGGCAGGAGACTCGGGATCGCCTATGAGGCTTCTTACTTTCAACCAAGGCCCTGGTCAGAAATGGGTCCTGGTGAAGGTTTAATGCTGGCCTCGTGAGGAATGTCAAACCTATGTAGTGTCCATATTTGGTGTATGGAAATGTTCAGTATCTGAGATTTATGTGCAACATTCCAAAGCGCTCCAAAACTATGTCTGGATGTTACGAAAGTGGGTCCTAATTGCCATCTCTTTCAGCCAGCGTTTTGAAAAATATGGCCCGGAGTCATGCTCTACGGACATACTGCAGCCGTACCACACTTGTGGTCCTCAAGTAAAACTCTCAACTGGACGTTGAACGTTGAACCACCATCAATGACCTGAATTTCTCGTACACCAGAGGTGAATGATGAATGTGTACATCTGAAAAACATGTTCGGACAACCAATCGCTTTTGAAGCCTCTCGGTAACTTCATGCCATTGCAACTTAAAATACTCCAATTGGAGGCTCTCAAATCGGTTTGCTTCTTTTCTTCTATTCTATCTCTGCACTTCCACACACGTTCATCGGCGCTCTCCTCCTAGAGCTCCAAATCTTCCAACTTGTTCCCCACCATGGATGACCGGGACTCTCTGCTACATCAACGCCGTCGCCTTAGCACCTCCTTGGCCAAGCTTGTTGACTTAAAATTGCAACAACCCATACCTTTTCTTCACCACCTCGTGTGCATGTGCATGAAGACTCTGATGCTCTTGTTTCCTACCCCTCCCTGCCTCCTCCCCTACTTCTCTTGCTCGTCGCCCTCTATGTTTCTTTGCATTCTCGCTGCACAGGACTCCAGCCCAACACCGGCTTCACACAGCTTCACAACATAGGGACGGGGCCGTTCTATTGAGCCTGGCTCAGTAATTGAGTCCTGGAACGATACTTCCCTTCCTTTCTTCCCTCCTCCCGCATGTCGCACACAAAGGATCAGTGAGAAAAATAGGAAGCATAGAGAGGGAAGCCAGGGAAGCCAGCACGTGGTGGTGATGTCGGCTGAGATTTTGGTGTGGATTGTAGTTGGAGAAAGGGCGAAAAGGAGGTGTTTGTTGAGCAGGTTGTTCAAACCCAGACACCTGGTGTTACAGTTACCTTGGATACGCACCCGGACTCTTTTTTCCTCTTACTAATTCACTGTTACTACTTCGGCCCGCTTACCCCTACTTGATTACCTTACAATGCTGTGCATTACTCATCTTTCTTACATTGATTACTCAGTATTCTCACAATTCTCACAATCGTGAGATACTTGTACTATATTTACTTATTGTGACTCATAGTGACTCTTACCCCGACTCACTCTAAGGCATACCTATTTTTACTTACACAGCATTGCTGCGCAATGCCCAACCCTTAGCCCTACCAACCTTGTATAAATACTTTCACGCTTTTGGTCTTGCTTCCTCAGCTTGACCTAAAAGCCTATACATTGCTATTTGCTTTAACTTCAACTTGCTTGATTACTCTCGCTCGTCTCTACAAAGGCTGGTAGAAGACTAAGCAGCTGAACTCTTGATACTTGTTTAAGCGAATAGCGATACTAGCTTAACAAAAGGTCAAGCTGATCTGATAGCCCGCTCATCGCAAGCGTAAGCCACAACCATCAACCACCCGACTGCAAGAGGTACACCACTCTTGCAAGAACTCACTGAAACCACGTCTCTCTCAAGACCACCAAACGCTTCAACTCCCACAGAAACAGCCAACGTAGTACAACTCGACGACAGTACTTACGTGGAGTTCGATCACAATGCAAACAAGTGGAGACACTTGGTACCGAAAGAAGAAGACCCGCACAAATTTCGATTTGGCGCTAACCTCAACGACTCTTACTTCGCTGAAGTAACTATCCCCGAACCTGAACCACTAACAGACCCCGAACCGGAATCAGAAACAGAATCAGAACCCCACAGACAGACCCACATTCCGACACCCACACAGACCCCAGGACAGGAACAACAAACAATGGATCAAAATAACCCTGAAACAAAGAAACTCGCCGAACTCTGAATCGGACAACCATTTGAATATGATGGTGACCGAAGAAACGCTGAAGTTTGGTTGTTGGAAGTCAAGATGTACCTGACCCTGAATCAACACATCTATGACGACAACAACAAACAGATTGCCTTTGCACTTTCCTTTTTGAAAAAGGGAACCGCCTTAGCATGGAAACGATCTTTCTGCCAGAACTACAGTGACAAAGATAACAACATTATCTTTCCTGACTTCAAGCAGTTCCATCAGGAAAATATATGCCAACTTGGCCATACTTGGTAAAAACATGAATTGCCACACTACTTGATCACTTTTACAAGTATGCACAAGTAAGCCATAAGTGCTATAAGTAGCAATAAGTTAGGCTGCAAGTTATGTCTACTTGATGCACTACTTGATGTTTCATCAAGTTTTTACAAGTTGATATCAAGTTGGCATATATTTTCCTGATGTCGAAAAAGAATTCGTCAACACCTTTTTCCCAGTAGACGGAGAAGGACAAGCATTTGCGTCTTTAGACGCTCTCACCCAGAAAGGACAAATTGATGACTACATCTCTCAATTTAAGGTCCTTATCGCCACCTCGGGAATTTTCGATGAAAAGGCAAAGATCAAATTCTTCCGGAAAGAACTCAACTCCAAGATCATCGAGAAGATCTATAACCTCCCCACTCTTCCCACAACAATCGATGGATGGTATGACCATGCTGCCCGATTTGATGCACAATGGCGTCGAGGACAGAATGTCATCCACCGCAACAGAGGACTTCCCTCTATTGCCCATGCAAACTCCCGCAACACCCATACCACAGCAGACCCGAACACTATGGACATTGATGCCTTATCTTTTGAAAAAAAGAAGGAGTTAATGAAGGAAGGGAAATGCTTCCGTTGCTTCAAGAAAGGACATCGCTCTCGAGAATGCCCGGAATGTAGAGGAGGAAAGCAATCTACTAGCACCAACTCTTACGGCAAGAAAAACATCAAAGATCTTGTCTGGACCATCAGAGCATTGGAAGCAGAAGAACTAGACAAGTTCTGGGAGGAGCTCGATGAGGATTTTTAGAACGGCGGCCAGTATCAACGTCTGAACCCGCCATAACACTGATTTCTTCTATGTCGTATGCAGAACCTTTTGATAAATCTATGCGTCTACCCATAAAGGTCTCTGCCCCGAATGAAGAAAGAACCATTGAAACCAAAGCACTAGTCGACTCAGGTGCTCAAGGACTATTCATCGACAAAGAATTCGTTGCCCGCCATCGAATCAAAACACATCCCCTCCGACAACCTCTCACTGCCAAAAATGTTGACGGCACTATCAACAAAACAGGGCAAATCACTCATTACACTTGGGTTGATATAGGGATAGGGAAACACAAGGCGTCAGAACGGTGCCTGGTCACTGGATTAGGGAATGAACACCTGATCCTCGGACTCCCATGGCTGAAGCAAACGAATCCAGAAATCAACTGGCAAAAGGGAACACTATTCATTAACCCCAAACACATTAAGACATCTCCGCTACGCACAGCCCTTGCCCGAGTCCAGATCAGACGACTAGCCGCAACAGAGGAATCATATCCAGACATTCCCAATGTACCCAATGAACCCGAACCCCTTGAAACACCACTGAACGAACCCAATATGGAAGAAGACCAGGTTATTGCCTATGTGAAAGGAGAACCAGTAATGGGGATATTTGAACGAGCCTACTCCCTATTAACGAACAAACATCGAGAACCTGAGACCAGAAGGATCCGAGCTGCCAACATCTCCTGAATTACCCGCGACAGAGGATCACTACGGTTCATACCAACCCAGAACGTCTGGATCTGCGCCAAGACGTCCATCTCCCAGGCTTTAGAATATCAGAAGACCGAAGAAATTGAGAAAAGACTTGAAGACCTGATTCCCCCTGAATACCACAAATTCAAGAAAGTCTTCGAGAAAGAAGCATCAGAACGATTTCCTCCATCACGACCCTGGGATCATGCCATTGATCTCAAACCAGATTTTGTCTCAAAAGACTGCAAGGTCTATCCCCTCAACCCAAAGGAGCAAGCTGAAATGGACAAATTTCTCGAAGAAAACTTACGGAAAGGATACATCCGACCTTCGAAATCACCCCAAGCATCACCTTTTTTCTTTGTAGCAAAGAAAGAAGCAAACACACTATGACCCTGCCAAGATTACCGATACCTCAACAGTGGCACTGTCAAGAATGCCTACCCCTTACCACTAGTCAGCGATCTACTCGACAAACTCAAAGGAGCAAAGATTTTCACGAAACTAGACATCCAATGGGGATATCATAATGTTCGGATCAAAGAAGGTGACGAGTGGAAAGCAGCCTTCAAAACAAATCGAGGCTTGTTTGAACCCGCCGTCATGTTCTTTGAACTACAGTATGTAACTCCCTAGCCACATTTCAAGCAATGATGAACCACATCTTCAGAGACATGATTGATGAAGGATGGTTAATCATTTACATGGATGACATGTTACTCTTCTTCAAAGACCCAAGAGAACACGAGAAACGCACCAAACAGGTACTCCAAAGGCTGATGGAACACAACCTGTTTCTTAAGGCTGAGAAATGCAAATTCAATGTGACAGAAGTTGAATTCCTTGGGATGATCATATCGCCAGACAAGATCCACATGGACCCGACCAAACTCGATGGGATAAAGAAATGGCCAACCCCGACCACCATAAAAGAAGTCCGGTCCTTTTTGGGATTTGGTAACTTCTATCGAAGGTTCATAGGGAAATATGCGGAACTAGCCCGACCCCTGAACGATCTCACCAAGAAAGATCGGCCCTTTACATGGGGAAAGGAACAAGAAGAAGCATTCGAAGCTCTGAAGAAAAGGTTCGCAGAGATGCCCGTTGTTAAGGCAGAGCCTAACAACTTAGGTAATACTGTTTACGCTCGATGTCTTTGATAAACAAAGACAGAGATTTGTCAGCAGCTGCGGCTGTACTGACGACCTGATGAGATTGACGAAGCAAGAGACTTAAAAGCGAAGTAGAGAACTAAGCAGTTAGGTAGATTGCCTAGGTCAAGCTGAGGAGCCTTGACCAAATGGTACAGGTTTATATACCTATCTAGTAGTTCTAAATATAGCGCATGCGCAGCATGCTGAGTAAGTAATGAGTCATGCACAGCATGATGAGTAAGTACATGAGTCAGTATGACTCGATGTGAGTCAGAAAGAGTCAGATAAGGTATAAGTCTCTCACGATCGTGAGAGATGCGGAGTAAGCATGGGAAAAGATGAAAAATGCGCAGTGATGCGCAGCCTATGTGAGTAATTGTGCATAGGTAAGCGGGCCGGGGTATGTAAGGAGAAACATGTAAGCAAAATCATAACACCTGTACTCACGATGCCCGATCCAACGAAACCATTCACCATTGAATGTGATGCATCCAAGTGGGCAACAGGAGCAGTGCTACGCCAACGAGATGAAAATAACGACTGGCACCCTTGTGGATACATTTCCCACTCCTTCAACCCAACCGAATGGAACTACGAAATCTACGACAGGGAACTACTCGCTATAGTCAGAGCACTGGAAACTTGGCGACACTATCTACAAGGATTAGCCCACCCTGTCACGGTATTCTCCGACCATAAGAACCTAACCTACTACCGAACGCCACAGAAGCTTAGCCGACGACAAGCACAATGGAGTTTACTCCTCTCCCAATATGACCTGAACCTAGTTCATGTACCAGGAACTCAGATGATCCAATCTGACGAACTATCCCGACGAGCAGATCACATTCTAGACCACAACACCGACAACGAAGATATCACCATGCTACCTGATAAACTCTTCATCCGAGCAATCGACACTGAACTTAAGGCGGAGTTTGCTGAACGCATGATGAAAGACAAATTCTTCACTAAAGCAATACGACATCTGAAGAACCACTCTACTCCGATCAAATCAGCTTTAGCCGACTGGAAGGTAGAGGACTCTCTCCTCTTCTTCAGGGGGTGATGCTACGTCCCTAATGACGCTACCCTACAACGAAGCCTCATACAGAAGTATCATGACGCACCTATGGCTGGACACCCCGGAGCATTCAAAACGATGGAGTTAATTTCCGAACATTATTGGTGGCCCAGAATGGTTGGAACTGTCAAATCCTACGTTGATGGGTGTGCCCCTTGCCAACAGATGAAAGTCAATACACATCCCACGGCACCTCCCCTGAACCCAATCAAATTTACCGCCACACGACCCTTTGAACTTGCCTCTACAGATTTCATTAGAGATCTCCCTGAGGTTAATGGGTACGACTCACTCATGGTCGTGGTAGACCATGGCCTTAGTAAGGGGGTAATTTTAATCCCTTGCAAAAAGACCATCGATGCCCTAGGCACTGCCAATAACTACTTGGATGCTGTCTACAGAAGATTTGGACTTCCCGACAAACTGATATCCGACAGAGGTCCACAATTCGCATCCAAAGTATTTCAAGAACTAGGACGGCTTCTGGGAATCAAGCTTTCTCTAACAACCGCATACCACCCCCAAGCTGACGGAGAAACTGAACATGTTAACCAAGATATCGGTGCTTATCTCCGACTATTCTGCGCCAACAACCCTGTGAAATGGCTAGAACTAATTCCCCTGATGGAATTTGCCCACAACAAACGAGTTCACACTGTCACTGCACGAACTCCATTCTATTTAATGAATGGAGCAGAACCACGCGCCATTCCCCTTCCATATCAGAAAACCAATGTTCCGGCTGCGGAAACTCAAATGAAAGAACTCCAACAGGCACGAGACAAAGCTGCGGCCGCTCATGAACTTGCGAGACGAAAGATGGCCGAACACATCCAAAGCAATTTCAAACCATTTGAGCAAGGACAGAAGGTGTGGCTGGAAGCAACCAACCTAAAACTGGCATACTACTCAAAGAAGTTCACACCACGACGAGAAGGCCTCTTTACGATCAAAGAAGTGCTAGGTCCGCTGACCTACAAATTAGAACTACCCCGAGCATGGAAAATTCACCCTGTATTCCATGCCACCCTCCTCACACCATACAAGGAAACCGAGACACATGGACCCAACTTCCTAGAACCGCCACCTGACCTCATCAATCAAGAAGAAGAATGGGAAGTTGAAGAAATTGTCGCACACAAACGACATCATGGGAGAATCCTTTACAAGATCAAATGGAAAGGATATCCGACATCGGAGAACTCTTGGGAACCTATGGGAAATCTCAAGAACGCCAAGAAAACCCTTGAAGCATATAAGAAGAGGAAGAACATTCGGTAAAACCCCATCAACTGCACCACAGTAATCCACCAAACAAACAAACTTCTTTTATAATGCCTTTTGAAGTCAGGTGACTTCAACGCTAGCAAGAGGGTAATGTTACAGTTACCTTGGATATGCACCCGGACTCTTTTTCCTTCTTACTAATTCATTGTTACTACTTCGGCCCACTTACACCTACTTGCTTACCTTACAGTGCTGCACATTATTCATTCTTCTTACACTGATTACTCAGTATTCTCACAATCGTGAGATACTTGTACTATATTTACTTATCGTGACTCATAGTGACTCTTACCCTGACTCACTCTGAGTCATACTTATTTTACTTACACAGCATTGCTGCGCAATGCCCAACCCTTAGCCCTACCAACCTTGTATATGTAAATACTTTCACGCTTTTGGTCTTGCTTCTCCAGCTTGACCTAAAAGCCTATACATTGCTATTTGCTTTAACTTCAACTTGCTTGATTACTCTCGCTCGTCTCTACAAAGGCTGGTAGAAGACTAAGCAGCTGAACTCTTGATACTTGTTTAAGCAAGTAGCGATACTAGCTTAACACTTTGAACCTCCCAATCTGTAGGGCGCCACACCTGTCGGTGTATGTTGGGATATCACCGTGTAAATTTGAGGTTCACAGAAGGTGAAACTTTGAAGCTGAAGCCGAAGATGTGTCCAGTGTGTTGTTGAGCGGCCAGGAGTGCGTGAGCCTCATTGTGACCTCATATGCTGATGAAGCACAGAGTTGCGGCCACCTGCTGCTGGTCGTGCATCCAGCTCAAGTTTGTTGTTGGAGGGCCAGTTCCTTGTACTCAGAGTCAAAGTGGATCATGGTGAGAGGCAAGAGTGATGCCCCATTTTCAGTGTTTGCTTGAACAATCATGAACACCACCACCAGTGACCATGACCCAGCAGGTTCAGATCAGAACCATGACATTGAACACCACCCCAGTTCTGTTCAGTATTGAAGGCTTGTTCTTGACACTCATTGATCAACTTGGTTGTACATTCCTGTTTGACTCCTTTCAGTATCAATGTAGTACAAAGAGTATCTGCGTTCCAATATATCAAACACCTCAATTGCTGAGGCCTTATATTTCCGTGCGAACAATTCCAGCATCTGAGGTAGGTGAAACACTTGTAAGAAAAAGGAAACCCTGTATAGAAAATTGATGAAACATACCTTGTTAGACTTAGAAGTCTAAGGGTCAGTGGTGCAGCAGCGTTGACTGAGGTCCAGGCACCCATAGTGATAAACTCTGCTCTGAAATCCAGGAGTGCAATTCTGGCCTGGTTCAGCACAGTAGGCATTTGCAAAAGATTGACACTTTAATGCCTGAACGTGAGCGCTAACAGTGATGGCAGCAACGAACAGAGTAAAGGTGATAGAGAGAAGCTTCATAAGATTCCGTGGAGTAGTTTACAAGTCAATGGTCACAGTTTTGAGAGACGGTGAAGAAAATGATAGAGGGAGGAAGAGGATTTTATTTCATATGGAAAGGTGTCAAATGACCCTTGGTGTGTCCCGAATAAAAAGTCAATTTGCTCCAGACTTGTCCTTGAAGGACGTCTATCTCAACTTAGGAGACCCTGAAACAGTCCAAACTGTCGGAACACCAAGTCTTAAATTTGAAGCTGCCTATATTCATCAAATCAAAGAACAAGGAGAGAGCCAGTACTTCAGAGAGGAAAGGGAAAAGAGAAATGCTTGCCACAGGCAAGAGCAGACATTTCGAAGGGGAGGTAGAACCGAGATGGATGGAGAAAGGGAGGTCTGCATTCCACCACATGCACAGATCATTCCAAATGTCTGCCAATAATCAAGGAAGTTCCACTCCTCTATTCCATTCCCTATCAGAGATCATGCCTGGTTCCCAGTCGAAGGTATAACGCAGGGACAAATGGTGTCAGGTCCTCTGTGCGAATTCCCCTGTGGCTCTCAATGCAAATGCATGGAGATGAGAGGCAGTGAGAACAGAGTGCGGAAACTCAGGAAGGGGTGCAGCTTTAAGAGGCTTCGACGATACAAGGGAAAGTTGGGTTTATAGCAAAATTTAGGGTGGTGACGGGATGAAAGCGGGGAGGAGAGGATTCAGATCCCACAAGTGACAAAGTCACGAAATGGATCCCGAAGGAGCTGGTATATGAATGCTCGGTGTACGAGACTCCCGAACCTAGGCTCCAGGGAAACAAAGTTGGCGCCCTTTGGTGCTGTCTCGGCCAGCTAGCGTCGAGCTCATTCTGTAGAATCTTGCGCAGGTATATTCTTCCTGGTGGTCGAAATGGCGGGATCTTCGTACTTCCATTGCGGTTCGAGTCTTTGGCTTCATCGACGTTGCCCCTCTACCCTCTTCCGTATCTCTCTCCCTTACTTCGCATCGTCTAACACCCACTCTCCGCCTCTTCGCCTCCTCTTCCCCCTGATGCCAATCAGCCCCAACCTCCCAACCACTTGATCTGGGTTTCCACGTAGTCGGATAGAGGTTCAAACGACATCCAGGTTATCGTGGACGTGATGCAGGGGAGAACAAAAGGACAACAGGCTGTCGTACTATTACATCTCTGTCTCCCTATGTATCTGCATTGCACAAATTAGGGCCGATGCGTGTACGCGGTGTGCCAGGAACATTGAAAATGGATTTGAGGTGAAAGGTGGTTATTGGATTGGGGCAAGGGCGTCGGGCCTGGTAAGGAGGAGCATTATGTCCTTACGGGTGCTTGATCGGTGAGGACGACGCCAGAGGGAAAACCCAGAGAGGCTTTAGGCCAAACAAAATTTGCGAGATGACAGAACCACTTTATCGCAGGGATGGGGGGTTGCGATAAATTGACGTTTGGTGGGACGCCATGAACGACCCCCGAGGGTAAATCGCAATACCACTAACAACTGGGATCAATAGGATCGACAGCTGGCAAGTTCGTAAGTAACGGCAAGCAGCCTCACAAGAGGGGCGGCACATACCGATCTCGTATCTTAGCCAAGGCCATAAAGACTCAGAGGGGATGGCAAAGAGCAGCGCATCTAAGAGTTCGCGGTGCGATAGAACAACTTGCTGCGTTCACCATTGGAAGCCAATTCGTCTCTTCCTTCCTAGACTTTCACTTGGTCTGTTGACGGGGTATCTGCGACCTCACTGGCACCTCAGATATTCGATTCACAGCAATGCCCCTGGTGTCGGAAAGGGTGCAATTGAGGGTTTGGAATTACGTCGTGAGGTGGCCACCACCTGGGTTTGACTATAGGTAATTGAAAGATGGACATAAAGGCGGAGGGATTGGGATGGAATGATACCCACATAAATACCCAAAGATGTTCTTGGACACATTGTTGTCGTCAAGTCCATCAAACTAGTGCTGTTTCTTCTGCTCATGGAGCTCGTATATTGTTGAGAGTGTTGAACAGCCTGCACCAAGTAGGTAGACGTCGTGGTCAAGTCTTGGTATCAGTAGGGTTCGGGCTCCTGCTCCTGGCAAACGTAGGGGTCATCAGGTATGCCATTCAGGTCGGGAGGTTATGCGTATGGGTGGCATATCCTAGTGCCTAGTGCTGCGTTCCATGCAGTCCCTTGTTGGTGCGAAATCGTCGTTCTCTGCAGGGATTATGGCATTTGGAATGGAACCTTGAAATGGGAGAGATTTAGGCCAGTTTTGGCGCCAAAATTGTGCCCAAAATGCACATGGCCTATCACATGACCGGTCTTGGTGAGTTACCGGGTAAAAGATTCAGGCCTCACGGCATCTGCAGTCGAGGGCTGTTATTGTGAGTCCAAGCTTGCCATTCTTTTTCAACGGACTAATATCTCAATATCTCAATACTAGGAACAGCCCGTAAACCCACGGCAGGGTGTACATGTATGTCTCAGCTACCCCCAATCCACCCAGTAGAGGACGTAGCTTGGAGATCCGACTACCTCCTTACACTGCAGGATCGAACGGCATTAGAGGATATCTACGCTCATTGTATAGTCTGCTCTGATGGAGCTCAAACTGGCGGCCTTGAAATGCGAATCTCTCGACTTATATCAGCGCTAGCATCATACAAAAAACTCCCACTCGAGATCCTCTCGTTCATCTTCTCACTCTCACGCTCACCTTTTGTATACTGGATACCAGGTGGTGTGGAAGGTGACCGCACCTGCTATCCGGAACATGTATGCTCTCTCTGGAGACAAATCGCCCTCTCAACGCCCACCTTGTACGAGACTGTGTGCCTTGACTATTCCGACTATGAGGCCAGCACTCCAGAAGAGCTTGTAACCCTCAATGAAATTACTAGTTCTGCGCGCAAGGTCATTGCTCGTGGGGTTCGTAAACTCCTCATCGAATTTTCCCGCCTTGAGTCCACACCAAGTCAGGACATCCTGAGACAGCTACTCACACCGAGACCACGACTGGAGAAGCTCATATTGCGTCGCTCAACTTCAGATACAGCAATCGTCAATCGAACACTTTCTCTTTTGGCATCCATGCCTTCGACCCTCCAACACCTCATTATCAACTTCTGCAACGCAAACGACATCTGGTACACACCTGAGTTCCCTACTTCTTCCCGTGAAGTTCCTATTCCCCCATCTTATCCACCCTAGCCTGATGCTTGACGACAGATTTTGCATCTGATACCCCCTGGAAGACTTTGCAGTATTTATCTCTGAGCGGCACACTCGGTGTCCTCGCGTTGTCTCCTGCGACGGTTCAGCTCTTATTTTCGAAGTGTCCCCAGCTTCAGACATGCAAGCTCAGATTGAGCTGCTCTGAACCATCCCCTGAATCTTCCATGCACCTTACCACCCCAAAAATACCTTTTGAGAAACTCAAACACCTCGAATTGCTTCTATTAGCCGGTCGATGGCCACATCCATACCAGTTTGGCTCGCTTTTGTCGTCTTTGACGTTGCCTAGCCTGGAGAGAATGTGCATCACTGGACGCACCAACACTCTCGTAAAAGCAAACGACCTCTGTGATCTCTTCGACCGGTCCCGTTGCAAACTCAAGCAATTCCAATTCTTTGTCTCCTCTTTCTCAGAGCAGGACCTCCATCTTTTACTCCGATCCAAGTACTTCTCAACTCTCAAAAAACTCTACTTGACAACCTCGCCGATATATCCCAGCGTCTTGAGGGAAATCGCCTCAGGCGAACTTCTTCCCCGGGTGACACATCTGAAGGGTGCCATTCGCCCTGCCAGTGATGTGGAGTCCGTCGAAGCTCTTTATCATGCAGCTAGGGCTAGGAATGGGGACCAGAATGAAGGTGTCACGGAACTCAAAATACTGGACTTCTTCTGCGGAATACACAGCAATGTCCCTCCAGATTCTCCTCTACCTTCCATTCCACCAGATCTGGCTGAGATATACAAACTTGCAGGCGGTTGGTTCAGGCTCGAGTGTCGTAAGCTCTTCTATGTTATTAGACATGATTTTGGGTTATTAATTCGATTTCCCGTCTGCTAGTCTTCCCACATGATGAATCTATTTAACTCCTCGCGAGTATGGCTAGCTCGGTGAGGCATGCAGCTGGTGTGTAATATGGCAGCGGTAAAGCTGGTGGCTGCAGCACATGAAATGATGAAAGCATTTTCATTCTTCGAAATGTGCCGCATCCTCTGTTTTTCGAGATGACGCCTTGGTTGTATGGACGCTTTCCTCGTAGGCGCTCAGAGAGACGCTCCTGACGGAGTCGACCAGTCTAGCGTTCGTCATGTGAGAGGAAGCAGCGTTCACGTAATGTTCATACCTTTACTAGTAGACTATATGTACTCAATGAAATGATGCTGCCCGCCTCGAGAACGGCTTCGTTAACGGCTTCAAGTTGACGCTCGAGCTGATCAAGATAATCTGCATCCTCCTCACCTATACTTTGTTCATGGCGGCTTCAGCGTGGATGGTAGCATTTGTCAAGATTTCAAAGGAAGGTAGGAAAGAATGGGACGAGTACGCAGAACAGGTCCCGTACGTTATCATACCTAGTCTGGTTTAGCTCAATAAATTATGACTGGATTGAGATCATTGAATCGAACAGATTAGGTGGCTCCGTGGCGTTGGTTTCGCGGCCATCTCTAGGATTCAGAGAGCGGAGCTTGACTCGAGCAGAATCTTGCGAAGAATTGATTTCGCTTCTAGCCTGCTAGTGTATGTCTGCACTTACAACGCCGTAATTCAAATACTTTTGATGTTCGTCATGCGAACCGTCTCCCCTTCATGACCCACATTTAGGACCTTTCTTTCTTTACCGCAATATCGGTATACCTTAGTGCGTCAACACGAGATCAATGAGAATTGACAAACCTCTGTTGCGTCATCGTACATCGGTCCGTTTTGGCCGGTACTGAACGTCTTTTCCCCATCATGATCGCTGAGATAAATGGCTTCAGGCTGCTCGAAATTGATTCCCGAGGTTAGGCTCCCTCTTCTTCCACCATCACAGCTACGACCAGAGCGCGTTGCGCGACCCATCAAATGGAAATCCGCGCAGCAATGAGACCCGTTCTTGATATCTGCTTTGCGATGACGGTGGCATTCATGCCTACCTTCTGGAAAGTCGTTAAACAGCCCAGTCTTCTGCTACATCCTCGACAGATTTCTCACATATTCATGGCACGGCTCTGGATTCCTTTCGGTGATGGCACGGATGAGCACTCGCGTGGTTGCAAGCAAGCACTGATCACGCCCAATGCCTATGGAACGGTTCTCGATATCGGAGCTGGTAAGAAATTCCCTCAGGTTCTGTTTCTCCATCCGAGTCGCTTATAAGTAGTGGAAAGGGCACGGTCATACTGCGGACTACTTTGCGGCGGGCAGAGTCACGAAATACATTGCTCTAGAGCCAAACGTCAACATGCACCCCCTTTTGCGTGCTCGGGCCAACGGAGTCGGTTTTAACGAAGACGATGGCACATTGCTTATCCTCTCGAATGGCCTAGAGGACATCGACAGTATTAAATCCTCAATTGGATCGGAAGGCGTCGATACCATTGTCGCAGTCCAGGTGCTCTGTTCCATCCCAGCTCCTCAGCAAACGATGAAGGCAACAGTTGAGAAAATACTCAATCCTGGTGGGCAGTTCCTTTTCTACGAACATGTCCTGAGCAGGCATTCCGATGTCCGGTGGTGGCAAAAATTATGGACCCCCATTTTTTCAATATTCTTTGATGGGTGCAACCTGGATCGGCCTACAGACCTGTGGTTGCGGGAGATGACGAATGAGCAGGATAACGGAAGCATGTGGGCGGATGCGAAGATTTGGGAAAATGAAGGGGAGCAAGAGAAACACCTGTTTGAGCATATGGTTGGCAGTCTCGTGAAGCATGCATAATTGATAAATCTTCTCATGTTCTACAAATTTCATCGATCAATTTATGTACTGGAGGCTACAACGTTTAATGTAGGGGTTGCCCGTTCCCCTGTAACGAATGGGCTAGAAGCGTGAAGTGGGAGGTCAGTGTTGCAGTCCCATGATCGAATGCTTCCCATATATCCGTTCATCCCGATTTTTGCGCAATCAAGACCGCCGACGACGACAACCTCAGGTGCAAAGAGCTGAGAAATGGCCTGCTCTTCATGGGCTCAGTTAGTGTATATCTCCCAAGGCCTCACCCGTCGCGTATCCCTGATTACAGACTGATGAACGGAGCGGCTTCTATTGCCTGGGTTTGAACTTTGAACCTCGTCGTCCAGTTTACCGTAGTAAACCTTCAAGTGTACCTTCACGGTTTGAGTCTGATCAAGGCATCCTGATAAGGAATGTGTATCCCTCGAATAGACTATTTACTAGCCGTTACCCGTGCTGCGCACGGGCTATATGTCACCTCGAAATATCAGATCCTGTCGAAGTCATCAAAGAATGTGATTTCAATTAGATTCAGCATACTACTCTATTCCCTACGCTAATGAATAATTAGAATAAGTACTCTCTAACGTGAACTTGAAGCCTTTGTGTTGCCTGTGTTCCTTTGACGGGTAGTGGCACCTGTAGCAGGTGCTGATGCTTTAGCAGCTGACGGCAGTGGCGGCAGAGTCAGAGTCAAGGAAGGTGGCGGAGCGAAGTCCTGATCATCAGAGCCGCTTCCAATAGAGCCAGAGGATGACTCTGGAGCAAGTGTCGTTATCTTCTGCTTCTTCTGTGGAACAGGAGACTCTGATGGGCTACCGCCAAAGCCGCCAAACTTGAGCTTCCTCTTCTGCTGAGGAGGAGTAGAAGGATCTAACATTGTTAACCCATGTGAGCTTGATGAATGATAGCTGAAAACATGAAACTCACCTAGAGAGTTGCTAAATTTTGACGATGGACCGGGAGGAACAGCAAGCTCTGCGAGAAACGATACTTGATCCGCAAGCACCTCTATATATTCAAGTGCCCCAGTAGAAGTCCGCACGACCTCCCCTACCTGCCCTGAAATGGAAACTACTTTACCCGGGCGTGGACGGGGTTTGGTGGTTGCGGTCCATCGTTGAGACTCCTTGATGACGCATCGAATGGGTAGCGTAGACTTGAATCCAGGAGCGAATTTCTTGTGATACACAGAAACATACTGCGAGGGTGTGATATTGAAGTGGGAGATCTCGCCTGAGTAGTCCGAGGCGGTGTCGACGACGCCAGATGCCGTGATGTATGCAGTCCCCGCAAGATCCGGAGTGAGGTCTGCTGCTGCTGGGATGAGCTTACATTGGATCAATCAGTATCATGAGATGGCGAGATCGAAAGATACAACTCACAACATCAATGTCCCCCACAAAAGCATAGTCCGAATTGGTGAGCTCGGAATCTGGGCCGCTCAGGGTAATTGCCTCATTATTGTTGGCCGGGCTTGGATCGTGCTCGACCTTAGCAACCTATTCATTAAAAGTTAAGTTAATCGTTGAGCTAGAGCACAGAATGTCCATCATACCTTTGCCGTGATAAAATAGGGCTTCGACTCCAGGGAGAACACCATGTTTCCGCTGTTGTAATAGGTCAGGTAGGCAACGCTCAGACCATTTTCAGGATCAACACCATGTTCATCCCGAAGCTTGAATACAGCATCGAAAGCAACTGTCTTCCCTTTGTTGCTATCCGGAATCCGTGCATTCTCAAGGAATGCAAGGCCGGTGAGGTGACATGGCCATTAAGTTGCTTGCCAGCCTGAGTGCCGTGTTGAGCCATGAGAGCAACAGCAGATGAGAAGATCGAGAAGGTATGACAGAGGAAGCAAGTGCCGAGGAATGTGTCTGTATGACAGCGAAGGGGCTCAAGACATGAGCACTCCTTATACCTTCCTGTGAGGGCAACCCTGAGGCTGCATGGCACTACAGAAAGCTCTAGAAACTCCAAGAGATGTTCTCATGAAATTCTCTCTGGTAACCTCAACCGAATAACTGAATATTGTACTGTGGCGCAATGATATTTGAAATATGAAATAATTCACGAACTTTCGAGAACAGAATTGCAGTATCTTATCATTGATAGCATGCATGCGACTAATCTATATCTAATCTAATCTAATAGAACCTCGGGATACACGACATTTGTTGTTCTAGGCTCCAATGCATCCTCCGGGAGAATATATTTGACGTGTTGCGATGAGGTGGCTCGAGAGAATGCCACATATAGTTGGCCATGTGCAAATGCGGGACAACGGAGATCTAACCCAACATACTTGACTGATTGGCCTTGTGATTTGTTGACAGTGAGGGCGAATGCGAGTCGAACTGGAAATTGAAGCCGCCGGAACTTGAAGGTGAATTCTGTGGTGTTTGATGGGATGAGCGCAATCCGAGGGATGAACGCAAGTTCGCCATTGTGATCGCCACCAATAATCCGGACTTCGAGGACTCGATCCAACATCCGTGTGACAATCATCCGTGTACCATTGCAGAGGCCATGTGCAGGAGCTAAATTTCGTAGTAATATCAACGGACACCCAACCTTAAGAGGAAGTTCACCTGGTGGGAGACTTTGGGCATTAACAGATCGCAAAAACTCCACGGGAACGGGTTCCAAGGACGCATGATCAGCGCCCGACTCTGTTATGACCTTGTCTGCACTGATGTAAACCCGCTCGTCTCCTGGCATACGCTTGAGGATTGAATGGTTGACATCTGTAACGTCAGCATTGCGTGGTGCGAGAATCATTCGATTGAGAAAGTAGTCGGGTGGTGGAGGCGGTGTAGTGTCGATGCTGGGATAAACAGCGTCAATAAGGGATTCGATGCCATCTAGCCGCATGTTGTCGGGGAGTGGAATAGTTCCATTATTGGAAACCCCTCGACCGTGCCCAATGTCCAATAGCCAGTTCGCGAAATTCCGAGCCTCTGGGTCGGCGGAGTCGAGGCGCATGTTACAATGGAGTTTGTGAAGCTTGACCCTCTCCCAAAGGTAAGATTGCTGAAGCGTTGCGTCTACAATTTGATCGCGAGAACCTCTTGGAATGACCGGAAGAGTCTGCTGGAAGTCACCTCCAAACACAACTGTGATTCCTCCGAAGGGCTGGCTGTCTTCATCTCGAATATCTCGACATGTGCGGTCAAGAGCCTCAGGCGCGTGGCGATGCTGAGCACCGATTTCGTCCCAGATGATGAGCCTCGTCCTGCGAATGAGGTCAGCACGTGTGCTTTCCTTTGGGATATTACACATTGAGTCGCCGGTGAGGCCGTCAATTGGTATCTTGAACATGGAGTGAGCTGTACGTCCACCGCGGATCAGCAAGGCTGCAATTCCAGACGAAGCTACGCAGAGCACAATCCAGCCTTCACTTCGAACCTTGTTGCAAATTGTGTTGTAGAGAAAGGTCTTCCCCGTTCCTCCTGGACCATTGATGAAAAAAAGCCTTCCGGAGTCGTTCTGGACGGAGTCGATAATGTCGTTGTATGCTGCCATCCGCTCTTCATTGAGCTGACCAAGCCTTGCATCAAGCGATTGACGCTCTGAAATTCGATTGTAGGACAACTGCTCAGTAATGAGCGAGTTGGCACTTTCCTCGACGTGGCTCCAATCCACCTGAGAGCGCGGCATTGATGGCCATTCTGCCAATGACCGTCCAGCTTCGTTGAGTAGCTTTTCAACTTGGAAGAGCCCATAATCATGGATGTCATCGTCTGAAATCTGGTCGGGAGGCTGACCGAGCTGTTCAAGGCGATACCGGAGATCATCGCAAATGTTGTCTTGAAATTCGTGCCAAAGGCGATGAGGTGTTGAAGGAGAGCAGAACAGAAGTAGCGTCACAAAGAGCCGTCGAAGTTGTTTGCCGGTCTGAATGAAGGATGCATCTTGCATGCATTGGCGCCATTCTCCGTCATCCTCCAGTAACCCACGGGCAAGGCATGCTGCGTAAAAAGACTCGTGCTGGACCCCATGATGGATTCGGAGGTCTGCAAATGATTTGGGACCTTTGACAACCGTCAAGAGGGTACGCAGATAGAAGCGCTCCCCTGCAGTTGGGCCCACGTAATACATCCTCCCCAGTGCGAACCCTTGCTTCCGTAAACGCCAATGCTTCTTCACCTCGTCGAAAACGAAATATTGAGGGAATTCTTGATATGTGTATTTCCGTGCTTCTGCGCCCAATGCACCTCGATCCGCATTGGCGGCAAAGAATGCAGTGAGGGTGGTCTGCTCATTTGCAGCTCGCTGCATCACAGTCTGAATGGTTTCGTTGGGATCGAAAACAACCATGTGTTGCCCAGGTAGATGAACCTGGAGGCGGACTACATTTGGTACCATCTCATGGATGTCAAATCCAAGCAGCCTCCATGTTCCAAGCGGTGGTGAGATGTAGCGGCCATTTAACCATCGCATGATTTCGTTCCGACGGTCAATCTCGACTGTTGCAAGGTCTGAGCCTTTCTGAATGTACTTGAAGGCATATTTAAATGTGCCGAGCGAGAAAGCACATTCTACATTTATATGGCAGTTGAATGTCGCACACATGTAAGGCGAATATGGTACAATCCAACGGTTATCTAGCATATGACCTCGGACCTCGTACGCTCGTCCATCGTCCGGTCGGTGGTAGAGGGGGTAGCCATGCGGATCCATGACAGTGAATGGCTGAAAGGGCTTTGGATACCCTTTGGTGCATTTCCCGTTCTCCATGCACGGTGCCCTGGGGTTGAGCGCTCCACAGGGACCGTGTACCATGCACTTCTTCACCGTTTCAAAGAGAAGCGGCTCTTGTTGCGGGTCTGGCCAGCGTGCCCAGATGCAGGAATCAATTGCTTCTGGTGTCGATAGCTTGTAGGGTTCCTTCAGGAATATGAGCGAGTGCATATGAGGGAGACCACATTTTTGGAATTCGATGGTGTAGATGTAAGCGGCGACATGACCGAAGACCGCGTGCTTGTGGATGTGGTCGAGGACAGCATTCTTCTTCATCTGGAAGACGCGTGCAACCAAGTCAGGTCTATCATATGCTGTTTGCCCCGGAAATAGCTCTTGCTGAATTTCCTCCCATTCTGGGTTTGTCGTCATGGTGAGGAAAAGGTCGACTTTGCGATAATAACGTGCTATGGCCATTGAATCTTGATAGCACTGTGACATGTTCCGAGGGCCTCCTGTGTATGATGAAGGTAGCACCGTCCTTGTTCCCAGCCGATTGAGATCAAGGCCATCATCACCTTCGGCAACAGCATCTTCTAACCCGCTATAGAGAGAAGCACGGAGCTGTGGTTGATGTTTTTCAAGGTAGAGGAGCCGGTTTTGGTCAACGGAGGCAAACATGTCAACCATGTATCGGCAGAAGAGTCTCCCACCATGTAGAAGGGTGGAGAATTCGCCTGGGCGGACGAATGCATAATAAATGATATAGGCTCGTTGGGAGAGGCGCTTGGTTGTCCCTGGCAGCGTGAGCTTATCATGCCAACCATCTGTCCCCTCGAGGTAGAGAAGAGGGTACTGCAAAGGACAATAGGCCGAATGCGTGTCGTGAACACGGTGTAGAGGCCCATCTCTTGCTCGGAGGAGAATATCCCGCTTGTTGGTGACTGGCGCATTTGGAAGTATAATTGCCGGTTCGTCAACTGTTGGTAAGTTGTAGCGACGCCTATCCGACCCAGGTACAACCTGGAGCCGTATACAGTAGTTCTCGATGTTGGGATGAGATTGAAGAATCTCCCATGCGTGGCGGTAGATTCCAGCGTATTGGTGGTTGCGGGTGAGGTGATCCTGGAGGAGCTCCATGACCTGGCGGTTGAGGCTTGGATTCTGCTGTACTCGTGCTTCCATAGCTGCTCGAGGTTCGTAAACATAGAGCTGAGCATACTTTGGTTGCTGCCCGTCCCGTGGGGCCAGAGCACCAGACCAGTGGCAAAGCTCTCCGGATATGCAAAAGACGGGTGGCCCGCGTCCATTGTTAACCGATCTAACTTCATTTACACCAAGCGAGGTGAATGAAAAAGCGCGATTGTATTTCCATATATCATTACGGAAATCCTTGCAGCGAGGCTCAAGAGATTCATAAAGTTCGCGAATATGGGGCGGAGGGTCTGGATGAGCGGGCAGTAGCACTTTGCCTTGATTGCAACACATGCCGAATTTAGGCGACCTTTGCGAAGAACTTGCGAGCTTTTCGGCCATCCAGTGCAGAGCTTGGCAATGTGGACATCGCATGTTCATGCGTCCCAGCGAATGTCGTTCTGCTGGCTCGGTATAAGGTTGATGTGCGAGGGCAAGAAAATCTCTTCGAGCACGTGGTCGACCAGCGCGGTTGGCTAATGATTTCTGATAAGCGCCTGAAAGGTGAAATAATGTAGAGAACATACTTTGGCGGGGCACGCGTCGGGCAATAGCCTGAGTAGCGGGTGGTGTAGGTAAAGGAGGAGCATGAACGGGTGTGGCTGCACGGTGCTGCTGTGTATGATTGTCTGGCTGCCAAAACTTAGACCAAGCCTTGGAGGCAGAATAGAACAACTCACATGTCGGCGGTGAAGATCCTCGGGATTGCCAGCTTGTTCAAGCGATGGGTTTAGATCCTCCCTTGTACTATTCCTGTGGTTTCCAAGCAACATTGGAGGCGGTGTTGGGAGCGGCTAGGTTAGATTGATATTAGCGGCGTTGAGGTTACATGCAAGCCCCGTAGTCTCACCTGCAAAATTCCACCTCGTCTCGAACTACTCGTGCGAGGGCGGGTTGGGGATTCTTCTTCAATCCGTGGAAGGGTTTCCCAGTTCATACGCTGGGCTACTGGACGCCTGTTCGTCGGACTAACTTGCGTTGGGGGAGGAGTATTCTCGGGCCCATTTGTAAATAACCTGGCATGGTACATTCGGGTTAGCGTAACAAAAGCATTCCATGGGGCCGATAGTATTGACCTTTGTGCACATGCAGCACCTAGCAGAGAAGGATCGGTTACATTCTGAGCCAATGAAGCACCCAGAGGTATCCTGCGACGCTGCGAGCTGCTCTCATCAGCCAGATGGCGTTCTCGCGATTCTTGGCGGCGTTGCTGCAGGTATTGCTCGAATTCACTGGGTGTGACATTCTCAAACTGCCTAGAAGAGAGCTAAGCAGTCATCTTTTAGCATAGAGTGTACACTCACATTGTTAGGCCTGCATAGAGTCCTGCAGAAACAACCTGCCCGAATAACAAAGAATTTCAGCCATAAGACCCTGAATACGCCACACCAAACTTGAGGAAATTTCCAGAATGCGTGACCACAATTTTCGGGCCCTTTCAGTCCAGGTTCACAAACACACATTTTGTTGTGGTGGCAGCTGCATGTTGTATTGAATTTGAGGGCTACATGGACATACTACTCCTATGGGCGATAGAGGACCTGTCGGATCCAGTATTTGCTGTTTTTAGGAATGTGAGGAAAATATGATCCTAAGACGCGTGTAGATGAGGGGTAAGAGTAAGAATGAAGCCTACGTCGAGAGTATGTGGTGAAGGTTGTGACGATGCAGAGTGAAATGCGAGCGGCAACATGACGCGTCGAGCTGCGAACCAAACATGTACAAAATTTGGGCTCAAATTGGAAGGACCCTTTATGTCAACTGTCCTTTATTATAATATATAATAGATGATTCGGATTGAAAGGGTTACTTATAAACGAGTTCGTAACTAGGATATTGAGGATAAAACACGTATGCGCTCTTCGTTGAGCGTCAATCAGCAGCATGATTAGTTAAAAGTTGTGTTCAACCCCTGGTCCCTGCACGCATTAGATCAGATGGTTCTCGATATGGATCCCAGATTACATTGTCGAGCGAGGATGACGCAGCTGCGATCCTCGTTGGCTCCAGATAAAACAGCTCTATCCTCACGAACAATGAACGAAATCGGCTGCAAGGGTTATTTTCATCGTACCGTAGGTGCCGGCGCAGATTTATCCCCGACAGCTACTCACAACATCCTTCAGAATGACAAACAAATCGTCATTGTGCTCCCTGAGCGAGAGTCTCTTCCCTCGCTTCAAGAATGGGCACATCTCTCGGTTAATCTTGAAGAGAAAGAAATCACCACGTCCGCACCGCATGGTGCAGGCCCGCCATGGATATCTCCTGGTCTAGACCCACATCGTCTTCAGGTTGCACGCGATGTTAAAGGCGAGGCGAGTCTTAGGGCAAATGTACACTCGCTGGGTCCAGAAGCGCTTGAAACGACACCGGATGACAAATATTATCTTTCATTTGCCTTTTTCGAGGTAAACGAGGATTTTGGCTGAGGCATGACGAAACTGATCATGCAACAGGTTGATGAAACAATATTCATGGTGCCTGCATGTCACTTCGTCAAAGAGTCCACCTACTTCTATTTTAGACTCTTCCTCGAGTCCCCAGGCGTTGGATGGTCGGAGGAGACTCCAATTGTGCTAAAGGGCATCAGGGTTACATCTTTTATGGCTCTCTTAAAAGTGATCTATCCGATGTGAGTGATTCATCATTTGTCTCGATACCTACTTGTCTCTCAGACTTTATCGAAGGGAGTTCCCAGGGAGCCATGTGTCCCAAAAGGAGTGGATTCTGGCTCTGGGGCTGTCGGTCCGGTGGAAAATCGCAACAGTTTACCATCTGGCTCAATCCAAGCTGGATACTGCGATGCTGGGTTGGGCGGACCGAATTCACCTGGGTAGAAGGTGTGGGAACGAAAGCTGGGTCCGTCGAGGATACACAACACTCGTCGTGGGTACATTCCCCCTTTCTGAAGGGCAAGCCAGCCTTTTAGGAACTTCCACTCTTCTCAAGATAATGGAGGCTCGCGAAAAGCTACACGAAACGGGCTACCGTAACAGCTCGCTATTCAAATCAACTTTACCCCCCACCTCCCCAAACAATAACCAGCCTTTTGTCGATGATTTGATACGTACGGCACTTCAGGATGAACTTAGCATTCTACCGGAGATGACTCTTTGCCAGAAAATCGAAACTGCTCGCCGTATAGGTTGCTCAGATCTGCTAACTCAAGCCTGCAGTCAGCTCGTCCAAAGGGAGCAGTCCATCGACATTGAGGAATTGAACCTTCTGGGGATGAACCTCACCCTAAAGATCACGAACACTAGAATTGCGCTCAGGTGTCAGTACGTCGCTACACCAGCTACGCAGCTGCAATATTTTGCCAAGCGGGCCCACACGCGGACCCACAACCTGATTCGCTCAGCCAGCCTTGTCACCGAATTCTTCGAAGATGAACTCTGCACAATCCTTCCTCCAAATTTTCAAAAGTCTCGGAGCAATATCAATGGTGGAAGCTCGAGTGTCAAGAAGAAGAAAAAGAGAAAGTAGATCAGTATTCATAATATTATGGGCTAATCTCGAGATATCCATCCTTGTCGCCAGTTTGTGCCACCACTCCTTCCCATATCCTCCATCACCTCTTACATATTCTCCACTTCTCTGTTCCACCCTCGTTCCGTCCGAGGTCATGGGAGTAGGAACATAGGCGTGTGGTTGTGAGTGACCGAAGCAACAGTTTTGATGACTTGAAGCTTGGGTAGCTCGTCGCCGTCATAGGTCGAAAAGCGGTCGTGGTGTTCATGGCACAGACCACCACGTGGAAGCAACGCTTGCCGGCCGCCATCAACGTTTGGCAGTTGAGCCAGAAAGAAGGTTGAGCGACTGGACGTGAGTGTGCGTTGGTGGTGAGAGGACGGATGAGGCGTGTACGAGTGTTGTTTACAAGAACGCGTAAACTGGCGATAGATCCCTGAGATCTAGCACATCCTCGCCATCCTCGACAATTTTCAGGTATTTCGATGGACCGGAGTCACTTGGCGTGCGGTCATATCCAGCCAACCTCGGTGGACGAAGGAAGGGCACTCTTCGTGGCCAAGCTTTGGCCTAACTCAAGCACCCCGAGAGTCAGGGACCAGGGAATCAAGCGAGCAACTCGGCCAATTCGTACACGAAGGAGGATAGGGCCCCGGAAATTGGTCTAATGGCTAGGAAGCGGCCCGACGGAGACTCGGACATTCGGCTCCTGGGTGCAGATAAGGATAGGGGAGAAGGGGATGGGGATGGGGTATCCTCTTGCCTTCGTGCGCATGTTTTCGTTGGGATATAAAGGTGTTTCGTGCTTCATTCTTGGTTCTGGGTAGAGATATCTCCGCCTCCTGCAGGGGCTCCAAGCACCACGACTGTGACCATCGCGATTGGGGCTGCTGGAGGGGGAGATATCCCAAAGCTGTCGCTGTCCTGGTTTTACCAAGTCACTTTCGTATCCCTCCTCCTCCTCCTCCTCCTTCGACATCCATCCCCTCGTCTGCGGTTTCCCTGAAATGAGATCTAGCATCTAACACATCGAGTCGTCATCCTCCTCCTCAGCCTCAAATGTCCCGGTGAAAGGAAGTACGCATTCGAACGTAGGGTCGGGGATGGAAGAAGGACGCCAAGTTGTCTTGGGCTCCACATCATGATTCACGAACTGGGGGCATTTTGAGCTCGACCTGCAGACAAGTTAGCAAGTAAGAGAATTAAATGCAAAAAGTGACATACTGTGAGAGCAGTTAGACCCGAGATTAGGCTGTAGCTGGTGGTATGGTTGGGATCCGTCGCCCATCGACTAGACGCCTGAAAGTTCGTCGGCATCAACACCCTGCGTCTACCATTTCCTAAGCATATCTTATTCCGTTCTCCTCCCACCTTCGGAGGCATGATCCGAGGTAGCGAGGAAAGAAGAGGCCTTTGAGTGTGATCCTGAACGTCGGAATGCAGCTTGACTTGATAGAGATGCGGGAGCTGCAGCGACCGTAAGAAGAGAAACAGGTTGCTTCACGCTGAAAAGGGCGGGATGCTGGGGGATAGTTGGGTTTTATTGTGAGGGTCGACGGTATGTCATGCCGAATCCAACGATTGATTGGGAACTGGTTGCGAGGTTCACTATATACTTCAAGGGAACAAGCAAAGTCAGTACATCAGTCATCTTAGAGAGGAGCAGAGGAGGCGTACTGAAAGCCGGGAACAACCATATTCAGGTCAGTCCTGCCCATCCAGAACGGGAGATGGAATTGGTTTATGGTGAGGAGCGCGAGGAAGAGAGATAGGAGAGAACCGAAGCGAAGCAAGGAGACGTATCGCGGCGAAGGAGGATGAAGGAGAAGACATTGAGGGCTGTTAGTACTGGTCGGACTGGATGAATAGGTGTTAGTCAGTGAAGGGAGGGAGGAAGAAGAACGTACCGATGATTTGAACATCGGGGAGGTCGAGGAAGGCGAGAGGCTAGGAGGAGTGCGCAGGTTAGAACAGAAGAGAGAGGTGAGAAAGAAAAGAGAGACGTACGTTCCTGAGACCAGTGAGAGCATCTGGTTCAATCCCGTATCGCATTTGGAGGCATGAGGTATAGTGAGAGAAGGACATTCGCCTACAGGAGTGCATGATGGTCAGGGAGAAAGGAGGCCTCTGCATCATCTTGCCTCTCACCTCCAACCACGAGACTCTGGCCGAGCAATCTGATTCCTTGGATATAGTTCTAGCTCTAGATTGATCGTGGCCGTCAAGAGCAAACGTCTTGACTATCAAGTGTCCAACGTTCTAATGTTCCCGACCTGCTACATCAACTTTTCTTCTTCACTCTCCTGACTATAACCTCGTACCATCTCCCTTACTGGATGGGCAGGACGTTGCCGAATATGCATGCTTTGTTCCTTGGTATACCTTCTCTCTCATCCCTGTTTCAAATCACGGATTCTGATGGACGCATGTACATAGTCAACCTTGCAACCTATTCCTGGCAGACTGCATGGCATACAGTCGACTAGCATTCTGCCGCCCTTCTGCCTTGTTCCTTACAGTCGACCTCGCGACGTAGCCACCCTCTTCAATCATACCGCACCATTCACTCGCATCCCCTCCCTCCCTCCCTAACGTTCACATTTGTTATCATTTCTTGCCCCCATCCACTACCTTGCACACATCACTTGGTCCTTTCCAAATATCCCCTTCGATTGAAAATCCGCAACGTTGAACGAGTGGATCCAGGCGTAAGCAAAAGCGCCTACGGGATTCAGCGCCTACACAGAACTGAGATTCTCGCCTTCCAAGCCGTTGCGAGGCTGCAAGCAAATCATCCCCACGTACACCTGGCCGACTTGTGGCAATCATTACACTAGTTCTGGACATTAGGCATGATGTTACTTGCTGAGGGTATTCGGGAGAGAGGGTAGAGGATGTGGTGGAACAGGCAGGGAGTAGAGCTACCAATGTTGATGCGGATGCCAAATACACCTCTCGACGTTTAGCAGAAAGACGAAGCATCATGGACGCTACCAACCACACCACCAGCTATCAGCTACCGCCTGATCTCGGGTCTAGCGGCTTTCAACGTCCAACACTTGCTTGTCGAAACACCATCCCCTCTCGTCTGCTCACGCTCTCTCTCCTCCCGTCCACTCCATTTGCTGCGACTCGTAACGTTCTCGTCACTGGTCCCGGGGATGGGTTTGGCCGTATAGAGGAACGACGAACAAGTGGAATGTAAAGTTCGACCTCCCCTTCGAAACCGAATCAATGAGGCAAGAGCAGCGCCGTTTCCCGATCCGACGTAAGGAATTTTTCCTGTTGCTTCGCCAGCAACGTCAACCCCACGAGTCTCACGCACTCGACTTGCTCCTCTTGATCAGCAATACGCTAGGCATAACTTCAAAATATCGCGTCTCGTGAACCTCCGGGCAAACCCAGCGGCGTCTATCGTTCCAACCTCACCCACATCAAGTAGTCCTCTCCCTACTACTCGAATATATTCACGTTCGTCATCGCCATCCAAAGCCGTACTCTACCCCGACACTTGCTCAGCAGACCCCATCAACGACTCCTCGCAGCGCGTACCTCCCCAAACCTCATCAAACCGTGCAAGAATTTCGTAACACCAGCACCAGCGAGCCGGTACCCCTAAAGCCTAGCGCTCCCAACCTCGTCCTCTGGACTGTGCTTGCGGGATGTCGGTGAACTGGTAGCATATGTCTTTCAAGTTGGCCGAAGTCGCAGAGTCAACCAAGCTGGAGAACGGTCCCACCAGGATGAAGACCTAAAGACTGTTCCCATTCTTCGCCTCCATGGTGCTTCTCTCCTGATAACACGCCATCCGCCCGGACTTGGTAACCACCCGCTTCCCTTCGTTTCCTCGACAGAAACGCCTCAGGCTCCCTCACCCATCCTACACCACATATCAAAAACAAGCCCGGCTGCGCCATCGGATGCTTTTAGTCCCCGTTCCTTACATTCCCCGTTCTCGTGGTGCAGTTTGGATGGACGTCCCGTTTCGTCGTTTCCTCAACAGAAACGCCTCAGGCCCACCATCCATCCCGAACCCAAATACCGGAGAGGCTCAGCTGCGTCATCGGATGCTGGCAGTCCCGGGCCTTTGCTTTTCGCATTCCCATGGTGCAGTTTGGACGGTCCTTGGGTTGAATTAGGCGATCACCATCGTCCCGGACGAGAGGCTGAGCAGAGGAGTTTGACGAGGTTAAGCAAGAGGATGTCAGGCCAGGAACAGCTCTTTGGAGGGCTGCCGTTGCCGTTGCCGTTGCCACCATGCCGAGGAACCCAAGACTACTAGCTTCGTTTGGATCCGGACACAGTCGTATGACTTCAACAGCAGCAACGTCACCAGCTACAGGGCCTCCACCGTATCCCAGGCACCATTCTCTACCGACGTTTCGGAACGAAATTGGAATACCAGCACCCGAGAGTGGAGATTTTGACACAGGCCGACCTGGATGCGTACGACACCTTCCCGCTTCGTTCAGCAGCAACTGCAACTGCTGTTGTGACACCACCAGCTAACTCGCCTCAAATCATCCTTCCGCCTTTGAAGCAGGCGCATTCCTGGTCGGCACGCCACTGTCGCGGCGACGGAGGGATGGTCACTCATCCTTCTGCTAATGTCAAGACCCCGTCTCCCTCGACGCCTTTCCCTCCCCTCACTCACTTGCTCGAAAATCTCCCTCCTTGTCGTCACTACCCTTCTGCCCGTTGCTTTGCTGAGTTCTATTGCTCGACCCACATCCCCAGCCATTGCACCGAAATCGAGGACAGCCTGTCGCGGAGAGGTATCCTCGTGAGCGACCAGCAGCCCCGGACGCTGAGGCAAATGTAGACCAGCAGAACGTTTGGGTCATCCCTTGCTGGGTTCCCACATTGATGCGTACGCCTGGCAGGAATTGGAGGAAAGATTCGCGTATAACCCCAAGGGTGGTCTTTTGCTCTCGATTTCCAGCACGGAGAGCAAGGGGAGCTGCGGACGATTGGAGGATACGGAAGGTGAGGAAGGTGGATCGACTCCCCTTCCCTGCCTTGGGACGACGTTTGCCCTAGCTTCATTGTTAAGAACCGAATCCTCCTTCAATCTTGTCATTTTTGTTCCCCTCCAACCAACTTAGAAACCTATAGTCCCACTTGATATGGTCATTTGAGGGTAGTTCATAGAATTTTATTTCCTGATTCTTACTAGGCCATTGGATCCGTCCAATAATGACTCCTTTTCAATATAGAATGCGTACGTACGAAACTAGTTGCTCTCTGTCCTCCGAGGGAAGAGGAAGGGAGGCATTGACCCTAACCACGAATTAGGGTTTGGTTCATCGCCTTCAGCTTCAGCAGCAGAGTTCGCCTTCTGTCCACGGCGAATTTTACCATTATCTACAGCCTACAGGATAAGCTCTTTAAATGAAACTCGGAATATGGCACTCTCGTACATCGAACCGGCCTAGAGTGGCCAGAACTTCAAGCTTCCCTTGCCACGAATTGGAATTGCAATAATAGGTAGTCTACATGAACTTCTCACCAAAACCTTCGGATAGTCCAATTGCTCACTAAAATACACCATCTCCAGACTCGTAACATTCTACTGGGTTATCTCCGAGTTCTCGGCGGCTTTCTGCATCCATCATTGTCAATCACAGCCAGTTATCTGATGGAACTCGACTTCGCGTTCATACAATATCCTCGAGCTCTGACGCTTCGAGAACTTTTCGGTTCTGACGTATGCCAGTGATGGACTCCACACCCAAGACGCACGTTACTGAGTCTTGAGCCTGTCTTGACTTGATTTCCTCGGATTACTTGCTACCTTAGGAGCCAGGTCACTCGTCATCAGCTCAAGGATGCAAGCAATTTAAAATCACTTTTTTTTTATCACAACCATATCTCGCATTGGTCTTAGCCTCTGTTCTTGGCCTAGGCTATCTAAATCCAACGAAATCAACGTGCCGAATTGTCGCAAAATCCAGCGATACTTGGTTCTGTCTCCTCAAGAGCATCTTCATTCTCGAAGGATGACCGGCTTCTTTATCTCACACGAACTTGCATACTCTCAGGGCTCACCTGGTGGCAAAACCTACCCGACATATAATTCTGATCTCCACGGATAGAATCCGGCACATTGGCGTACGTTACAAAGTATGGGGCAGTACGCCGACATTCGTCTCAAACCGACTCCAAAGCCCTCCTGGTACCAGCTACCCTATGTCCACATATTCCGTTCGATTACCCCCGATGTCCTCCACCAGCTATACGAAGGCGTCATCAAGGCTGGGCATCTAATTCTGTGGATCATCGCCATCAATGGTGCTGCTGAGGTAGACGCTCGATGTCGCCGCATACCGCCGTATCACAACCTGGGGGTCTTCCTGAATGGCATTAGCTCGTTGTCCCGTGTTACAGGCCAAGAACACGATCTGGCAGAGGAGGGTTAGCTGAAATCCTGCACTTGGAAGTTGGAAAGACTCGAAGTGATGGATGGGGTTATTATTATATGATTTGCGGGAACTGAGCATTCAACACGTCAATGAGTTTGAAATGGCTTTAATGTATTGAATCTTATATATCACCGTCGAGCTCCATTCAACTAGTCATATCCAAGCCCCTCCAATTGTACGAAGATTAGTACTTTAAAGGATGCTGAAGGTGATCAAATAGCCATGGCCTCGGGACGACGTTGCCAACATCGGTCTAGTTCACAGTGTCATCCGAACTTGACGCTGTGCATCCTGGGGGCTGTGATCTGAGGTGTCCGGAGCAGACGCGGAATCAACCCCAGATGGTGGAGTACTGTGAAGCAGGCCAGCGAAATGGGAAGAGAGGGCAAGAAATCAACGAAAGCGATACCGAGTTCTGCAGGCCGCTCCCATCCTATAGCAGTTGTATAGGTCGCGGCACCAGGAGCGTTGAAGCAGCCAGTGTCACTGGCAGGCAGGTGGTCTCACTGAGAAGACTCGACAGTCTGAAAATTAGATCGCTGTTGACAATCTGGAAGGGAATTTAACAGCTATGAGAATTGCCCAGATAGACAGGCTCATTGACAGAAGTTTAGCGCCCTGCGTTAGAGGAAAGAGAGTATTTCGGTCGACATGGTGGTCGTGTGTTCCGATTGTCGAGGAATTGATCATGATGCGATTGTATGCCATATGAGACAGAATTTGTGGAGTCGCAAGCTACAAAGTCGGTTGAGCTTCAAGCAAGCTAATTGTAAAGCTGAAACGTACCTCTAGGAAATAGGACTCGCTTTTGTAAACTCTAGACTCGTAACATTGACATGCATATATCCGGCATATATCCGTAGAATCCTCCATAATATCTGTCAGTATTGTGGCTTACGATGGATGCACTTCGTTTCAATCAGCAACCAGATCATTCGTAAATTTGTCCCAAGATTGAAGTGGATCTTTACCACTGGCAGGATCCACCATGTGGCGAGGAGCCGAGTAGTATCCTGATAAATACTTACATGTCCCTAGAAGTTGAACAACGCTGCCTCGGCTCTGAGTCCATGGACACACCACCCCGGTTTTTGGTCGGATTCAGATATTCTGGCCTCGACCCCAACTAGCACATTTCAGCGATAGCTGGTATCTATATCCTGTTCTTGGAGCTTGCCTGCACGGGTTCTTTAGCGTTCTGATCGGTGACTAGAACGAATTCTGCGCGCTTTCGTCGTACTTACCTCGTTCAAGGATTAATATCCGGTTTATTCATGCTTTCCATTCATTGTGGCCTGTGCGTAACTTAAGCCTGACAGTGTCGAACCTTCTCTTAAAGTCAAATGCAACGATGATAGACTCAGATATCGACTTCGCCGCTTCTCGTGGAAGCATTTTGCAGTTACCTCGATGAGCTTTGTAGGATTAGTCCTACTTTGCCTCATCGAGGTGATATGTTCTTCTCAAATTGTAATGGGTCACTGCTGTGAATATCTTTGTGTTCAAGTCTATGCCGCAGCTCCTGATGACCTGGAAACATGTGTATATGATGTGAGGGGCCCGGATGGCATACCATGGCTAACAGGATTACTACTTGGCCTACAGTTTTTGCGGGTACGTACATCTTAGTAGTCGGAACCTCTCATGATTCCGTATTTCACGAAGCTAACCTTCACCCAGCCGCTCCTCAGTGGGTATGATGGTGTACCGGACAAAGGCGCTCATTCCGAGCCGGGCTTTGTCGATATTCCCCAATTTATCATGGACAGTAGTACTCCGTAGGTGATCATGCGATTTGAACGTCGTTGACCTGTATGGTAACTATTCAATCAGGAACGGGGATTGCAACAATTGTTGGATACGTACTAAACAACTCAATATGGCCTCTATTTGACACAATGGCCTACGCCTTCCTGGCCTCCTCAGCATTATGCAACATACTCGCCACAACTTCCATCGCTATCAAGCTTTGGTATGGTTACAGACACTTGCATAGCTAAGCGAGAAATAACATTGAGCTTATGTTGTAGGCTCTACCGAAAGCACCTCGCTGGCATTCTTGGAGTGGAAAACCCAAAACTTACACGTGCCCAGAAGATCCTCGCCCTTCTAGTTGAATTGGGAGCTTTGTGCTGTGTAATTCAGGTCAGTTACCCTTGCACTTTGAAGAAAATGTGACTCGAGTCCGACAAGACCCATAGATTGCATACATTGTCATCCTCAGTATGAGTGGAACCCACAGTTTTCACAAACTTGAACCCGGTGGAGGTTCAGCTGCCACCTATATCCTACAGCAAGTCTTCGCTGTCGCGTCCGTGAGTTGTTTCCGCACTCGGGGAGATGATTGCCTGACGACAGAGATTAGGGCCTGTACCCTGTCATTATCTCTCTATTTCTCAACATACAAATTTGTATCCTGAGGCACCAACGTTCAGCATTATTGCTGTAATTGAGGACAAATCGGATCCATTAGGCACGTAATTAAACCACTTGAGAGCCTGTAAAAGCCTTTGTACTCTTCTCTTAGCAAAACTCAATGAAACAAATATCGAACAAGCTCGGAGGTGTAAAGATGGAAGCAGGGATATTCAACGACATGTTGTCCATCTAGAAGGGGAGGCGTTACTGAATTGGGTGAAGAGAATGAAGAAGAGGGAGGCATTGAGAATCATTTTGGGGATGCAGGGGAGGAGAATGCGCCGATCAAGGTACCGGGAACGGCGCCGGAAAAGATGGTTTGTCTTGGCTTAACTGGTCCCGGTTCGTAGTAGAGCAAGTATCTTCAGAATCAACAAGGTTGTGATAGCAATTGAGCAATAACGTCTTCTACGCCTTCGTCTGATGGTGTCTTGCTAGCTGAAGCCATGGAAATGGAACTCCGGCTAGGATTGCCAATGGGACACATTTTGCCGTTCCAGTACGTTCCTCTTCCTTCCTCCTTTCACTAACTAATCCATTCCATCCAGTCCGAGTAACACTGTCAACTAACAACGCCTTACTTCACCCTCCCCTTCTCCTTAATCGTCAATCCCCCGTGTCACGGTGTCACATCCCAACGTTCAACACTTCGGCTTCTTCACTCTCCTGACTTCCATCTCCCGTTCCGGATGCTGTGAACTCGGTGCATGGCACACAGTCAACTAGCATTCCGCCCTTTCCAGTCTGAAGTGACCTCTCCCCTCCTCTCGCACTCGCTGCAGCCCCTGCACCCGCATCATGATGCACATAGTTGACGTCGCCGACCGGATTCAATAACCCACCATCAACCAGGCCTACCTCCGTAGATCCCTCCCAAAAACTTGCTTGTTCCCTACAGTCGACCTCGCAACGCAGCCACCCCCTTCAATTTTGCCGCACAGTCCACTCGCATCCACTCCCTCCCTAACATTCACATTTGCCATCATTTCTTGCACTCATCACCCTGGCGTTTCCAAATATCCTCTTCGAGCGAAAACCCGCAATGTCGAGCACGCTAGAGGAACGAGAGGATCCAGACACACGTGAAGGTGCCTGCGGGAATCGGGGTGCGGCGCCTACACGAAGCAGAGATTCTCGTCTTCCAGGGTGTTGTGAGGCCGCATGCAAGTCATCCCTATTTACATCGGCTGGCTTTTAACCATCATGTTACTTGCTGGGAGTATATGGTAGCAACGGTAGAGGATGCGGTCGAACCCGCTGGGCGCGGAGCTAATAATGTCGATGCGGATGCCAACAACATCTCTGGACGTCTAGCAGAAGGACGAAGCATCATGGCCACTGGCTACCAGCTACCGCCTGGTCTCGAGTCTAGTGGCTTTCAAAATTTCACCACTCAAGAATCTCGCCCACTCTCATCTACTCACACTCTCCCTCCTCTGCCTCTTTTTTGCCTCGACGGACGCCACTCCAACAACACACAGGAAGTTGTAACGTTTGTGTCACTGGTCTTGGAGATGGTTTGACCTTATAAAGGAACAGCGAACCAGTGGAATGCATAGAGAGGGTCTGGAGGGAAACCAGGTAGTTTTTGGGCCTTTAGCTTGGGCCACGGTTGGAGGGCGGCAATATGGGAAAGAGGAGCAGCTTTGTGAAACTCAAATTTTGGGGCCATATACCCGGTATGAGGGCGCCCTACAATACGGTACACCAGCTTCCCGATCCCAGCGCCAAGGTCGTTTCACTCATCCCTCCTAGACGTTGCCCTTAACACCCCACATATACCAAGGTCCACTGCGACGTTTCGGCTCCTTCCCCCCGCCTCTTCTCCGCTCTGTCTTCGCCATAACCCGGCTCGATCTGCTAGATAGTTCTTTGGCAGACAATCTCAGCTTCGCGGGCAGTATTTGCACATTTGTGCGTGAGGCTGTTGCACATCTCCTTCGTGATCTCTCACACCACGAATTCCAGGTTCTTCTATGACGTACAATTTCGAGTGCAAATGTATAACCACGATCACTGAGGAATGAATGCTTATTTCGCGCTTGTTCTCGAGCCTCAATCAACGCATCTGATCATCTGAGGCTGAATATAGTTGAGGTGATTCTTTCTCGGGATTTGCCAGCCTCTTGCTATAGTTTGCTTACAATCAATGGGTGCCGTTGAAGGTCAGGTTTATACCTAAATTTGCTAGTGACCAGGTTTAGGCCTCTTGACCCAACGCTAGTTTTCAGTGTTCATTCTCTTAAATGAAGACTCCAAACTCGTAACCCACCATGCCGTGGCATTCGCTGCTTCCACAGGTGGTGATACAATGCTTGTCTATAACCGGAAGCGGCATCTCCTTTATGTCCCCTTCGAGAAACAATTGCAGCCTCTAGATTGCCCAACAGTTCAGCCTGTCAGGTTAATCGGACGCCAGGCCCGGGATGAACGTTCCATGCGAAGTGCCAGCCCAATCAAGGACTGGCTGAATTCAACCTCTCACTGTCAATTACATATTAAAGGTATTTCCCCCAGCTAGACAGTGTCACACCTGTTTCGTTCACCCGACTCCTAGTATCTGCTCCGCCTTCTGATCAATAACTATGGATGGGTCCAGCAGAGTCGAATCCGGTTGGGATGATTTGCACGCCTTGAGGCCATCCTACGTGTGCAGTTTCCCATACAAGACGCACCCGAGATCGGCTGAAGCCGAGGCTTATGTTCGAGACTACTTTGCTACCAGGTGGCCCTGGCCATCGGAAGACGCCAAACAGAGGTTCCTTAAACTTGGTTTAGAAAAAATCGGCTCGATCTGGCATCCACACGCCAAGTATTCTATGCTTGAGCCTGTAGGTCCTTGGCTCGCCGTCTACTTCATTATCGATGATATGATGGAACATCTCTCGGATGCGGTGAGAAGTTTTGAGTTATATTGCTTCAAGTCACAACTCACTCATAACCCAACTTAGGGGCAGAGCATCGCACGTATATTCCCGCTTACCTTAGGCACCTTACGACCCACGCTAGGTGACGCCTTCGAAGAAGCCATATTCGATATCCACGAACGATGCCGCTCTGCTGGGGACGAAGCTGATTTAGAACGCTTTATGGCGACGAGTGAAATCAATATCCAATGGATGAAATACGTCCTCAAGAAAAGCAGGGAGGCCATCATGGGGGAGTCGGTCGTGTATGATACCTTCGAGGAATGCATAGCCGCGAGGGTACAGGAGGTCGGGGGACCGTAAGTCACAATTTACGTTCAGAGAGCCTTGTATTTTGTTAACACATTACCCCGCACATTTAGTGTTACGATGCCTATCATCCGATGGTGTTACAGCTTTGGACCTCCGCAAGCTATACTTCAAGACCCGAGCGTCATAGCGATGGAAACCATTACCCTTACACACTGCTCTGCCGTCAATGATCTTTTCTCTCTCCGGAAAGAGCTCAAGGAAGTCGCACAGAAGAAGCGCACAGGCGTCAACATAAGGGTTACCAACGCGGTGGTTTATCTAGCAGAGAAGCATGGGTGGAATTTAACAGTTGCGATGAAGGACCTAGAGCGACGCCTGGAAGGCTTTGAAGTAAGTTTTCTGGAGGCTGCGGAAAAAGTGAAACTGGTGATCGAGGCTCGTTTCGGAAAGAAGGGATTGGGGATGGTTGAAGAGTATATTGATATGATGAAGCAGCTCATGGGTGCTAACACTGCATGGCATGCGCAATGCGGGAGGTACAATAATTTCGACCTGTACTAGTAACCGTAGGCGTTTTTGGGGAATGGCAAACGGAGAAGGGATACAGTGTTCACAGAAGTGTTCAAGGAGCTTTCTTCGATCCTCTCGCTGTCACACCTCCAAGTCTCAAGATCGAATAATCCACAATGAGTAACGTCCAATCCAGTCGACAATCGCAGAATTTGGAACGATATGTACTGCCAGAATTCTGAGAAACCTTCAAGTTGGCCGACTTGCAATTGGCTCTTCGGGGTTATGTCACACGTCGTCCATGTCGCTGATCACATTGCGTTCCTTCTACCATCATCATCGTCCTTTTCCTCCTCACCATGGCATTGGAATCTCAAGATGCATCCGGGAAACCACGGGACCAAGAAACTACCAAAAAAACTGGCCTGAAATATCGAGGACAGCTGCACCCCAGCTCGTTGTGGTCGGTGACGCAAGTGACATGCCAACAGACCTAGTAGGTGCCGACCGAACTTCATTTCTACACGCTCTAATCCCACTTGTAGGCGTACACCATATCTGCCGTTTTAACGTTCTTGAACTCTCACAAGGTTACATGAAACCTCGACAAGCCGCACACTCCATACATACGGCACGCGTAGTGCGTACGTAGAGTGTATTGGCCTATATTTGCATGTCTCCATCTCCCTCCTGACTCGAGTATGCCGTTTCCCGTCAAAATTATTCCAATGAGCTAACCCATTCTTCCAGGTGCTTGAGAGGATGAGGGATATACGGCCTTATTTGGATCGTTACACTACCAGCACCTGCCCGAAGTTTCCTCTATAATTCCCGCCTCCCTCAACCCCCATGAGGTCCATAATCCCTGCAGAACACACTTTCCGCACCTTTTCCCAGTGTGAGAATGCATCAGGTTCTCTGGTTGAAGCTGCGACTCTCTATCATCGGCTCCTCCCTGAGCACCTCACCAACCTGTGCAACGGTTCAGGATACTAGCAAGCCGCTATCGGTGCAGCTTGGCCTTCCCAATCTCCTTGTCGGGAGTGTACCGGCGGAATACAGATGAACGGGTACCACATGTCGTTCAAGTTGGCCAAGTTCAACCGAACTGGAGAACGGTCCCATCGAGATGAAGACCTCAGAATAATTCCGTTCTTCGCCTTGATGGCGCTTCTCTCCTGATACCACTCCATCCCAGCCCCATACCCCTGCCAGACTTGGTTCCCACCCGTTTCCTCAGAAACGCCTCAGGCTCCCCTACCCATCCAAAAATTCGGTATCAACGAGAGACCTGGCTGCACCATCGGATGCTCGTGGTCACTGGTCCTTGCTTTTCCCGTCCTCGTGCAGTTTGGATGGACGTCGGGTTGAAGTAGGCTGGGTCGCCATCGTCCTGGACGAGAGGGTGAGGAGAGGAGTTTGGCGAGGTTAAACAGGATCAAGATAGGTCAAGGAACAGCTGTTTGGAAGACTGGCGTTGTCGTCATTCTCGCCGTGCCTGGGAACCCAGGACTTCCAGCTCCGTTCAGACCCGGTCGCATGCGACACGTTTGGCGCCTTCAAAAGCACCAACGTCACCAGTGTCAGCACCTCCGCCCTCTTTTATCGGAAAAGAGGTCCCAGGCGTCGTTCTCCATCTCCATCGACATTTTGAACGAAATTGGAAGACCAGCATCCGAGAGTGCAGAAATTGAGACGGACGGCCTTAGATGCGTACGACACCCTCTGGCTTCCTTCAGCTGCACTGCCAGCAGGTAGCTGGCCTCAGATTAGCCTTCCGCCTTTCTAGCAGGCGCATTCCTGGTGGGCACACTATCGTCGTGGTGACGGTGCGAGGATCAGTCATCCTCTGCTGGCGTTAAGCTCTGCGTCTCCCTCGCCGGTACCTTCTCCTCACTCCTCCCCTGCTCGAAAATCCCTCCCCTTTTCCTCACTACCCTCCTACCTCGTTGCTTATAAAAGCTAAAGAGCGCTCCCCAAATCCCCAACCATTGCAACTCCAAAATGGGAGGCCGCCTCTTATCCAAGTCATCATCACCTGGGCAGTGGGGGCAAAGCGAAGATGTATCCTCCTGGGCGACAGGAATGGGAGGCAGCCCCGACACTGAGATAGGTCCAACAGCAGTAGCGGCAAGAGGATATTTAGGTGATCCCTTGCTAGACCCGCATAGGGATGTGGAGCAAGGGTTCATGTGTACGTCCAGGAAAATGAAGGAAATGCCCAGAGCGCCGTGAAGCACAGAGAATTGTCCTCAGGTCTCAGCTTGTGGCACCGAGAGCGAAGAAAGCTGGAGCTGCGGGAGACGAGAGGATATGGAAGGCGAGCAAGGAGGATCGTCTCCTGTTACCTTGAAACGATGCTTGCCGTAGCTTTATCATCATCGTGAACGGATTCCTCATCCTGCCTGTCCTTCCCGTCCCCCTCCATCCAACTTAGAAACCTATCCTAGCGTCCTACCTGATATGATCGAGGGTAGTTCATAGGCGTTTATTTCCCAATTCCGATCCCGCCTACTACACCGTTGGATACGTCCAATAACGACTACTTTCAATATAAAATGCGTGTGATACGAAGCCGGCTCTTGTATTGGTGATCTCTCTCCTCTTGAGCGGAAGAGGAAGAGAGGTGTTGACCCTAACCACGAATTAGGCTTTGGTTTCATCAACTTCAACAGCAACGTTCACCTTTTGAATTCTGTCGACAAATTCTGCCATTGTCCACGGCCAATACGATAAACCCTCTAAATGAAACCAGGAATATGGCGCTCTCTTCAAGCGAAACCGCCTAGAGTGGCCACAACTTCAAGCTTCCCAAGCCACGCACGGAATCGCAGCAACGAACCAAGTAAGATGAACTTCTCGCCGAAGCCTCCAGGTACAAGTGCTCACCGAAGTACATATCCTCCAGGCTCGTATTTGCTGGGTCATCTCCGAGTCCTCGGCGACTTCCTGCATACGTCGTTGTCAATTGCAGCCAGTCATCTGATGGAACTCGACGTCACGTTTATACAATACCCCCAACCTCTGACTCTTCGAGAAGGCTTCAGTTCTGAAGTATCCCGGTGTTTTACTCCACACCCAAGACGCACGTGCTGAATCTTGGGCCTGTCTTGGCTTGATTTCCTCGGATTACTTGCTATCCTTACGATGGTTCTGTCCTCCTCAAGCGTGTTCGTCCTGGATTCGTGACCGGCTTCTTTATCTTACACGAACTCACATACCCTCAGGACCCACCTGACGGCAAAGCCTACCCGACATCTAACTCCGACCTCCACAAATAGGATCCAATATATTGGCGTACGTTACAAAGTCTGGGGCCATTATCGAATGAGAAACTACCTCGGATTGGCCTCCATTCCATGGCCACTCGAAGCTGGTCAAAAATCACGGCCCACCTTGGAGTTGCTCAGCCATTTTGATTGGCGGAAGTCCGTCTAAGGTGTTTACGCATCCGCGTCTTTGACCTCCTTAATTTCCGGCTTTGGTACATTTGGGGGCCCCACGAGGCCATCCTTGACGGTCAACATGATTGGTAGTCTGCTTGAGCTCGGAGCTGACTCCTATCTGCCATGTCCTTTTACCTTCTTCTGTGGTGTTTCTCCACTCACATGATTTCTGTTTACCTCGCGAAGTTGACTCGCATTTATCCTGGTTGGCCAACCCGAGTCTTCTCCGCCCGTAATTGAGACATCACTGCATGGTATACAATCTGCCGCGCGGAAGACTCGGCATCGTGTTGTTTCTATCCTTAAGAACTTTCATCCGGTGTTGACTCCTTGTACTACATGCTTCGAGGTCAAGGAACGACAACCTTCAAGAAATCTCGAGCTTTCGATTGCGAGTCCTAGGTTCATTGAGGGTGATGAAATGCCGAAGGCTCGTTGGCAGCTCAAGTACCATGCCGTGTAATGTCTGCCATGTGGGACAGTGGGAAGGGAGAGCAAATATTTGCATGTGGGCTACGAAAGGTATAAATACTATGCAAGTATCGCTTTCATTCAGTTGGCACTGAGAGCTTTCATTGAAGGCGTCAGTGAAGCAACATATCCAACTCACCCAACATGCCCTCACTTGAACCCGGCCGTTTCTACGTTATCACGAACATTGTAACCGGGCAGGCATTAGACCTGTCTGGTTCTGATGCTACTCAAGGTAGGTTCTACGTTCTATCGTTAAGTTCACGATCCCAGAGCTCATCTCTCTCTCTGACAAAAAATTCAGTAATTGGTTGGCCTTATCATGCCGCTGCGAATCAACAGGTAGGGAGTTCCTTCGTCTTCCTCTTCTCTGTCGATCTCGCGGTGATATTGCATTACTCAACCTGTATTAGTGGAGACTTGAAGGCGCCAGCAATAATTTCAAACTCGTCAGCCGAAGCACCGGACAGTACGTCTATGTGGCGCCAGGAACCAAAGTCACAACTGTGAATGACACCGTGGGCACCACGTTCGGATTCGCCAGGTTCACATCGCCCGGTTCCCAATGGGACGGCGCATATTCGTGAGTTATCGCATTACACGGAGCAACCGTATCAGGCATCTCCGACTGTGGAACTTGTTTTGCTGAACCAGTTGCAATAGAATTGTGAAGGGTTGGGACGCCTTAGAGGTGGCCTCCTCTGGTGCTAGGGTTGTCCTGGCCGATACTGACTTTCGCAACCCCTATCCAAAGTTGTGGACCATTGTTCCCGTCTGTGAGCACCTGTTTGTGTCGGACAATTTGCCTGTGGATACTAATGAGTCGTTTTTTTAGAAGAGGTCTAATGAAGTATTGACGTACTCTAGCTTGTTTGTTTCCGTTCTATAGCGCTCATGTATGTACAGTATTAGGATTGATTGATTGAGTGTTTGTCCGTGACCGAGAATTTTGAGGGAATAAGGGATATAGACATCAAAATTCCACTAAGATCTGTTCCGGAATCCCGTATATGTTGAAGGCTTCTCTTGAATGTACACCTCACTGGCCGGTTGGTCTGACGATTGGGCTTTGCATAAAGCGCGAGTCCGAGCTTGCTCCTAGGAGGTGGGAGCTTTACCTGACGGCACCATCCAGCCTATTACTTGAGGTGTACGATGTTAGCTGGCACAGGTACAAGGGTACGAGAGAGACATACAGTGAGAGAATGGAAACCCCGAGCTCTGCGAGTTCAAATTTAAATCCAACCAAACGAGTCGATGCTTGACTGATGCTTACAAGACTCAGTTAGCCTCACCCTTCTTGACCTACTGTAGCCTCCACCCAAGCGACTACGGGCATGGCCGCCATTTTCCTTTCCAACGAACGAACAACTCAATTGCCATGGTTGCCTTGGTCTTTGTCACCGGACACGTATTCCACCTTCGAAACAATGACACGGCGCCGCCGCGGTTAGCCGTATATTTACGCGAAATGTAACTTTCCGTACAATTATAATGTCATTTCCCTACCTAATGCAAGTGGTTCTACTATAAAATATCACCTTATCCTTGTGTGAGGACGCGTTCTATGATGCCCATGAACACCAGAATGCGGCAGGATTCTAGGAGATTGTGGCAGTGCGATATTGATGATCAGATGATCCGCGAGATAACTCGAGCGCTCATTGGTCCGGCAGTCCCAGTGCCGATGCCGAACCGGCAAAACATAACAATTCGCAACAAAGTTCAATCGAGAAGTTCTCCTGAAATTTGAGAGAGAGTTCAGAGAAACCACATGGTTACTTTGGCTTTCGGGATACTCTCCCGAGTCCCGAATGTCTCCCGACTGATCCGACCGGACATCATTACCATAAACGGACACATATCCTCATGTTCGCGTGAATCACATTACTCTCAAAGATCGAGAACTTGTCATTCTCATCGCGTTTGCATTCTCTACTCTAAAATTTACATGTTTCTTACCAATCTGTAGCCTTGGCAGTAGTGCACAGACCAGGTAGTTTTAGGTATAAAAAGCTCCTGTATTTCGTAGGTAGAATCTTATGTAATTGACGGCTTGTTGCTCGGAAATCCGGAGTGGTTTCTTAGGCTCTTGTTGGGTGATTCTTTGGCGTGGACTATTTGGTTAGGGGTCGTCGTGCGCGAGGCCTATTGGAATATTTGGTTTAGGATCTGCGTGTGCGCACGAGATCATTTGGAATACATTGATTTGATTGAACTATACTACTTTTACATCACCGGAACGCTATCTACGGCTTTCGCGAGGTGCAAGTGTGTGTTGATCGTCTAAAAGCCCCAAGAACTCGAGGCTGTGTGTTGTGGTTGGGTTTTGGTTAGTTTAGTGCGATTCCGATCGCATTTGAGCTCACCTTTTCCCTTTCATTACCCGCGCGCCTCTTCAACAACCTTTAAAATGTTGAAGGCCAAGTGTGGATTCGGATCTGGCCATCATGTAGTACGAGGATCTCGGGCGATAGATTCTTGTCCAAAGCCACCACTAATTTGATACAGGTTTTCCTATATGTACATATTGTTACACGAGAAATATTACAAAGGACTGCCTGGATTTTCGAAATCTTACTCCGATGTATTTTGACCGATAAATTTCTTAGCACCTCGAGTTAAAGGTCTATTCCCCTCCTCTAGCATACAGGGATGTCACCTGAAAGATTTCTAGTCAGAACTCAGTCCAGCCCCACATATAGGGATCTGAGTTGAAAGATTACTAGTCAGAATTCAGTCTAGCTCCGATGGAAATGAAATTGTACCCGAGTGTCCATGGAAGTCAACATAAGCTTCGGAAACCCAGTATCCATCTGTGGTTTTGGACCACCAGCTAAAATTAAATGTCAATAGCAACTCTTCAACCGGATCATGACCAAAAACCATACCCGTTACCCTCAACAGTGGTACCCGTTGTGTCGCAGGCAACTTTGATGGTCTATGCCAGTGTCTGGAATCACTTGAATCTTTCCCTGAGGAGAGAAGTAACATACCACCCCCTTCGAATATTGCCTAACGGATGTGCAGCTTGTTGATGCACATGTGTTGCACTTCAAAGCACTGGCCGTGATAGTGCCAGAGATTGTTGGAGCGGCATTCTCAGCACGGGCAACTTTCTTATAACCTTTACTAGTAGAAAGAGGCTCAGCAACGACAAGAGAGATGAAGAAAGGAAGAGCAACAATAGCAGAAAATTTCATGTTGAGTTCGGATAGACTGTTGTATCGGAATGAAGGATGGTCAGAGGCGACCTGATGAGTTGGTTGGATCTTGTCGACCTTTTATACGTAACTTGTATTGGTGCGGGAACATATTCCTTCTCTTGAACCTACCGGAAAACACGACCTACGTCGACGAATGTCCCCACAAAACAAAAATAGATCAGTTCACATGAGTCCGCCAAGCCTATGATAAGATGGGAGATCATTTTACACCTGACAAGTTTTGGCAGAGGCACATATGGGCTGCATTGATATGTGGTAATTTCAGAAGCGCTGGTCAATGGAGGGCGAAACTTCAACGGGTCCGGGGTCCCTGCCAAATAGTCGAAGAACACCCTTAGGATGAACAAAGATGCTTCGATGCAGTAGGCTACAGGCTGAATTTTGCGAAACTGCCGTACTGAACGATCACGGTGTGTGTTGCACAACGTGTAACGCAACTTGAGGATAGAGAAAAGATACTCATTGTTTGATCATCTGCAGCTCACATATGGCGACGTGTGGCGCCTTCATGCGATGTGACCGTCAATATGGAAGTGATTTTGAAGATCAACGCAAATGTTTGGCTGTCGAACACAAGAACTTCACGCACTCAAATGCTCAGCTAATCCCCAGGTTGTTGTGGACCGGCCCTGGAATCTGTCTGGGTGTTCATTACCGTGTGAAAGGTATAGCGACTCGAAGTGCGTATGGTAAACGTCATGACATGAATGCAGGACATTAAGAATTCGAGGCAGGCTACTTGAGGGCCATGACTGAGACTCAATCGATACCATGATAAGAGTAAATTATTGCACAGCGCGTATAAGAGTAGAAGCATAGCACGCAGAAGGCGAGGTAGCATGTGCTGGTAGGGATTGGTCACCGATTTATTTGCAGGAGAAGATCACTTAAAGCTGTCAACAAGAGTGAGTCTCGATGAAACGTGAATAAATATGTCGGAACTTTCCAAAACGCCGGATCTGGCAGGCTCATTTTCTTCAGGCCTCTACAACACTACATATCATTCGCAGTGGTCCTCTGAGACCTCTAAGCAATGTATACAATATATTTCCTCAGTTTGAGATTGATGTATAAAGCGAAATGATGGTGGAGGAAGAGTCCAATTTCTGCCAGATTCTGCCGGATGCTGCCGGATGCTGCCTGATCCCGCCGGATCTGGTTGGATCGGACAATCCAAACCGGATCAGGCACTTTTGGAATTTCCGACAATTATTTATTGATCACCAGCGCAGCCATTCACCATAACTAGCATGATCTCGAGGAGTCCCAAGACCAGTTGGTGGCCGGCTAGGTCGGAGCAAATATGACATGGCCAAGCAAGCGAAGAGACAATTGAATGGAACATATGCCGAACGTGGACACCCCGGTAGTAAAAAAATCAAATTTGTTAACAGCATCGACTGGGGTTGGAGGAAAAGGTGATGAACGCGTTGAATGGAACCCCGGCCGGGCCGCTCAATTTCTCTGGCTCCGGGAGTTATATAACTTCTTCACCCCAACCTGTGAATTCAAACTTTGGTCAGTTAAACCCTCTTCACCATCACCTCAAAAATGGCTCGATTCCTAGACTTGTATCGTTTTCTGCTATCTTGTGGAGATTTAACGGTTTGATGAACCTAATGCTTCATCTACTTCCAGTCAAGCATTGGCAAGACTCTGTCTTCAATTGCTGCAGATTCAACTCAAGCTTTGTCGAGCCAGCTTTGCAAGGCATTCATCGCCAATGCTGTGAGTTTTTTACTATCCATACCTCAGTCATCATCTAACGTACTCGTTACTGATAGAACCTTCCACTGGCTTTCCTCTGCCGTCAACATACGGTCAAAGAGGCCTACAACTCTTAGGCTCCATTCCTCGCTCCTAGGTACGTCTTTTTCATCATAACACACTCGACATTCTAACGTAACGATATCATCCGCTCACAGGCTTTAATTGCTATTGCCGCAGGACACGCTGCATGCTGCATGACCTTCGACTCCAAGGACAAACTCATTCCACCTCGCCTCAAGGAAAACGCGCAAGAACCACCTTTGCCATTTTCGCCTTCCTCCTTCCTGTTCTTCAGCATCCCTAGCACCTCAGCCGATGCTTCCCACCTGAAGAGCCATAATGGATAGCTTCGAATAATGACCATCCTAAACGATCCAAATCGTGCGCTCATCCGTTTGCATCCACTCCTGAGGACCCCAAGATCGATCCAGGTTCAAGTTGACGTGGAGCCGAAATCTTTCGATACTTCTCGGCCCAGTCTGTTGGGATTTGAGCTCCAGGTGGAGATGAGGAAGATGAGGATACAACCTAATTTATGCAATGCAACCCCCTACGCGTTCCCCGAATCGACCAGGCCCCTCCTCCCGGTTCTTTCACCCCGGTTGAAATTCTCGTCGGTCGAATAATAGAAACGGGACCTGCTAACCTTCGAGGTTGTCCGGTGCTCAGGCCATACCTGGATGCTGAAAGGAAGATTCTCTTGTGGGACAGGCAGTCGATTGGCCTTCCCCCGCTTGGACATATTCCTCCATCAACGACAACGACAACGGCCCAAGGGCCATCTTACCCGTTGCACACCCGCACCATTGCTAGGCCTTAAAAATCCTGGTCCCCGGTACATCTCATAGCTAACCTTTCACTGGTAACTCAGTATGGGACGTTGAACGTTGACGGTGGCAGATGAACAATATGACGCGACCCAGCCATAATTTCCACCAAGAACACGAGCTCGAAGACTCGGACCCCGTTTGGCGCGTTGGTACTACTCAAGGCTCCTTCGAGTTACTCTTAGACACCTTTACTCACCCACCCCGTTGGTGCCCACTGCTGCCCGGACGATCTTGCACGTTTATTCTTGGGTTCATTTGGAAAAAGTGGGACCTGAGGGATCCGTGCGGTGCGGTGAGAGACGTGGGGAGGATGGAGGCCCTGGCCGGAGATCGCGACGGTTTATGGGTTATAGATTGGGAGGAGGTGCGGGAATTGGGAGAGGAGAGTGGTTAATAGGGCCGTAGCAGTGAATATGTGCAAGTTGCTCAAAGATTACAAAATAATAACAAGCGCACCATTATTCAATAGGCGCGGAAGTGCCGATACAAGATGTAATAAAAGATAGATTTATAACGTCGTATGAACATGAACAACAACTGTCTTGAATATCAATTGTACTCGACCATAGAAAAGACAGGGTCAATCCCAGAGCAGCTGAGAAAGCTTCGCGGACGCCAGCCTAGGCCCTCTCAATTCAGCACCTCTTCTGACTTGAAGAATCCTTTTCCTCATTTGATAGCCCCTTCGCGGCTTCTGCTTCTGCCTTTGCATTCTTAGCCCGATGTTCCCACTCCTACTCGCGACATAATCAAAACGGTAGACAAAGTGCACGACCGAAAAACCTACCAATCTTATGCGATCGTCAAGCACATCCCAAATCAATTTATACATTGCTGATGTGATAATCTTGCTAGGGTCATTCGCTTTTTGCTCTTCCAAGTACCAGACCATGTACAGGTTGCTGAAACGTGATAAATTTGAGAGGCTGTAGTACAACTAATGCAACTCAGACATACCGAGGTGTGTAGCAGTTTTCTCTGGGTTTGGCCGGTCTCGGTGGTGTCTTCCTGGATCGACGGGATGGAACATAGAGTATGTCGGCTTCCGTGTCCGCGTCAGAAGTATCCTTCCTACAAGGATAACTCAGCAATGAGTCGAAAATTAGGGCACAATAACTTACATTGAATTCACACTCATTTGAGAGCAAGCTGACACCGGCGTTGGTGGGGCCGTTGGGATGCAAGATTGAGAAAGATCCTCCGCGCCGGAGTTGCTTGAGGTAGGCGAGGCCTTCGAAAACAACGAGGACGACGTGTAGGACGACGTCTCGGCCACTGGCGGCGCTTTGGGCGGATTCGGACCAGAAAATGTTGTTGTCGGGTTGACAGGTGGTTTAAATGTACAAGGTATAACAAGTCTCGCAAAGAGTTCCTCAATTGATTCCTTGTTTGCTAGTGGAAACCTTCTCTGAGCCGGAGATGACCGAAATACCGGGACCTGTTGCTGGATAGCGAAGGGCTCTGGAAGATCCTCTGCCCTCTGTGCACCTGCATGTTCCAGCAGGTCAACAATGTCTGGATGGTGACGTGCGAGGTCAAGAGCTGTTACAAAACGGCGCGTAGAAGTCCACTGATCCACTAATGCTTTAGCATTGATGTCCAAGCCTCTCTGACATTCCAGGAGTATCTGTACGCATTCCTCATGCCCCTCAGATGAGGCGAAATGGAGTGCGGTCCATCTGTCTTCATCCACGGAGTTGATATCCACACTCCAACGAGGTTGGAGAAGGATACGAAGACATTTCGCATGTCCCTTGAAGCATATGTGATGGAGGGGCGTGCGCCGTTTCAAATCACGTTCCTGTAAATCCAGGTCAACGGAGGGAGACCCCCTTAAAGAGGCCAGGAGGGTTTCGAGTAGTTCATCCAAGCCATTCAGGGCCGCATAGTGAAGCGCAGTTTTCCCTTCAGCATCCCGAGCTGCGTAATTAATGGGAAAGCTCATCAGTAGCTTGGCTGTCGAGACGTGCCCCGCTTTTGTGGCCGCAAGGAGAGGCGTAAGACCATCTTTCCAAGCACGTGTATTGAGCTCTATGCCAGGATAGGTGAGAAGCAATTTGACAATATCAACATGATCTTTGGCGCATGCTATGTGGAGCGCAGATCTGCCCAAATTGTCGCGCTCGTTTACGAGCTTTGAGTCGTCTTTCGGGATATGGCTGAGAAGTAGCCGAGCGATCGTGATATCACCACTTTCTGAGACAGCCGCAAGAGCCTCCGGACCCGGTGTTGAAAAGGTATCAGATTGCACTAGGAGCTGGACTATTCGCAGGTCGCCTCTGCGGATGGCAGGAAGGAGAGCGTTGGCACGAACGCCAGGATCGAGGATCCTATTTCTGAGGAGAAATTTCACAATCTGTGTATACCCACCAGCACAGGCATAAAGGAGTGGTGTTGACTCCGTGCCTACAAGGGGTTGACCGTTGAGTGGGTTTTGCTCAACCACGTCAAGATCTTGCTTAAACCATTGTAGAAGCCCATAAAGCGCTGCAAATTCGGAAGCACTCCGCTTCTCAAAATCTTGATTCAAGGACGAAAGGGGAGTGGACAATGAGAGGGGTTTGGGGATAAAGAGGAAGGGGTTTCGTAAAAGTTTCATCACATAGCGAGGAATTTGACCGTTGCGCGAAATGCTCGACTGATAGACATGATGTCCCAGATGCATAATGGTATACTCAGCAAATGGATGCTGTTTCGCGAGTTCTCTCAAGGATGATTTGGAGAGCGCCTCTCGAGAGTCGATCCCAGTATGAAATCGGTAAACGGCGCATATCCCGGCAGCGAAGGTGTGCGGATCATCAAATGGTATGGTCTGCTCGTTCATAAAAAATTCATGTGTTGTGTAATCTGACAATGTGTAAGTCATGAGTTTGGAACGCCGAGTTCAGACTTACGGATTAGTTTAACTCCAGTTTCGTCATTTAGAGAAAGAAGACCGCAGCAGGCAGATATTAGGGTTTTCTTCTTGGGAACAGCTTCTGAGTCCAGATTAGGGGAACCGAAGTCTATGGCCAACGCAGCGAGAAGCTCATCAACCTGCAAGGTTTGAACAGCATACGTAGCCCAGAAAATCGCTTGGATGGCAAGGAACCGCTTCTCTTGGGGCCGAGAATTTATCCTCGATAGCGTCCATTCATACATATCAGAGAGGGTCGTGGGTAATCCTTGAATCATTTTGCGCAGGCTTTTAATCGTCGCTACTCCTTCGAGTCCCGAGACCTGCAGCGCAGAAAGCAGGAACCTAAAAAGGTCAATGCCAAGATAATATTTGATACACTTAACCACTTACATCCCATCCGATTTCCTGAGTATGCTATCGACCACCTCAGAACGGACTTCTTTCTGATCGCTAAGAAGTGCTCTGAGGTCAGGCATACGGTCAATCTCTTGTTCGATGAACCTCCGAAAGTCCCTATCCGGTGCTCGGAGTTGGATGCTCGGACCAGCTAAACCCTCCAGGTCCAACTCTCGTGAAGTAACAAAAACGAAACCCCCCAAGGAAATCAGAGTCTTCATCAGCTCGTCACGGACCGAGTCGCGTAGTTCGTCCAGCGCGTCAATCACAAAAGACACCCCGGGCACCAACTTCACGACAGCCTGGAGGGTGGACACTAGGGCAGATTTGGTGGGGTCACCCCCTTGCTTGATGAAGGGGGCTTGTAGAGCCTCCTTCACGTAATCTTGAATGGAGTTGGAGCCATCCACGAGCTGAAGCAAGAACGAGGCGAGAATCTGTGATATGGAGGGCGCCTTCTTGTATTGGCAGTAGAAGAAGGCGACGATGTTTCCCGTGCCAGAGGACTCGGAATGAACTTGGCATTTTAGGTGGTGAATCACGAACGACCTATCGTGACCTCGGTTAGCCCGGAGAGTCTGAGTAAGCTATACGGTCAAAGGCTCTCACGTCAGGATTGTCTTCCCGGCTCCCGCTGAAAATGTGTACATTTGTCAAGCTAGGGTTTAGGGATAGAGACGAGTCGAACTCACGAATGCCTACTCCCCAGAACACGCCCGTGTTCTGGGACTGCCATGCCTCAAATGTCGGTTCCCCAAGGATCCAATCACACGTTCCGGGTGATACTTTCTCGTAGGCCTCGTTATGGATAGTATACTGATTATCAGACGCGAATGTCGACAACCATTTGGAGACTAGAGGGTCTACGATCAAAAAAATTATCATGCCAAGGCGGATAGGAAATTACCAGGTAGAGAGTCTACGGCTTGCCAGTGGGTATTGTTGACAACAGTATTGAAGGAGAGATTGCCTCCTGCAGTATAGTTACCTGAGTGGACAGATGTCGCAGCACAAGACCCCGCTGGATTTTGGACAGGGGTGAATGCAATTTGTAGAGGTTTTCCAGCTGCGGTATCTAGCCCGTGGCCGTCATCGGTCGGCCGGTCCATGAGAAAGAAGTTGGCGGAAACTCAAGGCGAAGTGTGAAGGAAGAAAAAGGCGGGTTCGAGGTATGCCATCTTATTGAAACTCAGTGGCGCCCAGCTCAGGTGACAGTTACCATTGACAGTAACCATGTCTTGGACCTACACTTGGACCTACATTGATAGTCGTCATTGTTTAATTCCATCAAATCGGGAAAAGCGAACTGTTATAATTGATTGGAACATGTGGATGGTATCCTAGCCACATAGCTGTTCGCCTTTTAGGTAGTCAACCAGCTAAGTACCATCGCATCTCCAATTGTTGCCGACGGCAAAGATCTCTTTCCTTTGCCGCTCGCTTCTATGGCACCTCCGTCGACACCAATCAAGTTCTGCACGAAGTGCAACAGGATGTCGAAAGGATGGCTTTAGGTGCTGCCAGCGATCCAAGGTAGCGAGTGTGGCAGAACTACGCATGACCGCTAGCACGATTTAAGAAGACACGATGAGCCATGGTAAGGAAAGTGCTGAGGAGCGGTGTGTTTTTTGGGGTGTTTGGGGTCCACCATTTCGCCAAAAAAAGTAGGCACCGGCTAGTCGTGCGAGTGACGAGGAATCCTGGGGACTAGTCCGTTGCCCTTTGTTGCCAAATCTTGAGGTTAACCCGTGCATGGAAATGAATAACGCTCGCGGCATAGGCCGTGATAAAGCCCAGGAATGGATCAACCATCGAGAGCTTGAAGGATGGGACACCGCAGCATGCAGGAGAACAGAAATACCCCGATGACGCCTCGCTATCAAGAGCCCCCCCTGTATACCGCCAAAAACCTTATCCAGGATCGATGCAGTCGTTGCCTGCATTCGCGACGCCACTGCGACCGTATTTCCTCTCCACAGAGAGAGGACACGGGGACAGCAGAGGGCCTACCCAGGCGATGGGGAGAAGGAGGAGGGCGGGAAAGAGGGCAGAAGAGGACGGTTGGTGATGACAAGATAATGGCGGAGGTGTGGCTGAGGTGTAGGAGTGGGTTGGGTCGTGAGGCGTGGTAGATGTTGGGACGGCGGGATAAAGCTGGTGACAAGTTCACGGTGGTTCTCCCGTACCATTTTCTCTCGCCGTGGTTCGTCAATTTCGTAGATGCAAAGTAGAAGCGAGGTTAGGACTGAATGTGCCCGATGCCCGTATTTCATCGTCGTCGTCTTGGAGTTTTGCAAGTCATAAACTTAAAACGGGCAAGTACATTCTGTAGATGGTAAACCGTTAGGTTAAATTAAAGGGAATTGAAAGATAAAGGAGACGTACGGGATAGTGAGTTAGCTTCCGGGTCGATTCGGTCTCTCCTTCACGTCGTCTCACTCTCAACTTTGACGTTACCCTCTTTAACTTCCTACAAGGTCGGGTTAACGTTGAGTACAATCTGGCTATGGGTAGTATCATTAGGCCTGACAGTCGAGACGAGCTCCCAAAAGAAGACAGACAGTAGCGATGGAGTGGGATGCACCCTATGTTAGATCACGTGACCGCATCCAGCAGAGAGGGATGTCAGAGGAGACAGTTGTGGTGACGAGGATAGAGGGTCGAAAGAGGCAGGGAGGAGCGGGAGCGGTACGGATGGGAAGAGGACAGGACAAGGGGAGGGCGGAGATGAGGACCTTCTGCGTCTCGCCTGGCACCGGGTTTGGGCCTGCGGGCGTTTCAGGCGAAATAGCTTTGCAACTGGGCAAAGCTTCCTCCTGGATGCATCGTCCGCGGAGTCTACTCCGACGACGAGGCCAACGATAGGCAAAGAAACAGATAAACACAGGATGTGCGATGTCCATTCTCGTATCCTCTACTTCTTCGTAGTCGTATAACAAGGCCTAGCTTGCGTCAAATAGGGTCCGACTGAAGTATTGTTAGATTTCGATGCAACGAAGGAGAGAATAGCAGAAACGCACCACATCCAGACCCTGGTCTACAGCGTCTCCTTCCGATGGGATGGGATTGGTAATTGGTGCCTTGTGTTTCTCGAGGATCGTTTCAGTCTTATCCTCGGGGTTCAAGCTTCAAGCTTCACCCCTCTTGATGTCACTTCCTCATGGATATTCTTGGGGTTGGTTTTTGGAGAACCTTCGAGGACTTGAAGAATCAAAAATTGTTTGATCATATGCAGAAGTGAGCTACAGAATGTAATTAGACTCAACGGAAAGACAATGTCACGTTGTGGCCGAAGACTTACAGAGGTCCGAGAGCAGGCAAACTCCTCTTGCTATCATCGACTTCTCTCTCAACTGGACCTCCTCCACCTTCAATTTCGCACCTTTATGCATTATTAAACTCATCGGTGTGGAAGGGATTCCGGACATACGGAGGGAATGTGTTGAAGCAGACCCTTCTCCGGTTACTCAAGAATTCGCCAGCAATATTTCTTCTCTCTCGACAATTACCTCAAGATTCGCATTTCTCTTCAAGATCGTAATTCTCATCAAGCCCGTCGTCTGCGCACTTGGGCGGCCAAGATTCCTGTTCCATCGTATAAGCCGCATGTTATTGTCTGAAGGACATGGTTAGGGACTCTCGAGACGAACAATATGTACTTTTCCTTTTCTATTTTTAGACCGATTACCTTGTACTGTACAGACTGAAGCCGGGTTAGGCGGTATCGATGGGGACACTATTCTGGGATGTTAGGGTGCAGATGGAGTCCAAGGACGCGTAAAGGATGCTGCTGAGGTCACAGCACGCCTTTGCGAGTAATTCAGCCCGAAGCCGGAGGTATTTCCTTATTTGGCCGAAGTCATCGTACGACGTACATCACCTTTCTCATCAAACTCTCTCCGTAATTCTGTACTTTATGACATCACTACTGGTCCAAGGGCACAAGAGTACGTACGCCTTCGGTTTCTGAACATTATAACTACCTGGTACCTCGAATGTACTTTTCCCACTTTTCCCCTCTCCCTGCAATTTATACCTTCTCTCATCTCTCAGTCTGTGTAAGCTCGTTTGTCAGTCGAACACCTCAAGTAAGTTTCAGCACTGACCTCAAAGAGAGCTCCAGAATCGTCCACAAAAAATGGGCACTAGTTTCTTAAGTGGGGTGTCTCCTCGTTCTCTCGTTCAGTTTCCCAGTCCCTCAGACGCGTCATGCGTCTCGGCTAAAGGCCACCATCAACTCTTCAAGTTGATTTCCCACTTTCGCGCTTATTCCTCAACCTTTGAGGAATTGTTCTGCATTTAGATTGTCTCATACTCCATCAAACTCAACGGGACTCTATTATATTGCACCCCCCTCCGCTAAGGGAATTATTTCCACACCATCCGGTACAGATTCGTTGCGTACAGCGGAATACGAAACATCATCAACTCGACTCACCTTGGACGCAATTTTGCCCTACGGAAATACACGGGGTGGGTTATTGCTGTTCGAATGAATAACGATGCCATGAAGGTTCATTTCCTGCCTCCGAGGCTCCACCGATGCGCTGATCAGGAATACATATGGGGGTTGGCGGCGGGTTTGCTCTCCCTTCACCGAAATTTCCGACGACTAACCAAGTCGGGAATTTGCGCCAACTAGGCCAAAATGACTCCATAACTCATGATGGATGGGCAGCTTGAAATGAGTTGGTTCTAATCCTAGCCCGGGCGTAGTTGTATGGTTTTTCCAAATAAATGTAGAATACCAGGACCAGCATCGTACCGACTTTCTTTCAACTTAAAAACCAAACGTTTTTTGCCCATGACGATGGAGGTGTACTTGACTTGGAGATTCATCTGGTCTAGTTCGGCTCCTCCATTTCCAACAATTTCAAATGTTCCGTCAGAACGGATGCGAAGAGGCTGTCTCATAAACGAGGCCTGACACAAGGCTTCAGGGACAAATTTAGCCCTACAGTAGCCTACGAGTGGGTATAAATACTGGCTGCGAAATGCGTCCTTCGAATCATCTATCCTTGGATTACTACTATCATGAGCCAACCTGTCTCCGGAACTCACGGCCTCTGTCAGTCACAACCCGTGAAAGCCGACATAGGGTATGACTATACGCTCTGGTATCTATTTGGCGACGGCAGCGATGGTAGGACCACACATATACCCTCCTGGCCAGGTCGCTGACAACGATTGTTACCTACAGTCATGGTCTATGACCACGCTTACAATGGTTATCCTCCAACTTCCTATGGAGATGTGTGTTCTATCTTGTTCCATCCTTGCTGTATTTAATCCAAGCTTCCACCAATAGTTCTCCTTTGAGCCCATATCTGGTAACGGGGACGATGGCTTCCTTAACATTCGACATCTTGCCACGGGCAAGTACTTGTCAGTTACCAGTCCAGCGACCCCTGCCGCCGGCGCGCGTGTTATTCTCGACGGCCAGCCATTCGAGTGGGAACTAATCAAAAATAAGGATCTAAGGGTCAGGTAAGTATTTTTCGAAGCTATGCCATATTTATGAAGAAGTACTCATAGCTTTATATAGCACCAGATATAAGTACGTCTTCATGCTGGCCTGGTCCTGATGTTCACATTCTAACTGAAGTGATTTTTCCATTCTACAGGATATGTGTACCGAAGACTACTCTTGTCATTGACCTCGACGAGTACAATCGCAATGCCCATTGCTCCCTGAGGCCCGATAACTTCGAGGTGCCCGATAACGATATCAAAAATTCTCAGTACTGGTCGCTAGCAGGTTGAGGACTTGTCGGCATCAAACCCGGAAAATGGTTTATTTAGTTGCACTGCTACGTCGTATCCACATGTACGTTTTCTAGTACGGTACCTTTTCCATCTAGCATCGTTCTTTTAGAAAATGCGGTGGCTCCTATTGCAGTATCTGGGCATCTAAGGACTGGACGCAAACCCCGCCTAGATCAAGGGACTAGTGAGTTGATTAGGAGCACATCCAAATCCAATTAATTACCGTGACTCTACTGGGCGAATGTGTATCGGATTCTTAAAACCCTTTTCCCTGCAAAATGGGCTTCTCGGATGCAGCTTTCGTATATTTTATCGTGGCTGAAAACCCTTGCGGGCAGTAGGAAATGAGGCAATGGAATGATGTAGTAACATACTGCTCTCTCCGATACATGCCTTAAGAGAGAGGAGAGTTTGCGAAAGGCGGTCGGGGATGTTTAAAGGAAGCGCTGAGGGGGGCAGGAACATGGGTTAGTATAGGCGCGAATGATAGGTTGACTTAGCAGAACGAGATTCTAGCAGCTGGGCGCTCGTTCGGCCGCATCTTGACGTAGTGAAAGTGTACCCGATGTATTCAGGATGTCCCAACAGCATCGTGGACGGTGTAGCGATTGGAGGTGAATTAAACTGACAAGAGCATTTCCCAGAAGTGGTGAGAGCTTCGTACCCTGGCTTCTCGGTTCCAGGTAAGAATTTCTCGTGTGTCTCATTCTTGAACGCAACACGAACGGACCGGTGTGAACGTTTCTTTCAACATTTAGAGAACACATCGAAGTACAAAAATCTGGAAGCAAAGGTATTAAATATGGAAAGTTTGATCAGACGTAGCGGCATACAGTAACATATGTACTGCCCATGAATAGGCAAGGATCGCCCTGCGCAACCTCCTAAGCCCTTGTCCTGGCAGAAGATTCTCCCCAATGATCATCATACACGATACGAGAAATTCCTCAAAAGATGGTGAGCAAGGGCAAAAGGATAGAAAGCTGGGAACGCACTCAGCCGTACTCGGCTAGAAAAAGCCTCCCGCTCCAGCTATATTCCGCATCGAGACGAATCAGCTTGATATTCCGAGAGAGCCGTCCTGTCTTAGTGCTGGAGTAGCTTTAAGCTCTCTAGTTTGCCGTCAAACTTGTTCACTGCAATTGCGACCACTGGGCAAATTGGCGTAGGCAAGAGTAGTAACTTGAGGATCCATCAAGAGACCTGCAATTATGGGCACTGTGGAAGGCCGTAAGACGCAGCTGCGGAGGAGTCGGGAAATATCGTGCACCTGGATTGAGCTCGATTCCAGAATTTGAATACGGAGAGCTTCGTTCATCCCCAGAAGACCGTCAAAACGCTGGTCTAAGAGATCGTCAAGGAGCGATCCGGCCTCAGTGCTGCCTAGGTCAATTCCCGGTAGTCTGTCGGACAGTTTAGTTCTTTCTTCATCTCGATGCTATACATTGCCAACTTTGTTCGGTTTCTTCTGCTGAGTTGATAAACGGCGGCAGCTGAGAGTTCGGATGTTGGAAGCACCAATGATGGCAAACGGCAAGAACGATGGCAAAGGTCCTGATGGTGACTTCAACAATCCCCACCACCATCACGACCCAACGGCAGCAAGTACTGCTGCACGCTATGCAGGTCCAACTTCAGCCTTTGTCGAGCCCGGCTTCTTTTGCGATCAGAGCTGCAATGGGTAGCTTTGAGAGACATGGATTGTGGACATTGAATCGTGAGTCTTGTCGATGATAAACTGGGCCACACTCCAACCACACTCCAATTTTTACTTTCAGGCCTTGTCATAGAAGAATGCAGAACTATACCACGTATGGAATCCATGGCTAGCTAGCCATCGAGGACTTCTGGGCTCCACAGGCGACACTCTTTGGCCGGCTAGATGGCAGGAAACCGACATTCCCCATTCAAACCCATGACCCTACTTCAAAATCCTGGGCTCGTCTTCGTTACCTACTACATCCACCTCCCCCTTTTCATGCGCATGAAGACTCGTTGGAGCCCATGAAGATCAACTTCCGAAAATTGGATTGTTTGACCAGAGCACCTTCAAGTTTGCTGCCGAGTTGCATCACGACCTCCGGAAAACTTCATACAAAGCAACGCGACTTGGTGGGTTTTCTATCTTTCTGTCAATTGGGACATGCCTAAGGAATGAACAGAGCCATGACGGACTCATTGAGATGTCGACGACTGTACCGGCCCGCTACTCAGTCCCGCCCGTTGCGAATCTTCCGACCATCCATCACGAGGCCATCCCCAACGACGAAACGTCGTCAATCGCATTCAACCGCCTACTGTACTTTCTCTGCTGGCTAAATCACGGAGAATTGGCCGACCATGCTACATGTGGTCTCAGGTCGAAATTGGCAAGCCGGGGCAAGTTGCATACCAAGGTAACAGCTTCTTCTCCCACCCATAGTTAAATATACTTACAGGACAGATTTTAACAGCTACGGCCTCCGTGAATTACCCACCCTTCAATACCTGAACCGACGATTTTCCATGTGCATATAACCTCGTCCACCAGTCGTAGGGATCCCTAAACTTGACGCCAACATGTTTCTCCGTAGGCTCAAGACCGCTGTTGTTCTCGCTGTTGCGCTCGCACATTCTACCTCAGTGGCTGCGCTTGACGACCTCCCGGTCTATACCGATGGTGCCCTGGCCTCCGGTTGGGAAAACTGGAGTTGGAGCAGTACTATCGACTTCGCGGCAACGGACCTCTTCGAAGGAACCAGCAGTATTGCTGTCACCAGCGAGGCCTGGGCTGCTGTCTCCGTCAAGTTGGAGGGTACATTCCCTACGCACGCCGGATTGAAATTTGACATCGCGGTACAACCAATGTTTTGACTCTTTTGGCATCTCAGCTAACGACGTGATTCCACCAGGGCGCAAACCCAGACATTCAAATTTACTTCGATTCAACCGTGGACAGTGTCACTTCTGCCAGTATACCCCTTTCCGCGTTCGGACAGACCATCACCGACTCCAAGTTCACGAGCTTGTTGATCGACTTCAGTTCACTTCCTGGGACAGGAGCACCTCTGGTTTGTACTCCTTGGACACTTCTCGCCGCATGCTCACTTGTTCTCTAGGGCAATGCCACCTGGGACCGTATCAGCTTCCAAGGTGGAGCAAACGGCGCGACCGTACGTCCGACTTCCTCTGCAGGCAATTCGCCGACTAACCTTTCTTCTCCAGTATCACCTTGACAATGTGGTCCTTGTCAGCGTAAGCCGCCTTCGTGTACAGATTCATCTTTCTTGCGCTCAATATCCCCGTAGTCGATTTTCGTAGCGCCAACCTTCCTGAGTGCAGAGCCAATCGGAACCAACGTCATCGCGGTCACCACGACTGGGACCCCGGACTTTTCCAAAGTGAACGTTACCTTGAACAGTAAGGTGGGTGTATATATCTGGGCTGCCAATTTTCCTCGTTTTTCTCACCCTGGGCTTCATCATAGGCCGTCAACGTTTCCAAGTCGGTTTCTTACTCTCCACCCGACACTCCGGGCAAATCCATCACGTATCTCAACTTGGCCACGAACCTCGCTGCTGGCCCACTCAGCATTGCAACTCCAAACGGGACGTTCTCATATACCCTCCCGAAGGTTTCAACCGGAAGGTAAATGGTTGCTGCTCCGCTCTTAAGGAAGATATTGACAACTCTTCGTCCTTCTAGTGTGACTACATCTGGCGCTTACCCCATCAACCCTCACGTCTATGGTGTCAATTTCCCCACAAACGCGGCCTACATCAAGAATCTTGGCGTGACCCTCTCCCGTTGGGGAGGTAATGCTGTCACCGCATACAATCCTTTCGGAGGTTTCACGAATGCAGGCAACGATTGGTTCTTCGAAAATCGCGCATCTGACAGTGCGGACGATTGGGTCGGATGGGTCGAAGCTGCTGGGTCAGATGCACTGCTCACTGTTCCTGCGTAGGTTTCTCTAGTTCACGCAAATTCATACAAGCACTGACAGCCTACCACAGCCTGGATTGGGTGTCAAAGGATGCTACTTCGTACTCGTACCCCAAAACTGTCTACCCAGGTGAGATTCTTTCTTTCCTCTGTGCAAACATCACGGGTCTGACTCCTAGATTGTAGACCAAGCCAAATTCGATACCTATAAAACCGATGCGGGCAACGGTCAATACCCAAATGGGTCCTGGGTTCAGCCTGTTCCTGACCCGAGCAAAGTCTATACCGCCTGGAACACGACCGCCGCCAAGACATGGCTCACGGGTCTCAAGAACAAGCCGAAGATCGTTGCTATCGATAACGAGATTGAAATTGCGCACAGTACGCACCAAGACATGCATCCCGTGTAAGTAGGCTCCCCTCGTGACATTGTCTTCCATTGACTTGAACCGTAACAGACCCATGAGCTACGACGAAGAGCTGAAGCGTGTTGTTGACTTCGCTACAGCAGCCAAAGCTGCTCTACCTAACGTTCTCGTCGCTGCTCCTTCCACCTGCGCATGGTGGTTCTGTACGTCATGGTTCCCTTGTCCTCGTCTAACATCTCATCATTTCCTTCAGATTGGACCAGCTCTGTCGGATATTCCGATAACGCAGCACACAACAACACCGATTTCCTGCCGTGGTTCCTTCAGCAAATGAAGGCTCAAGAAACTAAGCTTGGCCGTCGTCTTCTTGACTATCTTGATATTCACTACTACTACGCCGCGGACACCAGCTCCAACAATGCCACCGCAAAGGCTCTACGCCTGAGGCAAACACGCAGCCTTTGGGTACGTCTTTTTTGGTAACACGATCAGTCAAGAATGCAGTACTTATGCCTCCTGTAGGATCCCAATTATGTGGATGAATCTTGGATCGCCGTCGATCCTCAAAATCACCAGCCGAACCCTACGAAGGTCCAATTGGTACCTCGATTCCGCTCCCTCATCGACAGCCTCTACCCCGGAACCAAGTTGTCAATCAGTGAATGGAGTTCCACAAACGACAATGATATCACTGGAGGCCTGGTCACCGCAGATGCTCTCGGTATTTTCGGCAAATACAAGGTCGACGCTGCTACCTACTGGGCCACGCCGAACGAGCAGGGACCCGTTGGTCTCGCTTATTGGTTGTTCCGAGGGTGAGTTCTCTCTTCACGCCACCTAACTCCTACTAACTTGAGCGTTTCTAATTCAGGAACGGGGTATACTTTGGAAGCAGCAGTGCCCAAGTAACAGTCGCCAATTCGACTCCTGACACGCTTGGCATCTACGCAGGTACTCAGAGCGGAAAGCTTACCCTCGTCATCATCAACAAGAATCCCGCTTCCCCTGTCTCGTTCACACTATCGAACGTCCCATCTGGAACATACTTCGTACGCCACTTCGGTGGTTCGTCTGGTGTGGCGAAGTGGCAGGTTAGTACTGCCTCGGTTCCTTCCTATCTGATGTAGGCTAATCTTCTATTCTCAGACGACAATGACGATAACCCCTAGTCAATACATCGTTGTTCCATCATATACTGCAGTCTTCCTCCAGCAGAAGTAACATCTTGACTGTTAACTCTCCATGATAATACCAATCAAATTCCTGTGTCCCTAGCCTGCACCGATCACGATAACTCTAGAAATTAACTTCGCACTTCACGAACCATCACACCTCTCCGGATGATGATTAAGCTTCATGTAGGCGTCTCATTGTCTTACAACTCTTCCTACGGGGATGACCAATGCATCAGTGCATCTGGGGAGAATTGGTAGGGCCAGGTAGGAGGCGCCTTCGAGAGATTAAGCGTCCATGGTAATCCCCGCAAATTGCTGAACAAGATTGATGGCAGATTGCTCAGCTTTGTGGCTAGATATCGAGATGCTTAGCAATCCTGTGAGGCGCATTCTCATGTTGTTAAAAATCAGAATCGATCTGTTCCGATAATGGAATCCGGATATATATCAGATCAAATATTCACCGGAGGCACAGTACTCCCATCTACCTTCACTAGTCATCCAACCTCCCCTCGTTGTCCAAAATATGGTCTTCAAGCTTGTCGGTGTTCCTTACTTTGCCTGGACACAGCTCGTTGCGGCAGTCCTTATCGAGAAGGAGGTCCCATTTGAGCTGGTAGAGGTCGACTTCAAGGGTGGAGAACACAAATCCGCCTCTTTCCTCGAGAAGCAGCCCTTCGGCCAAGTCCCTTACATCGTACGTGCTCCTCATCCACAATGAATCGAGTCTCTTGACCTTATGCACTTTATGCGCCTTAAGGACGACGATGGATTCATCCTCTATGAGAGCCGCGCTATTAGCAGATACATCGCTGAGAAATACGCTAGTCAGGGCACTGAGCTCATCCCGACCGACCTCAAATCAAAGGCATTGTTCGAGCAGGCTGCGTCAATTGAGCAAAATAACTTCCTCCCCTACGCACTCGCTGCAGTCGCAGAGATCTGCTATAAACCGTAAATATTGCTCTGGGATCAAACACTATTTGCATGACTAATAATCATACAGCATGCGTGGGCTTACCCCCGATCAGGCTGTATTCGAGGAGAAAATCAAGGAGCTCGACCAGCGTCTCGATGTTTACGAAAAGATCCTAGCAAAGCAAAAGTACCTGGCTGGTGATGTGAGCTCTCTTGGTTGCCCACATGTACACACCTCGGCTGATAACCCCTGTTTTCCCTAGGAAATCACCCTCGCTGACCTGTTCCACCTTCCTTACGCATATCTGCTGAAGGAGGTTGGCAGCGACATCATGACGAGCAAGCCTAATGTGGCAAGGTGAAGTCAACATGCCAAATTTTACCAGTGATTGCAGATCTAACTAAGTGGTCAGATGGTACAATGAGATCATATCTCGACATTCGTGGCAGGCGGTGAAGGATGCTGCAAAAGGCACGGCATAGTCGAGTTACCGAACCGAGCGTAGGATGCAATCTTCTGTTTCTAACACCGGCGGAGTACTAGGAATATAATACATTTTCGCTACCATTCCCCGGCAGGTGACTGCCGTCACGACAGAGAGATCCTTCGATCAGAAGAATAGTGGATCGCGTGCGATGGAAGCTGGAAAGCCAATTCAACGCAAACATTTCACCCTTCAGGGGTTGAGCATCGGTATGGTGCGCTGATTAAACCCCGATAACGCAGAATACCAAACTGTATAAATACGAGCCGAATCCTGTCTCTACTTTAACGGGCCCCCTGAATACTCTCATCGCCAAGCCCCCTCATCAGTGATCTAAAAATGGTTCTGAAGCTTGTTGGCGTCCCATACTTTGCCTTCACACAGCTCGTCGCGGCTGTCCTACTTGAGAAGCAAGTCCCATTCGAGTTGGTGGAGGTAGACTACTGGGCCGGTGAGCACAAAGCGGATTCCTACCTCGAAAAACATCCTTTCGGTCAGATCCCGTATATCGTGCGTCTCTTCGTCTATCTCTCGTAGTATATCTAATTCAAAATGCAGCAGGACGACGATGGGCTTGTTCTTTATGAGAGTCGTGCCATTTGTCGATACATCGTAGAGAAGTACCCGGATCTTGGCCCCAAGCTTGTCCCTTCGGAAATCACTGCTAGGGCTCTGTTCGAGCAGGCTGCGTCAATTGAAGTTAATAATTTCCATCCATACGCATACCGGGCCGTCGCCGAAATGACGTACAAGCCGTACGGTCGTAATCTTGTAGAACACCCTTGAAGATTAAATCACTAACCTATGTCTAGGTTGCTCAAGCTGACGCCGGATGAAGAGGTATTCAAGCGGAACATCGACGAACTCGACAAGAAATTAGAGGTGTACGATAAAATCTTGTCAAAGCAGAAATACCTAGCAGGAGATGTCAGTAACCTGATGCCTTCATGTTGGTTTCGTCGGTTGATTCTGACTTACTCCGTCAGGAAATTACTTTAGCTGATCTCTTCCATCTTCCATACGCGTACCTCCTCAAGGGCACAGGCAGCGAGATCATGACGAGCAAACCTAATGTCGCTAGGTATTGCTCCTATGCATATTCTGCGAGACACACATACTCAACCTTTCTCCTAGGTGGTATAATGATATTATATCTCGTCCTTCATGGCAAGCCGTCAAGGAGACTGTTAAAGGTACCGGTGCGTAGACTATGTGGCTCACCCTCTAGGTGTGAAAAGAGGGGAGAGATTGCCATAGTCGTTGTAATATATAACTACGACGCAGAAATACGATGATGCCGCACGATATGACCTTATCCTTCCACTCAGGTTCCACTGTTCAGCTCGGCCCATCTATACCCTCGATTCCATGATGCTGAAAAGATAACCTTTTGACGTTCTACTACGTCGATTATGATTTTCATGCCTATATGTGACAAAATGCGTAATTCAACGGCTACACTCAGGCTAAACGGAGAGAATTTTTATTTATTTCCGACACAAGGGATGGTGCTGCTGGGGAATATATCAGCACCGCGAAAATTCAGACTCGATCCCTCCTCGATGTTTACTGAGCAGTAGAAAGCTTGTCATGACGATCGGTGAAAGTACTGTATAGGCATCTAGGATCACGGGATCCGCCACGCAGGTGTCGTTTCCGAGCTTCATCGGCTATCCTAGCTACGTCAACGCCATCTCTCCTCCTACTTGTCCATATCCATTCCTTTCTCATTATCTGGAGCGGATGGCAGCCTGCCGCGTCTCTGTGAACTCCTCTAACACGAGAAGCGGCCACCCATGTCATCTCAGGTGTTGTTTGCGTGACCAGCTCCATCTCTGCTCCATTTTTTCTCTCCCGTCATTAGGTAGGGCGGACCCGCTCCTGCCTACGCAGCTGCAGCTGAGGGTGAAGAAGAAGACATAGGACTCATTGCGCATTTAGAAGAGAATGGGGAAGCGTCAACGGCGGACAATGTGCTGCCTGGCCGCGATCTGTTGCTAACCCAGTTCGAGGCGCAGATGGGGAGGTCGAGAGAGTCTGAATAGCTATACACAAGGTATGTGCGCCATCATCCCAAGCTTAGAGATTGTTGAAGGGTAGGGTGTGAGGGACTGCCAATGCTAGAGTGGTTCCTCTGGCTGGAAGCTCCGTACCCGCTACCTAGAACGCCGGTCCAAGGCCAAGGGTGTCGGAAACTCCATTATCTATCTTGCGGCAGACAGCAGAACATCGTCAACACTATCTCCGCATCGGCTTCATATTTTTTTCTTCGTGGTTATAGTCATCATCGCAGGCTCATTCGTCGTTGGAGGGAAAAATGTGGAGGGGTGAAGATGGTATCGGGAAAGCTGGTTCCCCTGGTAGGAAGATACCTGCAGCCAGGCGACAAGGTACGAGAGACGCCCCTCTGGGCGGTACGACAGGGGACGGAAGGGGACCACGGGACTATGTCCATAGAAGTCGACTTCAACGATGAAAGGTTCGTTCCGCTGTTTCCTGCCTGCGTGTGTTCGTAACGCATGTTAGGCGGAATGCCCGTGTCTGGAGGCGTTGATGCCTGCATGTGGCGGGATTTACAAATGGTTTAGCGTCAGCTGTTTGAGCGGTGGCAGCCATTTGTGGCGGCCAGGTTGCTGGATGAACCCTACTGGGACTTCGTCCCTGTCAGGTCGAAGGTGCTCGACAGACCTATGAGCAACGAAAGGTCAGATTTTTTCCGTGTCGAAGTGGCAAGACGGCGAAGGAAGGAAAGGTGCGTTGACAAGGAAAAGACTTAAATGGTCAACAGGCATCGCCAGGAATAGAAGGTTCACAAAATGAGGGCGGAGAGCTGAGTAGCAGTAGATTGGCCCACCCGACCTGGCGCTCTGGGCCGTAACCAGGCGCCGGCTTCAGTTTCAGTGGTGAACGGATGAAATTCGTGAATTGCTGCCAATCTTTCTGTGTTGGGATCCCGCGCGTCCGAAAATAATTCTCTGAACAAGTGGTAAATCCATCAGTTACAATTTCTTTGAGTCATGGTTGGGGTAGGGAAGCGACAAATTGAATGAACGAATAATATGAACGATGAAACACTGCAAAGTTGTGAATAACAAGGATTCGACGAGGAGATATGTACCTTTGCGAAATTCCGCCCGTTAACACCTTTCTGGAACTAGAAGAATAGCCCAATTCTGCTCGACACCCTCGCGTCCTGCTGTCCGACATTCGAGAAACACGACCAGAAGGCTTCACCGCTTCTTTCTACCACTTCTTGTCGAGTGTTGGGAATTCGTGGAACTGATATTGTAAAGCGTCAAGGCTGGAAGTAAATAGAAGGCAATGCTGACAGTCTGGGAGGCTCTTGTGAAATTCCCTGGGATTATCCCAATTTTCTTTTCTGGCCAAAGTGGTCTCTATCTGGCCTTGTTCATCATCAACTTTCAATTGACTGCCAAACCTGCGCCCTGGCACGGCTCGTTTGGCTTATTTGGTGTTGTGATTTTTTTGGTCATTTGGGGTGAATCAGTCCGCAAAGGCTATTTCCATAGAACGATCAACAGTGCCTTTTGGAACTTGCCAGTGACTTCCATAATCCATTTGTATTTAACGCATCGATCGTTGCGCGCAGACCACCGTTGCCTCCCAACCCGCTGTCTCAATGGAAGGTCTCGATCTCACTTACGGTATGTACCCAGACCTTGAGGAATCTCTATGGAACCTCTTAAACCTCGAGGTGCGCAGTGTTTTGATCTCTTGTTTAATCAGGATGTTGAACTGCGACGCTGTGTGTTTTCAAGGACAGTCACATTAGCGTTTCCGAAGTCACCCAATGGGTAAGAGCCAATATTTAGAGTTTTAAAGCACCAATCATGACCTCATCGTGGATTATAATTAGGCACCTCCTAGTCCAAACCAGCTCACCTCATCATTGTCATTCTTTCCCGGCGCACGTGACTCGGAAGCAAATGTGGTGTTCTGCACTGCCGACTGCATCCTGTTCTATGTGGACACTGAAATCCTTCTCCGCATCTCTAAAAACGCTTTTGGTGAGCTCTTGAAGGATATCGATGATCAAGGGACGAGTCCATCCTTCGTGTGCATACCGGAAACGTCTCCTATCCTGGATGTGATGCTCCACCTTCTGTATTATCTGGCGTTCACTGAGAACGTTCCTCTACCCAAAGACTTGATCGACGGGATTGGGCGAATGTCTGGCTATGGTATAGATCCAAACGACCTCCTAACTTCAGCAAACCCCTGCTACAATCACATTCTCAACGTCGTTCCGTTGCACCCTCTAGAGTTGTACACTCTTGCTGCAAAGTTCGGTATCCGACATCTAGCGGTCACAGCTTCTTCGCATCTCCACTCGCAGTCTATCGACGCCATCAGCGACGAGATGGCGAGAGAGATGGGTGGTGTTTACCTGCAACAACTTTTCGAGCTCCATTCCCATCGTCGTGGCAAGCTCAAATCAATCCTGGAGAAGCCCCCACATCTTCATGAATCAACAGAGGGATGTAAATTCGCTGAACAGAAGAAGTTAGCTAGGGCTTGGAAGCTGGTCTCAGCATACTTCATTTTGGAGGCCAAATGCGGTAAGGACTTCCATTTCATACGTCGTACAATGCTTAGTCACCCCTTCGTCGGAAAAGACCTTTCACCCCAAACCATTCAGGCGGAGTTTAAGCGCCTGGGTGAGTGCCTTGAATGTGATCTATGTCGAGAGATGTTGGAAAAGCAGGTGAAGAATGTCATCACCCAATGGGTCCTAGTCAGAGTGAGTAACAATTGATCTCGGCCAACAGGCAGCCTGACTCTTTCTTTAAGCGAACGATATAGGACGGAATCAATGCAGACTGAATCCCTTAGCCCGTTGAAATTGGTTCAATCCTGAAGCAACAACCTCATATGATACGATCCGTCGAGCTCTGCCATGCCTCCGATCATGTTATTGGTAAAGCCCCGTGGCGGCTGGCCGCCATTGCATATATTCCACAAGGTCATTCAACCATTGCTCCGTTCCACTTTATGTCAATATTTTTCACGGTTCTACACTCGGTGCAAGGTTTGAGTCGTTAGCAATAGTCCCTTTATAATCTATGTAGGCCCGATGAAAAGGCGGTTTATACCCTTTCTTCTAATTATTCACCCGTTTTCGTGATGTAGCCAAGCTGTGACCTCACGCAGCCTAATATTCTGTTCAGGCGATCACCCAGTACATGAGGCAGCTTTCCTGGAAAAGAGTAGGAAACCTAACCGCCATATTTGGCAGTTCAAATCCAAAAAGAATCCTGTCGATTCTCGTTTCTCTCCGGCCACTCCTTGGACCGAGGAGACACCCATTTAGTTTTTAGGTGCCATGAATGCCCAATTCGAGATATGTCACATTCCACGTCACTGGTCACCTTTCCTTCCTCTTACCATCGTCGTCCTCCTCCACCTCTCAGATTTCGATAATATGCTCTGGTGCCCAAAGATGTACCCAGAGGCTTTAAAGCGGCAGCTACGCAAGGCGAAGCGGTACCGAATGACTATATTTCAGACGCCTGATCTTGCATGCCGTGACGGTCAAGGATTCGAATTGAGCTATGGGTGCTCAACTATGAATCGCAAATCACTACGTCTTGATATCTATGACATCGATGCTTTAGCTGCTGCGTAATCGCAGGACAGGGCCAAGTTCAGCATGCTAAGCATATCGGGGCATAACGATGGATCAATCAACTGTTTCATCTTGACTCCACGAGTGCACTGACCGAATTGTTCGCAACCGTCGACTTCTGACTCGTCCTCATACCGGGAGCTGGGCATCTGATACATAAGCAACGCCGCTGGATTTTTGCCAGCCTTCAATCCTTCCCAGACAGCGCAACATCCCGAATCCAAGAATGGTCCTCAAGTTGTTTGGCGTCCCCAACTTCTCTCATACGCAGATAGCTGCAGTTGCCCTCATTGAAAAGAAGGTTCCATTCGAGCTGGTACCCATAGACTTCATAGCCGGCGAGCACAAGTCCCCATCTGTGCTTGAGAAGCAACCCTTTGGGCAAGTTCCGTACATTGTGAGTGAACTTGCGTTTCTGACGTAGTAGCCGCATCCTGAGAGTCTTATGAACAGGACGACGACGGTTTCATTCTGTACGAATGCAGGGCTATTGCTCGTTACATAGAGGAGAAATATCCGAACCAAGGACCAGTGCTGATTCCGACGGGGCTCCAGGAGAAAGCCATATTCGAGCAAGCAGCTTCGGTTGAACTGAACAACTTCAACCCGTATGCCATGGGCGCTGTGCATGAAAATTTGCTGAAACGGCATGTTTCCTATAGCTTATCGTTGCTGATCGCAATTTCTCAACTGATCCTCTTCGCAGGCACTATGGTCAAGAGCCTGATCCCAACGTATTCCAGGAAAAAATTCAGGCGTTAGAGAAAACTCTCGATGTTTATGACAACATCCTTTCGAAACAGAGGTATTTGGTTGGCGAGGTAAGCTTCTATGATGGATTTGCAACACTTCGCAACTAAGCCCTTTCTCAGGTTGTCACGCTAGTGGACTTATTTCATCTACCATACTCCTCTTTGCTACAAGTGGCGGGAAGCGATGTCATGACGAGCCGGCCCCATGTTGCACGGTAAGTATCGCTTGGCTAGAGAGGAATTTTGGTACCCACTGACGGCCCATTGCAGGTGGTATCAAGATATTATCTCCAGGGCTTCCTGGCAATCGGTGAAAGATGGGATCAAGACGGAGAACTAGCATGCATGTCGTCTTATACAATTGGTATATGAACCCTGGCAAGACATGACCATACCTCCTACGTTTGCATGAAACTGAAGTAGGCATACACAACGATGGTGTGATTGGTTTGGTGCTAGGCTTGGTTCAGCTGTGTGAACGTGTGCAAACGTAGCCCATTCAGAGTCCGAACAGACTCCTGGTGGGATCTTGTCGATCGCGTTTACGGAACCTGATGGCCAGAAGTATTTTGAATGTCGCTCTGGGGGCGCCTTTCGCATGATTTCTCCGTTAACCTCTCAGACAGTAGGTGCTGCAGTACGATCTATGGATTTGATTAGTAACGGTTCTCTATAGAACGGATATGCCAAGAGCTTCTCAGTTATTGTCGCACGTGGATGCATTGTGGGGTCCGCCCAGAGCAACCAAAACGCTGCGGATATACTCTTGAAGTGAGTTAATGCCTCCAGCTGTTACATGAACGCTGAGAACAGTAAGCATGAAGGCGCCTTTCAATCAGCAAACTTACCGAATATACCATCGACCATTCGTGTACCCGAAAGATATACGAATAAAGAAACCAGCGCTATGGAATTGGGCAGCTTTGCCTATGCTGCATCAATTCACTCCCTTGTAATGGAAAGTAGAAAGTGTCAAAATGACCATGATTTGGTGAGTAAAATTGATCAGCCCCATTACCCCCATCACAATTTGTCAAAACTGCTTACGGGGCTTAGCAAGATCCTCAATGGAACCAAGTTACGCGCATGACCTTCCATGACCGTGACATCAATGAGTGTGGGCAACTATATTTAAGCACCTGCCTTTAGACGAGGAGAACAAACAACTCAACCACCCAGTTTTCTGCTTATTTGCGTCGTGAACATGGTCCTCAAACTTGTCGGCAACGCAATTTCCACGTGCACTAAGACCGTCGCAGTCGTTCTCAAGGAGAAGAATATTCCCTTCGAGTTCGTCGAGGTCGACTTCTCAAAGGGCGAGCATAAGTCCCCTACCTACCTCGAGAAGCAGCCTTTCGGTCAGGTACCTTACCTTGTATGTTTAATTTCTTGGCTAGCTTCATGCCAGACTGACGAGTGCTGTAGGAGGATGATGGATTTATTGTCTACGAAAGCCGTGCTATTTCCCGTTATATTGAGGAGAAGTACCCCAACCAGGGCACCAAGCTAATCCCTACGGACCCCAAGGCCAAGGCTCTGTTCGAACAGGCTGCCTCTGTCGAGCAGAACAACTTCTACCCTTACGCGTCTGCAGCTGTCGTTGAGAACGTGTTTAAACCGTATGTTTCCAGAAATATCGATTTTCGAATTCGACTAATTATTTCCCTTATAAGTAAATTTGCTGGCCTCCAACCCAACGCGGCTCTCGTCAAAGAGAAACTTGATACCCTCAGCGCCCGCTTGGATGTATATGACCAAATATTGGCAAAGCAGAAATATGCTGCTGGCGAGGTGAGAATTCATGAAGTCTCCTACGGCCTAATAATCTGATTTCCAAGCTATTTCCTTAGGAAATCACGCTCGTTGATTTCTTCTACCTCTCTTTCGGCTCTCTTCTTCCTACGGCTGGCAGCGATGCAATCACTTCCAGGCCCAACGTGGCACGGTACGGCCTCTTACTACCTTTCCGTCCGTTCCACGGGTGTTCTGATGACTGAGATTTAGATGGTTCAACGAGATCTCTTCTCGCCCGTCCTGGCAAGCTGTTAAGGATGGCTTCGGGAGCTCTTTGTAGACCTTGAGGAAACATACAAACGTGTACTTGCAAAGAGTTTCCGAGTAATGTGATTAAACTCAGTTGTACTATGTTCAATTCTGAATGAGAGCTTCTATATCATGTAAGCAACATTGATTGAGCTAAAAATATGGCACTCATAACATTAGCTTCTTATAAATATGCGGCTTACCGCACTGGAGCGGAGGTCCGAAGTAGTGGGGAAATATATCCCCGGTGTCGGGAATTACACCCAAAATTTAAAGCTCCCAGTCCCCTCAGTTTTCACCAAGGTCTTCGCCTGTGTCAAACTACCTTGCGTAATACATAGAGTATATGACCAAGGGGGCATCGGCGGGATGACCGTTCCAGGTAAACGGTTGGATATGGGGTGAGGCCTTGGGGGGTGGCCAAATGGAGCATCTGAGCTTACGTCTCGACACGCGTGGGTCGGACTTGAACGAAGTTGTACTAATAGCGAGTGATTGGATTTGCAATCGCATCTCTAACATGGTCCTTCAACTTGTCGGTATCCAACCTTCCCCCTACGCTAAGACCGTCGCGGCTATTCTCAAGGAGAAGAATATTCCTTTCGAGTTCGTCGAGATCGACTACATAAAGGGAGAGCACAAGACTCCTGCCTACCTTGAGAAGCATCCTTTCGGTCAGATACCTTACCTTGTGCGTTTTGATTTTGGCCGACTTCATGTCAAATTTACGGGTGCTGTAGGATGACGATGGCTTCATCATCTACGAAAGCCGTGCTATCGCTCGTTATCTCGAAGAGAACTTTCCCAATCAGGGCACCAAACTCATCCCTACGGACCCCAAGGCCAAGGCTCTGTTCGAACAGGCTGCCTCTGTCGAGCAGAACAACTTCTTCCCTTACGCATCTGTAGTTGTCATTGAGAACTTCTTTAAACCGTACGTCTCCTCTAACGTTAATCCGATAAACTGACCAATTAGTTCCGTTGTAAGTCAATATGCCGGCATACAGCCCGACGCGGCTCTTGTCAAGGAGAAGCTGGACACCCTTAATGCCCGTCTAGATGTCTATGATCAAATCTTGGCAAAGCAGAAATATATTGCTGGCAACGTGAGCACCCATGAAATCTCCTCCCTACCTATTAGTCTGAGCTCTAGAATTTGTTCTCAGGAAATCACCCTCGTTGATTTTTTCCACCTTGCTTTCGGCTCTCTACTTCCCGCGGCTGGCAGCGATGCCATTACTTCTAGGCCGAATGTTGCACGGTATATGCATTTTCTTGTAATTCCGTCCGTTCCACGGGTATACTAACGATCATAATCTAGGTGGTTCAACGAGATCTCTTCTCGCCCATCCTGGCAAGCCGTTAAGGATGGTTTCGGGAGCTCTTTGTAGACATAAACCTTGAAGCAGCTTGCACACTTGAAGCGTGTTGCTTTGACGTAGTAACTTGATTAAGTTGTTTAGTCCCGTTCAATATTGCATACGAGCTCTTCGAATTGAAATCATCGGTTGAATCCAAATATTTTACGCTGTATTACACAAGGATCAATTTCAAGGTGTTAAACAACAAGTGGATCGATGCATCGGATGAATACCCTCAGGAGTGGGAAGCCTGGTGGTGAGACGTCACAGCAAATCCTATACTGTGGACGTACGCCTTGCTGCCATCACAGCAGGAATCAACACCAACAACTCAAAAACATCCAGGTCTGTACTGCACAGTGCGAACTGTTGAGTAAGATTGATCAGCACGATCAAAACCTCATCAGATTTCTGTCAAGGCTGCTTATGGGGCTTAGCAAGATTCTCTTCGGCCAGATCGACTGGTTGCAAATGTCGTCGAATTCAGCAGTTTCCGCATTGGGAAAAACGGATTTAAGCCCCCCCCCCCTCCCCATGTCTACAGATTATTTCAGCAACCTTCCTGCCAAGCTCCCATCCTCACCATCTCTCAACGACACTATATACATGGTTCTCAAGCTCGTTGGCAACTCCAGGCTGTCCACATGCACAAAGACCGTCGCCGTTGTTCTTAAGGAAAAGAATATTCCTTCCGAGTTCATCGAGGTCGACTTCGCAAAGGGAGAGCACAAGCCCCCGGCCTACCTCGAGAAGCAACCCTTCGGCCAACTTCCTTACATAGTGTGTTTGAATTTCTTACAAGCTTAATATCGAATGTGTCATGAATGCACAAACGCTATAGGACGACGACGGATTCATCCTCTACGAGAGCCGTGCTATCTCTCGTTACATTGAAGAGAAGTACCCCGACCAGGGCACCAAGCTGATCCCTACAGGCCCCAAGGCGAAGGCTCTGTTCGAACAGGCTGCTTCTGTCGAGCAGAACAACTTTTACCCTTACGCGGCTGGTGCTGTTTACGAAAACCTCTTCAAGAAGTATGTTTATTCCTTCCTCCTCTCAAATCCGTTGTACTGACACTCAAGCCTCCAGGTACCGTGGTCTTGAGCCGGATCCAGCCGTCTTCAAGGACAAGATCGATACCCTCACTGCCCGCCTCGACGTCTACGACCAGATTCTGGCGAAGCAAAAATACGTCGCTGGAGATGTGAGTTTCTTTGAACTACTAAACCATTGGTTCGAATCTGAGAATATTCCCCCCATAGGAAATTACTCTCGCTGATTTGTTCTATCTTGCCTATGGCATCCTCCTCCCCATTGCTAGGAGTGATGTGATTGCTTCCAAGCCTAACGTTGCTAGGTACGAATAATACTTCGCCAACAGCTTGTTCACGTATATTCTAACAACTTTGACTCAGGTGGTTCAACGAAATCTCCTCTCGCCGCTCTTGGCAAGCCGTCAAGGATGGTGTCAAGGGCTCTGCATAAAGCTCGAAGTAATGGACAAATTTATAATTGGCATGTACACTACAATGAATTACAGTTCGTCGTCCCAAGTGCAAGGTCGAAAGATAAGCGTCTATGTGCACCGTCATCAAGGGTATCAGGTGTAGCGTAAGTGCGGGTACGTGGTATTGTGCATGTAGGTAACAGCCATCATTCAACTTGAAGGAGAAAGGTCTATGAACGAGGAGGCAAAGCTGAGGAAAATCAAGTTGCGAAGAAGAAACCGTGATGATGTAAAAGATCGGTGCTAATGAGTACCAACCCCTGAAAGGACCTTGAAAACGTCTCCTTGTCGTTCCCTAAACGCCTTTAGCCTCGTCATACCCAAGCTCAACCCATTGATCCTATTCATGAAAGCAACGGCACGTCCTTCAACACTACGCCGTCTGTCATCTGGTCCGCCTGGGCTCGACGCTCCTACACCTTGCTCAAGCATCATCTTGACTCGATCAAGCCTTGGAGTAGGTATGTCTTCGCCTCGCTCAGCATGCTTCATTGCTTCTACAGTGTCTTCTTCCTCCATCGTCCTGGCATGGGTCCCAATAGCCACGAGTTCAGCCATGAACGGCCGTAACTCAGGCGGGCATTCACCAAGAGACAAGGTATGACCTAGGACGCCTACGATCGTCCCCTCCGAGGTTATCGCAGTAGTGGACACCTCGAGGATTGCCATTGCCACTGAGGCGAAATACGCTCGTGGTGGATCGCTCTTGAGAAGGGCGCGAAGGCTTGGCTGCCTCTCGAGAACATCCGCAATGGAGGCGTACAAAGTTTCGCGGATGAACTCTATGGCAGGGGCATCGTGTGCGAGGACAGAAGGGGACGGACTACGAGTGCGAGGTGGGAAACCTGGGGAGCTCGGAGAGCCCGGTCCGCCAGGGACAGAAAGATTGCTGGGTGTTCTCCTATGGGAGTTCTTGTCGACTCGAAGTGGGAGGGGTGGAAGTGGTGCCTGGTTTCGCGGAATTTCTGCTGAGCTTCGGGGTGTAGACGCAGAAGAAGAACTCGCATCATAGAGTGGTGGTGGCACGAAAGACGCTTTCTTGGGCGAGGGTGCACCACCTGAGTCAAGCGCGGCCTGTAAATCATCTGTGAAGCGTTCTTGAAATGATCTACGCTGGCTAATTTCTATGGCCACCGCACGTAGATCCGCAGCTATCCCATTCAGTGCAGGTGGTACTGGGTCTGATAGTGGCGGCAATCCGCAAATGACACGAGCCAGGTCATGCTGGTGTTCTGGGACAAGATTCTGGATCTGGGGGACGGTGTTTGCCCAGACCCGGAGGAAAGATATGAAGGCAGGTGGACAGTTGTCGTAAGACAGCTCCCTAGGTTGAGCACCCTTAGTACTTCTCGGTAGTGGGACTGAGGGTGGGTTCGTTGTTGACCTGAGCGCTGCAAAGTATAGACAAAGTGCAGGTCCTACCAGAGAACGTCAGGAGAAACTCTGGATCTAAAATTTGCAAGACGAACCTGTTATCATCAAATCTGCCTCCGCGCTGCTCAGCACATCTGCATCGAGCAATCGCTCAATTTTTGCCTGCGTCAGAGAGGACTTCAGATAGCTATGAAAGCTGTCCTGGATGTATCGCTCAGAAAGCATTGTAGAGCTCTGATGGTGCGGCATTCTGGTACAAGGCCGTTAACAGTCATAACAAGGGCTGCCTTATATAAAGCGCTCGGCCATCTATGAACGTCACTCCACAGCCACAGCAATAAGTATAATGGGGTTTATTGATGCTTGATTGCCTTCCAGAGCAAAACCAAGCAAGGTAAAATACATCTCCGCAGTGGTCGGCAGAGGTCGGCAGCATCGGCCGAACAGCCACACCAGATCCTCAAACCTGCGAGTTTTGCATGAAAGTGACCACTGCCTCTGGCTTGATGGAGAGAATCTTTGAGGTTAAGCGCAGTCTGACCGTCTGAAAAATTGATTTCCGTGAACAAGAACTAGGCTTTTCAGAAATATCTACGCCCCTCGACCAATCCTCGACTTGCCGGCTTTTTACTAACCGTTTCCCAGTCAAGTGCTCATGCTCGCTCCTGCGTACCAAGTCACGTAAAGTTCGGCCCTATTTACATGCCGCTCTCTAGTCGGGCGCATTCTACCTCATACCGATGGTCTATGCAACATGAAGAACACGTATATCTCAAAACCACCAAAGTGCCAGACTCAGGGCCGACCGATGTGGATTGGCAACAAAATTCTACGGCTCTCAGTGTTCTCTCATTTCATTCGATACATCACGGTATTCAAGGATTATAGAGCTGTCGAAGTTCCTTCTCCCATCAATTCTTCCTTATGATGGGTTTGCATCTGCTTGCGCCGCGCCTTCAATCTTGGGGAGAATGGGCCACTTGTCCTTGATGTAAACTGAGAAAGAATCGCGTCAGACTTAGTCAGATGGAAACGAACGAGCCAATTCAACATACTTTCTGCAGCAACGGGGACGGTCGCGAAGTCGGGGAAGATGCCGCTCTGGATTGCTTGCTTGTCACCGAACCACTTGCCGAGGTGCGAAAGTGGGCATCCACATGTCTTGCAGAAGATGCGTCCGACTGTTTGATCTAGGTTAGTCATCGAAAATTGTCGGACATAAGACAATGTACCCATGTTTCCGCTATCAGCGGGAGCTTCGTAGTATCCAGTCGGCCCCTCAATCTTCACATCGGACCGGAGGGGCAGGACATTGGTTGTGAAAGCACCGCCGCTTGTCTTTCGGCAGTCGATGCAATGGCAGAAAACCTACAGGTTACACAAGGTTTGAAGGTCAGCCTGGACTGTTCAACGACTTCGGGAGAGCAGCGTGAACTAACCTGGCTCTCTTGGGTAGAGTTGATGGTGACGGTGCATTGACCGCAGAGACACTTTCCAACGTGAGGCATGGCTTTGGCAGGTATAGGTTATTGGGGAATAATCGACTCGGGATTTGAAAATCAAATTGGAGGTGATGAAATTTGGGTATCCCTGGTGGGCCGTTATATATCCTTGTCGACAAGATATCCGTGCTCTCCGTTGTCACGAGAGGTCGTGGTAAGCAGACGTTAAGTCACGATACCAGGTCATTGAGTATGCACCAATCTGAGATTGCATCTCGTCTCGTATGGACATGCCCGGAGTTTGACGTGGCTTCTAGTCTTGGGAATACGATTTTGGGCAGCCCGATACCTTCCAGAAGAGTGAGGAGAACGGGACCTTGACTCCGGGAGGTATCAAGTTCTTTGTTGAATACACAGCGAAAGCCCTTTGACGGGGTACCGAAAGAAGGCGGAAAGAATGAGCTGCAGTGCATGCCTGATATGGCACTAATCATCCAAACGAAATGAATATTCGGTGTAGGGATGCTCTCTTCTTTGACCGGAGTCGAGAATCGGATGAACTCTCCGAGGAAGACAATCGTGCCGATAACATCTAGAATTCTGTGCCGTCGATCACAGGACACATGCCGAATTCAAGAATAAAGTGTCACCCAATAGTAGTTGAGCTGCGAGGGGTAAACCGCTTTTAGATTTACCATGTGCTCTGACATCATTGGCGTGCTGTGGGCTTGGCGCAAGCATTCTTGATCCAAGCGAGGGTGACCGAAGGGAGAGGTATCAGGTAGTACAATTTCATTCTGTCGATAGATGAACAGGTGTTCGTTTACATTTACAATCTGAGACCAAGGTTGATATGAACACCCTTGACTTGTGTATATCTGAATTGACGTCGTGAGTCGGAGCGTCACAGGGTAGAGAGAAGATTCTTACGTTTCGAGAGCACATTCGCCAAGCTCGCGCCCAATACCTGACTGCTTGTATCCTCCGAAAGGAACAGCGTTGTCCAACAACAAGGAGCAGTTGACCTGTCGCCCTGGTCAATTGAAGGCCTTATCACTGAGGGAAGGTGCACTTACCCAAGCAGTACCAGCCTCAATTGCGTGAGCCATACGGATGGCTCGGCTGGAGTTTTCGGTATAGATATGGCAAGCAAGACCGTAGGTAGTATTGTTAGCCTCTTCAATTGCCTCTGTTGACAAAACCAGTGAGCTACAACACAGATCATGCAACCTGTAAAACGAACCCTCTTCAGTCTTGAACTTGAAGACGACTCCGACAGGACCGAAGATCTCCTCCTTGGCAATCTTCATGTCGGGCTTGACGTCCGTAAAGATGGTGGGCTCGACGAAGTAGCCAGTATCGCCGATACGTCCGCCTCCGGTGGTCACTTTGGCACCCTCCTGCTTGCCAGCGTCGATGTAGCTCATAACGCGCTATTCAATACGGGTCAGAGTTTCATGCACGTCAGACGACAGGAAAGAATACCCACATCGTATTGGATTTGAGAAATCTGGGGGCAGTGTTGTGTAGTTTGCGTGAAGGGATCGCCAGCGGTTGTACCGAACGCCTTCGCTGCTTCGGCGAAGTGAGCCACGAACTTGTCGTAGACACCTTCCTGGACGAAGATACGAGAACCTGCAACACAGATCTGACCTAGGATAACATATTCACCTCAGCTGGAGTCAGATCAGGCTACGAGATCATACAAACCTGCGTTAAAGCTAGAACGGCGATCAGGACCATGTTGGTTGGAAGTAGGAGAAAATAATACTCACAATATGCCCATTGAAACCCACTTGACGGCCTGTTCGATATCTGCATCGTCGAAGATGATAGCAGGCGACTTTCCACCGAGTTCAAGGCTGACGTCTTTCAAGTTCGTTTCAGCCGCAGCTTTGAGGATCTTGCGTCCGACGAGGGTGCTTCCAGTGAATGAGATCTTTTCGATTTGAGGATGCTCAGCCATTGCTTGACCGACGGTGTTACCTGAAGATGGCTCTGTCAGATCGATAATCCAGTGAGTTGGCAGGATCGAGCGTTACCATAGCCGTTGACGATGTTGACGACGCCAGGGGGGATGCCAGCCTCGTTGAATAGATCAGCGAGCTTCAACGCAGACAGAGGTGTGATTTCCGAAGGCTAATAAAATGAGAATTCTCTTCAGATTCTGAAGTGCCCATACCAGAACATTGACCGACCTTCAAGACGACCACGTTTCCTGTGGCAAGTGCAGGAGCAAGCTTCCCAATCGTGAGGAACTGGAATCCAATTCAGTGCCGTTTAGTTGGTATAGAAGTAGAGAAATTTTACCAAGGGGCCATTCCATGGCACGATGGCACCCTAAATAAGTTGTATCTCAGGCCAAGCGGGGTCATCAGGAGGAGCACCACTTACGACGACACCGTAAGGTTCGTGGCGACTGTAGGCAAATTTGGTCTCATTCGTCTGTCGCCAAGTAATCAGTTATACGATCAACTCGAAGGATCCGGGGGTATTCCGTACCTCCATCGTCTTCCCGTGAACTTTGTCGGCCCATCCAGCGTAATATCGGAGGAGATCGACACTCATTTTGATGGTCTGGGTCTTCTGGGCCAAGAAGCTCTTTCCTGGATAAGAAAGAGGCTATGTCATCCATGACGGAGCTGATGAAAGGGAAACCCGAGGTACCGCCATTGAGAGCTTCTAAAGCTGCGATCTCTTCTCCGTGTTGTTCAATCAAGTTGGCCAGCTTGTTCAAGATCTGGCCACGAACGCTGCCTGGAATCTTGAGGCCCCAAACCGTTTTGTACGCCTAGGTTGTGCATAAGTGGGAGATCTTAAATCAGGAATAAGAGAGGCAACCTTGCGAGCAGCTTCGACTGCAATGTCGACATCCTTCGAAGACCCAGCTAGGACAGTCGCCACTTTCTCGCCAGTCGCTGCAGAAAACGACTTGTTAGGCAAGCCTTCTGCATGATCTCATATTCACCAACCTGGATTGACAACACTGATGGCAAACGTTAGTCCATGTGTATGTCACGAAATACGTTTGAACTTACTCAATCGTGGAGTGCTCAACAGGGTCGACCCATTGTCCATTAATGAACAACCTGCGAAATTGTCAGCGAAGATTCCGAGCTGAAAGTCTCCATGCGCCTAACCCAGTGTTGAATGTAGATTCTGCCTTGTAAATCGGAGTGTTGAATTTGTAGGTAGCAGTGGAAGGCATCTTGGTATTGCGATAAAGATCTAGATTTCAATTGGGCCACTATATATACGTGCGCCCGCAGATACTCTGATCAATACAGATAAACTGGAGTCCTTCCCCCATATCATCAAGTACGCAGCGTGTGCGATCGAACATCGGAGTGGTCAGCTGCTTCGGCGCCGTTCGTCAACAGCGCGTACCGCCACTGCTGATTAATGTCCTAAAAAAGCAATTTGAGCGGCGCCGAAATCCCCGGACGTCATACATGCTCTCGAAATCTCGGCAAGCGTCCCATGTTTTCGTTCAAGCTCCTTTGAAAATGGCCTTAACAGTTCTCGCATTGTCGGCAGGTGTTCCGTAGATGATGTATGATGCACAGTGAAACTTGTACTGTCGTCACAGAATCCCCTGATATCCTGCTAACAGACGCGCGTTTGCAGCCGGCCTTCTCCTTGGCATTCCAACCGCAGCTTGAACTTTCTGGTACGTCTGTCGCATTGAAGAGAAAAAGATCGCCCGGGAAGAGAAGTAGCATCTTCTGTGAGCATGAGATTGCTTCCTGATGTACCTAGAACTCACATTTGATCTATCTTCCGTTGGCTTCTTAAGATCTGAAGTCTTCACCTGCTCTTCGTTGTACTTGAAGTCAGAGATTTGGGGGAATTTACTGGTAATCAGCACTGTACCCCCGTAGAGACGTAGATTTGTCGTCCTGCGAGGATACCGTATACAGTAACGCGCCTGCAATGTGTGGTGACGTAGGATGCCCAAGGATGACGCGTGTTGGTGGGAATTGAACGGTGTGGGTAACAGCCTTTCAAAGGCATGGTGCCAGTGGGGTGCCAATATATATTGGAGATGCTTCAGATACCTTGTTGTATGAGTTCAGAAGAGCAGACGTCGGAAAGTTGGTTCCTGTAGAAATTACGGTTAGCGTCGGATTCGAGGTATAGCTTGTGAGGCCAGGAAACGAGGGACATTTTTGGGCGAATAATAATCTCCAACTTCTCTGGGTTGCTCCCAACATGGGTCATACTCGTCCAGAAGTGCTACCCACGTATCAGAGAGGCCAGAGTTCGAGGACTTACTCAGCAATGAGTGTCCAGAGAGGCGAATTTAGTCGCTCGTAGCTCCAGCGAACATCGCACAACGGTGTAGGTGAATCTATGGGGTAGTCGACCGACGTGTGACCGAGACCATAGGCAGATGAAATGGCAAGGCGCTGGGCCCAATTGGCATGGCTGAGAATTCGAGGGAGGAAATATTCCGACTGTTGTCCATGATCATTCACATATTCAGGCAGTGAATTAGTGACAAGCTGGAGAAATGGCAGCAATGCCAAAGTACGGTGACCGAGCAGCAATTTGCCAACCAACAATTGGGTTCGAGTTCGACTTGAATGTCCGCAAAGGTTCAAAGGGCCTGGATCCCCACCAAAAATCACAACACCAAATAATCCAAAGGAGCACCGCCGGAGGGCCGACAAAAGTTCGCAACGAACATGGCCAGACGGGGACACTTTTGGCCAGAAAAGAATTGGGTATAATCCCAAGCGAAATTTTAGAAGAGTTTCAGACATTCCGCTGACAACTTCCCTCGCTATCTCTCGACGACTTCCACCCTTTCCAGCCCCAATCCTCTGGTGGCCGGATACTCGACAAAAAATAGCAACAATAGCTATCGAAGCCTTTGACGCTATCTACGACACCCAGATACCAGCCGGCCATTTCAGAAGTTCGCCTTGCTCAAGATGCTGACCGCTGGAGGTGACGCTGTGTAGCGACCTTGGGTTAGAAGGGGAGGCATCTACCAAGGTACATATTTTCTCCCCCAGTACCCATTATTTCACCTTTCCGTGGGTCTTCTCCCCATTTTTCTTTCCTGCTTGATTTGGCACTCCTACATCAACAACTTCTCAAGAAAGCGGGGCTGACGAAATTACCACCTGGTCACAGGGCACACGCAATCCGGATAATAGCAATATCGCCAGCAATTTGCGAGCTTGAACCAGCGCGGAGTCTCTCCTCAGCGGAGCTTTTTCGAAAGCCCAGTTCAGACGACCCTCGTCAGGAGACTCGACGGCACCCTCAAGCACGAGACCGGAGATTTTCCACCAGACAGTCGCACCCCACGTCACTCCAGAGACAACTGCTGAGCGCAATGAAGAAGGTGGCGTTATCGATGCTGTACATTTCGCCAATTCAGGTAGGCCATTATTCCATTATTCAGCTTTCCGCTTTATTTCTCGTTGCCTTTGACGAGCCTTATGGAGCATTCAGTTCTTTTTTTAAAAAAACTTTCCAATATTGATTTTCCTTTCATTTGCGTCTTCTCGCTTTGACACGGAAATTCTGACCTTTCTTGTTTGCAGATCCG